>WBMZ01003186.1:0-464984 GCA_013400975.1 Atrichornis clamosus | reverse complement strand
ATTGCAGAGCTGGGATCCTGGGCTCTGGGGAGCCTGGCAGCCCTGGAATTGCAGAGCTGGGATCCTGGGCTTTGGGGAGCCTGGCAGCCCTGGGATTGCAGAGCTGGGATCCTGGGCTTTGGGGAGCCTGGCAGCCCTGGGATTGCCAGGCTGGGACCATGGCAGTGCTGCTTTAGGTCAGCTTGTTCGTGATTCTCCTCAGCTTCTCGATGACCACATACGGCTTTGCTGGGCTGCTGTGGGTTCTCTGGTTCCACAGGAAGAGGTGTTGCTGTACATCACTCTTTTGAAGCAGCCCCAGGTTGCAGAGTCAGCTGTGGGGTGGCCACAGCTCTGCTGCTCTCCTTGTTGTCCCCTCACGCGCTGTCTCCGTGGTCCTGTCTGTCCATCCCAGCTATGGCTGTCCCCAGTGCCCCACGTGGGGCCTGATCCTGAACCCGGCTGCCAGGGCACAGCCATCTCCTTGGAGGTACCTGTGGATTGCACACTGAGCTGCCCTGTGGGCCGTGCTACCTTGCCCAGGTGTGTTGGGACAGACCCCACCCTGATGCCACGCCATGGCACCTCTCCCTCCCTCAGGGAGACGATGGCTTGCACTCAGCCCTGACACGAGTTCTGATGCATTTTCCTAGGTCGTCTTAAAATACAGCCTTAAGGTCTTGTCAAAGTTAAAAGTAAAATGAAAACTGCAGGAAAGGAAGTGAAAGACAAAAATAAGGCATTTTCTCCACTTTGTGTACAGAAAAATTTTACCCTGCTCTGATCAGTAACAGCAAAGCCACTTACAGCACCACTTTGTTTTAATGCAAGAAGAAAGTTTAATTTAGCGTGACCTTATTCTTTGGGTTTGTTTTGTTTATTCCTCAGGGTTCTTTCCTGAAGCCAGGGGGGGCACAGCGCTGCGTTCCTGTCCCGAGCATCCTGAGGCGGAGGCTGATCTCCCACAGGGTGAGTCACGGCTCACACAGCCTTTTCTGGGGAGCTTCTCCTCTCTTCTGGGGGCACTGCTGCCACTTTGACAGTTTTGCTGCCTTTGCCTTTTGCTCTGTTCTTGTCTTGAGGATTTTTTTCATCTGGCGTCACGGTAATTAAAGACAAGCAAGTCAAGTCTTACCTTGGATGAGGGAAGATGAGAGCAGAGGAAAAAGAGGCTCAGATGTAACTCTTTTCTTTGTTCTCATCTATCAAAGAAGATCTTGCCTTATGTTTTCTACTCTTTTGCTGCTTGTTACATTGTAAATATGACACCTATTAATTGCATGTTACATTATAAAAGTTTTTCAGTTTCTAAAGTGATTCATATTTTCTTCTGCGTCTTCTTTTCTATATTACTTTTTGATTTTGTAATTGCAGACTTGGATTTTTTAAAATGTTTTTACACGAAGTCTGGGCTAAATATTTTTACCTGAAAGGCATATAGGAGACATATCATGCATGACAAGTATATTAACTATGTTTGATCCCAGTAATGGAAGTTGAAGTTTCTCCATTAAAGTTAATGGAAACGTAATGATTTGTGCCAGCTGTGAAGATCTGTTTGGTTATATTTGCTATAGGAAATCCATTTGTTTGGTGGAATGACAAAGCTCTATTTTCTGAATAATTTAAAAATATTTATTAAACCGGTTATTAATTCTTAATCTGTAAAAGTCTACATTTGGAGGATTATTTGTAGTGAGGCTACTTCATGACTACAGAAAGACTGCTGTCTCTGGGGGCTTACAGTTTGTGTAGGTATACAGGGCTTAGGGCTACCATTACTCCAGCGTTTTGTCCAGTTTACTGAGAGGTGATGGACAGCGTCAGGCTCAGGATCCATCATTTTCTGTGTGCACAGGGAGAGGTGGTGACGGAAAAGAGGCACACAACTCTGGGTTTGGTTTGGTCACTTTGAGAGGAGGGGTCAGCAAACATGAGTGCTTTTCCACAGGTCTTGTTCCCGAACAGCTGCTGTTTGTTATTGATGGAGATTTAGCTTTTTACCGGGAGTTCTAAGATGCTGTTGCCCTACAACCCTGTAAAGAACAGCAACCTCAGGTGAATGAAATAATCGTTTGCTGTGCCGAGTGTTGCACTTGGCAGTGGCCTACTCCTCACGGCTTAAAGCCATCCTTAGTTAAGGTTTCCAGGTGAAAGCGTTTGCCTCCTTTATTACTTTTCTTTCATAGTTAAACCCATTACTGCTAAAATTTCACAAAGTAGCACTTCTGCCCAGGGTTCTGCCCTGTATAAAGGAACAGTATGTGTTTTGCTGTCCATGCTATTTTAACACTTGATCTTTCATTTCTGCCTTTATAGTACAGAGTGACCTCTCTTCTGTGCTGTATTGTGCCTGTCCTTGTGGACTCCTTTCCTTTCACTTTGCCCATATTTCACCTTAATTTCTTCTCAGACCGTATCTACTGCTCATTTCCAGTGGAATTCAGGTTTCTTATCTGCAGGCCAAGCACGATTCAAACTATAAATTTCATTTCTTTTAGTATTTTCTGCTAAGCTACTGCATTTTGAGAATTACTTTTTGCTCTGACTTCCCACAGTTTTAATTTTTAGCCTTTTGAAGAAATGATCTCAATGTTCAGACAAGCAAATTGCTAAGCATTTTCAGGCTTCAATTGAATCTATTGTAACTAGCTTCATTATTTGATAAAACTGAGTTAGAAAAGTAGATTCCCTCAAGTGCGGAGTATACAAACCCTATCTTTATTTATGTGTGGAGCAAAATTAGTGGCTGTTCAGAAAATTTAAAGCACTTTAAAATTGGTTCTGTAGTTCTTTAACAGTGATTATGCTAGTACTTCCCATTTCTTCTCAAGTTGGTGTTTTTTTTTCTTAAGCACAGACCATTAATTTCATGACCAGAAATGCTTTCTGTGTGAGAGATGAATACTACTTTCCTTAGGATTCTTTTGCTTACCTACTTTTGTACATCAATATCAAAAAGCACAAATCAATTCATCTTGTAATTCGATTGTAATTCAAAATTTGAGAAAACCTATGCAAAAGAGGTAGTCTTTTGAAGATAACTAGTCTTTAAAGTTAATAAAATTACTCTATAGATGTTATAAAATAATTTAATTACTAGAGAAACTGTGACACTTTAAAAATAAGAAATCTAGTAAAGCTTAGGCTTCATTAATGTGTAACTATCAATGGAGGACTCGATGCCAGGGTGCATGTGCTTTTTTAATACACTTGAAGAGACCTGGTAGTGAGAAAGGATCACTGGTGTATGTCTACACAGGTGTAGATGTTCTTTTCACAACACACTGAACAGACTCAATAGAATATATGTCATTATATCTTAAATATGTATTCTGTCCAGTGCTTTAAAAAAAAAAAAGTTCGCTGAAGTCTGGAATTAGAAATAGAAAATTATATATGCAGTTACAAGGATGTATATATTAGTACCTGCACACACACAGACCTGCAAAGTCACTCTGTATGGAAATTGGAAGGCAGATATTTATTCTGGCAGTTGGAAAATACTTTTCCACTGATCTTTACTTTTGATCAAGACAGAACACAGGTTTATATGTGGAGTGGAAAACTGCTGCTAAATGTGAACACTTTTTTGATTTTATGTTTACCTGCTACCTTAAGCTTCCTCTGATGGTCTGATTTTCAACATGAATGAATCAATTATCAGTGGTCTTTCCACATTTCTTTTTTTGGCTGCAGAGGCAAGCTATCTAGTTAGGGAACAAATATATTGCTTTGGGAATAAATGATTACTTGTATAATATCCAAAATGCTCCATAGCAATTCTTACACTTAGATATTTTTGATTATGATTCACTGCATAAATAAACAGACTCAGAAGAGAAACTTACCAATGCCCTTGTTGGTAATTACTTTTCCAGTTAAAATACACAATCAGAAAAATATGCTAAATCTCCTAATATTTTTTGCTTTTCACTCAGTGAATTCTTAATTTCCTCTTCTTTTGAACAACCCAGACTGGGAAGGTTACAAAAGACTTTTCTGAAAGCGTTTCAGATCCCTAAATGTTGTCTTAGGTCCATCTGTATGACCAGGGTGCTTTGTAGTAGAGTCTGTGATGTCGTCTGTCTAGTGTGTTGCATACCTGCTCTTTAGCCAAGGCGTGGGACTAAATTAAAACAGATGTAATATCTCAGAACGCAAAAAGAACACATTTTATGTAAGATATGTTCTGATTTAACTAATATGGTAATACCATGGATTATAAGGCCTTTGAAATGAAACCTGTTTGTTTAGATTAAACATCTTACATTCAAATATTAGATATTGCTCCTTCCAAATAATGGTGTTTTAAATGATTGGTTTTAGTGTGTCTATGAAAGTGAGATCCTTGGTTTTAGTGTGTCTATGAAAGTGAGATCCTAAAGGGTAAATTCAATTAAAGAGAGAAGTGTCTTCTGTTTCCTCAGTGGACAGTGTGTGACATGTAAAGAAACGTAATTAATAAATTGACCTTACTGCAGAACTTATCTACGATAGCCTGGTTGAGAAGGTAGTGAACATCTCAGTCCTCACCAAGGCTTCTGTGCATGTCTAGGTCTAAGCAGTGTCTCTTGCCTCAAAAGAACTAAACGCTAAAAATTTTGATGTAAGAGGATGGCCGTCAGTCTGCAGGATTTACATTATGAAGCATTTAGGCTTCATAACTCCTAATTCATCTTTGCTTATGGAGTCTCTGAATATGGGAGTCTCCCTGCTGGGAGGTTGTTCAGCTGTTCGACTCAGAGGTTGCATGGTGCACAGTCTGAACTGATTTTCGGGAAAGAGCTTAATTTTTTGATCCGCCCAATTCCTTCCCTTTTTTAGAAAAAAGCTTAGGAAGGTTCAGAGCTATCAGCACAAACCAGTACAAACCAAAAAAAGTCACTTAGAACTGATTTTTTTTTTTCTTTGATATTTAGAACTTTGTATGCCTAACACTAAATGTGAGAGATTTTAGAAAGGCATTTCCTTTCATCTAAAAATGTGTCTTAATGAAAATAGCCTGTTAATTTTAAAGAAAGGAGTGAGGATCTTAAATGCCTATGAAGCATTGATTAGATTTATTTTAGCTGTGTGTTCAACCATAATACATTATTTTTCCCCACTAATGACTGAGATTGCACTAAATGAAGTATAGTTCTTGCTTCATGGTGCCGGTTTGTTCACTTTTCATTGCATTTGCGAGATATTGTACCATGAAATCATTTCTAAAAATGGATTTGCTCAGAACTGATTGCAGGTTCTACTGTTAATCATTACACTATTCTTTATCTTTTGTTCTGCTAAAGATTTAGGTATCCCATTATAAGAGGCTTTACAAGAGGCAATGTTAAGTAATGAACTATTCCAAGCTATTCCAGAATCAATTGAATTAGGCATTGGGTAACTCCATACATCTTCCTGCCAGCTGACACTGGTCCTGAGACCAGTAGACTCAAGGAGTAGCAAAATATAAATGCTGGAAAGCACAGGTGGTGAATTGTTTGGCCATTTCATGTAAACATCATTATTAATGACAGAAGAATGCTAATTTTGCAGACAAAAGAAACTTTTGGATAAGGACTATGAAGTTAGGTCTTTGGAATCCTCACACCTGAAATATATTGTAGAGGCTAGGTATGAAAAGAATTAATTGCAATGGTCAGAGTGAGTCTAAATAGTTTTAGATAGGCATTTGCTAATTAGTTCCTAGGCATGAGCATAACTGCAGTACATATTTGTCCATATGCTGTTAGCACAGAGCAAATGGGATATTAAATATATTCACCTAAGAGGTTTACATGAATTCATCTTAACTCGCATTTTATAAGGCATGAGTACGTACAAAGCTTGTTACTAGGGCTGAGCTTGTTAAGCTGCAGTAACATGGTCATATTTCTGCTCCTTGCAATGTCAATATCATGATTTAATACTATTTAATGAAGGCAGTTTTAATTGATACCTCTTGTTAATTTGGATTAACTTCCAAGGTGTCCCTGTGACAGACGTGGAGAATATGATAATATTTGTTTTCCTGTCCTCTAAACTAGCAGGAATCATTGTACTTTCAGCTTACTGTTCCCTGTAAGCATCATTTGCCAGCATTGCTTTCATGGCCACACAGTCTCTTATGAATTGTATAAAGCACTGTTAACTGCTGTGTTTTATACAGGCAAGCATATTTCTGGGAGATCGATGAGTATCATCTCTCCTGAGTACCCATCTACATTTTTATACAGGCTTTATTTTCCATTTGGCACAGCATTTTTATTAGGATAGTAATAGCTATATTTACAAAATCATTAATGTTTTGTAAGACATAAATGTGTAGGACAAAGAGATTATGGCTAAATAATTAAATGCTTAAGTCAATTTTACTTTTTTGTTGTGAAGTTTCTATCTTAAATTGTTTCTAGGAGGCAATAGTTTGAAATTGCAGTAGTTGATAGTAACAGGTAGAAACGTTTTCTGGGTTAATAAATATATAAATACTAAATTGATAGTAAAGTCATCAGTACATTTGACAATGAGTGCTTCAAACCCTGTGTAATACATCTGTTAGTGCAGAGATTTTGGGGTACCCTTCCACACACATTGATTTAATTTAAGAAGCTGTGGAAAAGGTCAGAGGCTCAATTATTTGCCTAATGCTTGGAACCTACTAAGGCTTTAACCAGCTCATACTGCAGCCTCATACCAGAGCCACTAATACTCATTAATACTGAAAGTTTCTCCATGGAAGAGATTTAAGAACAATTTCACAAAACTGTAGCAAAAATACTCCTCCTTCTCCCAATATTTGCAGTTAATTCTATCGCCATTAATGTGTTTTTCCACCTAGATCTGTCTGTGTGAAACTCCCCTTGGAAGACAAATGCTTTGAACATTCTAGGTGTTTTCTTGCTCTAAAGGAAATATTTACAATGGAGTACAAACCTCTTTTTTCTTTTTCTTTTTTTTTTTAAAGAACCACACTATTATGAGGAAAGTTTATTGTTGGAGTTGATCAAAGGGACAAGACTTTTTCAGCTCTTGAGCTGGCTGACACTTGCCAGTGTTACAAGATTGTTGGTTTTTATTTTTGCTGGTATTAATGAACTCACTGGGCTTGTTCAGAAAAGCAAATAAATACAGAAAATGTGTGCTGAGGTCCTGACACTTGGACTTCAGAGAATTATCTGTAGTTAAACTTGTAAACTCTTCAGCTGGCCAAGGTGGAGTTCAGCATGGAGTCAGTTTAGTGGGACCTAATGAGGGATGCACTGAAGAAAGGAATGAGCAGTGTAAGCACCAGGCCAGAACAGCGACTGTCACAGAAAAAGAACCAAGGGCGGGAGGGGGACATGATTGCAAAATATATCAATGATTTATAAACCTGCTTTTGGCACACAAAGTAGAAGCAAAGTAAAAGAAGAGATATGGTGATTATTTGATCTCTCTTCTTCAAAGTTTACAATCACATTGTGTAGACAGTGGGGCTTTTTAATGATGGCAATATCAGTAGCTACTTCTCTGCCCATCTTTAAAAAGGCAATGCCACAATTTAAAAAGTTTTCCTAATTCCTTAATTCTCTCCTGCTAAGCTAAAGGAAATGCTGGTCAGATTTAATTCACACTAATTGATAAATCAGTCCTAATGAAGATGGAGGCTATGCTGGAAAGAAAATTAAATCATCAATAAAATATTTCCTTAAAGGCATATTTTCCATCATGTCTGTGAAGCATTAGGCTTAAAATAGGTTTATTTTGCATAATCACAACAACATTCTTCTCTGTTAAGGAAAAAAGTTCTAAATGCCACTGTTCTTAGATTTTTATTTATTTATGGCTAGAATTTCAAGCCTCATGAATTTGTCAAGAAGACTAAAGAGAACCTCTAAAGCTGTAGCAGGTTTTTTTCAGCCACTGGAGAAAATCAGTATTTCTGTGATAAACCTGTCTTTCAGGTCAATGATCCATGAACTAGGAAGGATTTCCAAATAAGCCAGTGGATGATTCAAAGGAGATTTTTGTCTGTTGTGTCAACAGGCACATCCGAAATAATGTTGCAATTTTTAATGTGACACATCATGTTGAGTTGCATAATTTCTTTGTCAAACCTGAAGTCAGTCTGATCTTTTACAAGAGTAGCTTAAGCAATATCTTCTCTTATCCTCTGGCTGACCGACATCTTCATTTGCCCAGCTTCAAATGCAAAAGTGAAGCTCAAAATTAAATTAGAGAGGCTTTTGCAGGATTGATTTGACATTGTAAATAAAGTATGTCAAAATACAACCCCAAATCTCTACACAAATTGTCTTTGTATTTTTATCTTTAGTGTGAGTAATTGTTCACCTCTAATTTTGATTTGAAAAAAGGTTGTAAAATCTGGTTCAAATGTGTGACGCCTGTCCTATATGTTGATGTGTTATAAAATACAGCCGGTAAAAGGATCAGCTCTGTAGGTGGCTTTATAATTTCATCTCTGTGAGATGATCATGGCTGATTTTGTAGCTGGGGCCATTCTTATTTACAGTGTGACACCACAGTCTGATCTCACTGTGATAATTTTGTATTGACAAGGCACTGGACAATCTGGTGTTTCTGATAAACTTCCTATTTGCTCTGTATTCTGAGAGTTCCAAAACTGTTGAAAGAAATTAATAAGGCGCTATCTTCAAGATCTGTGGGACAAGATCCACATTTTGATGGATGCATTTACTGGCCTTGGGTTTGATCTACCAAGCTACTAAAAAGAGAAAAAAAAATTTTAAAAATCACAACCCACACCAGCACCTCTGCCCCCCCTGAAAGAAAGCTCAGAGCCAGCTATACTATTCCAACACGCCAATGTGTTTTTCTTAGCAGCAGAAGCTCTTTTGGGAAATGTAACCATGGAAATTAGAAATTATTATCCTAACAACAATTTGAGAGTCATTTATTGAAAAGGGTGCTCTCTTTGAGGGAAAGGTAGGAGGGGCAGAGAGAATAGGTTGTATGAATTCACATTAATGGCCAGGGCTTGAAGTACTGAAGAGCTGAACTACTATTTAATGACAGAGTGGATGCAAATTGTATCAGTGATAATGAACCAAAGAGAAAGTGAAATGTATTAGGATAAAAATAGCGTGACTCCCCCAATTTTTAAAACCTTTTCTGCCTTCACCACCCTTGCTATTCATAAAAGCACTTGATGATTTTAATTGTTTTAAAATCTCATCAAGATTTCTTGTATCAATGGGAATGTTCTCTCTTCCTAGATATGATTTAATGACTTAATCACTGTGGTTTCTTACTGTGAACCCTGCTAATAGGGATCCTACCCAGATTGAGTCAATTGTATTCACTCAAGGACTGTAAATAGTGAAGCACTTAATTCTATTACTTTTTTTTAATCCTCAATTTAATTGAAATGGAACAATTTAAATAGACCAATTACAGAGCTCTCTGGCAGCCCAAGAATAGTTAAGATTATCTTATTTTATTATGATTGCTTTTAGGTCAGTAATGCAGACAGCTAGTTTGGAGCTACATCTTAGATTACGCTGATTATCAGTCCAAGTAAAATACATGTATACACACAAAAACTGCATTTTTTACAAATTCCATCCTGCGCTCTGTCTTTGACTGATGTTTTCCATGAGATGTGCTGCTTGAGGCAGGTTTGCTGCGTGGCTGCTTGGAATAAGCAGATTTCACCCTACCACCTTCCTTGCCTTTTCCCCTGGAGCTGTTCATGACGACGCCAGCCAGGGGAGTGTTCCGAACATGTGCAGGGTATTGTTGCCTGTCACGCAGACTGTTTGGCATGAAGGCTTTCTCTGACCTTCTGCTCCTGTTAATAGGCTACTTAAGATGCCATGGAGCCACATTTACTGCATCTTTGAGGCTAAGCTTACGTGAAGAGAGCTCTCTGTATTTTCTAAGGATGTCCTGCGAGGGAAGCACGTGAGCACTGTGGCTCTGCTTGCACGGTCAGTTCATTCCTCTCAGGCTGGCAGGAAAACAAGCCAATGCATGCAGCTTTCAAAGGTCTGGTTACAAGCTCTGGCTTATAAATATAGAAAGTTTTCCTCAGTAACACAGTGTTTAACTATCTACTATTGCAATAATATGTGTTGAGATAGAGTTACAGTACATTTTATTCTGATTTCCATCAGCTGGCTCCTCCTTCTGACCCTCTCTTATAGGCACATCTTTTTAGATTCTAAGGCTGTGCATCCAGGATAGTTTGTTAAAGGAGTCAGGGTTTTGACTGTGTTCTGAAGTTCACAAAGTTCATTCAGCCTAATTTGCAAAATAAATTAAAATTTTTATCAGATGTCTGTTTCTCCAAGGCAGTTTGATCCTCATTTGTTGATCCTGCCATTGAGGCTGACAGGAATTGGTGTGGCCAACAGAGATTCTCTTCCAATTTCACTTCCATTAACATTTTTAACTAGTTTTTAAGATATGTCTCCATAGTGAATCTCTACAAACAAGGGAAGAGATGGTGACAGCTTGTTCTAGGGAAAAGATTTTAATGGTTCATCTGCTGCTTTCCTCACTCACACCTGTCCCCCTGCCCACTTCGGACCAGAAGGGCAGTGCTGAAATGAACAGGGCTTTTTATCATGCCAGCTGGGGCTTTTCCATTACCATTGCCCATCCTGTGGGTCACGGAGAAGGCTCAGAGCAGGATGTGACCCCAGTCCCTTCAGAGTCGCTGGGAGCTGTGCCCCACAACATGCACAGTATAGGCATTTCCTGCTGCTAGGATTGGGTACAAGCTGCTTGGGACCTTACTGGTACGACTAGGGTCGATAATTCAGATGTCTTGAGGCTAGACAGCATCAGCTCATCACAAAATATTTGGGTTCTTAAATAAAAATATAAAAGACTTGAGATAGTCTGACTGCAAAGTGCCTTTCTTACAGAATTTTTATAGCATTCCTGCAGTTAGAATTGTCTAAATCCTCTATGCTTTTTTTAGCAGGTAGTTATATTTTTACAAATTGTTCCTCATAAAAACCTTAAGAGTATGAAAAAAGTAGCTGAGGATTCTAATTTTAATTTCCACAGGTTTCCCATTTTGGTGGGTTTTCTGGTGGAGTGGGGAGGGGAGAAAAGAAGTAACCTTCTACAAGTATCTAGAGATATTTTACAAACTACATTTCCTGTAAGCCTTGGTAAACAAATCTTTGTGTTTAAAGAGGTCTGAAATTATTATAATTTCTTTTTATTTCTTATTTCTGTCTGTAAATAAAACTTACATTCAGTTCTGAGGTGAAAGTTACACCTCAACCAGTTTTCTGTATAAACTAATATCTGAGATTTAGAGTTAATATATCCACTCTCCTTGAATGTTTATAAGTAGTTTGGGTCTTATAATGAAGATGATTTCTAAGTTGCAGAAATGTGAGAGGTTTCATTGTGAAAACAAGTGTACAGCATGTTATGGTAGTGGGACATTCTGCTCTGTTATATACTGAGCACATTTGCTCTGATTTGTATACTTCAGTTTGCAATTTTACAAATGTGTATTTCACAAACGTAATTGATATTTTCTTTTATTTCTGCATAAAAGTATCCCCTTTTGGCAACCTTAAAAGGATTAACTTGTGTCTGTAAGGCAGATAAATTGTATAGATTTAACTAGTTGTTCAGTCATTGCCATCTAAAATTAGAAGGGCCAGAACAAAGGATAATCTGTATCATGTCTAGCAGTTGATGCCTTTGTCCATCACCTTCACAACTGTTCTCTTGGGCTAATACCAAAGAGCAGACCAGTAAAATTAGGAATCTGACAAACACAGAGAACAATTTGCACCTCAAAGTAAAGATGGTAAAAAAAAGAGACAAAGAAGCTGTGTTTATTATAGCTTAAATGTGAAATAATCACTTCTTGAATTGAAAATATTGCATACAAACCCCATAACTAAAATGAAAACCATGTAGGATGTCTTTAGTCATCAAGGAAAAGAAAAACAGCATTTGAACTGTTCATCCAGTCTCACTTAACTAACAGTTGTGTGAATTATCGAAGTATTTCTGAGCACCAGTTCCTCAGGGAGAGGTTGGTGCATAGACTCATTACTGACCTGACAATAACATTTGCCCACGTGCTGTACCAGGTTGTGTTTTCTGCCTTCATTTTTTGTTGTTGTTTCATTTTATCTGTCAGATTCCCTGACATGCACCTTTTTCTCACATGCCCAACATGCTGTATGGGGAAGGCTGTTGCTTTAACTTTTGGTTCCTTGTGAGGATCAGGTTCTCAAGATTAAGTGAACTGTTAGATCATTAAGGGGCTCTTTATTGGTAACGTTTGCCTACAGTTTTCTGCTCCTGGTTGGTTATATCACTGGGAACATTTCTGAAGGGATTCCTGAATATTTTAAAATCGATATCTCTCCAATTCACCTATCCCCACGGAGAGTTCTCCAATTCCTTCTCTGGTCTTGTGCATATAGAAAATATTCAAACTCATCCTTAGCAGAATTCTTATATACCAGCCATTCACAGAACAATGTATTTTGGCATTCTTTTCACTGTGGTATATTCAGGTTATATCCAAGTTGAAGTGCCTTATATAAGAATTTACATAGGCAACAGCAGGACAATTTATATTAGGTCCTTTCATGTCCATCACTGTAGCAATGATGGCAGGTAACTACTGATGATGATTGAAATATGACTAAAAGATGAGGGGATTTTCTTTTGAGTTGTTTTTCATTGCTAAAGCTGAAGAAGGTTCTTTCCACATCAGAAACTGAAAAAAATGTGATTTGGAAAGAGGTTAGGTTTAAAAATAGACATGAGACCTTAAGGAAAGGGGAGTGCTCCTTCTGTAACCTAGAAACTGAAATCCCTAAAGTATCCACTACAGCAAGACCTGAAAAGAAAGAGAATTTTTAAAATCCAGTGAAATAAGCAGAAAAAAGATCTCCTAAAATAAAAAAAAGAGAGAGAGAAAGATTGCCAATAAAGTGGCAATCACAGGTCTATAGCTCGTACTCGTTTGGTCCTTTGTCCATCATCTTAACAACAGTCTCTCTGAAAAATGTGGGAAATAAGATTTATAAGTGCTTACCATATGACTAAATTGCTTGTGTACCTGGATTTCGTGGTCAGAATTCTGGCTGCATGGTTCTGGGGCTTTCTATATGTTAGAAAATAGGTCATCTTGCTACCATTCTTTATTTAGAAATGTGGCAGAGGGCACAGGATTTTAGCACCGCAAAAATTGGAGCTTCCAGTGATGCCAAAGGGAGCTTGGTATGTACAATTTGTCAGTAAAATTTGGCTGGAGTATCTGGCACTTCCAGGGATCTACAGCAGTGTAAGAAAGTGAAGAAAGCCTCCTTTCCCTTGCACAGCACGAGCAGTGGCCAACTCAAACTTGCAATCTGTGCACTTGCTGCTGGGCGAATGAAGGCTGTTGACAGATGATACCGAGAAAGTAAAGGTGTTTAGTGCACTAAACACTTTTTTTTTTTCTGCATCAACCTTTGCAAAAAAGTAAACTGAGCAGAGGAAAATAGGGGAGGAGAAAACCAACAAGCTTTTAATCTTGATGAAGGAAAGAAGAGACAACAGAGTAATTAACTACTCTGAAATCAGGTGAGCCTGATGAACTTTGCCTGAGGATACTTCAGGTCTGCAGTTTTCATTTTTGAGAACATGTGGAGGATTGGCAAGGGATCAGAAAAATGAAAAATACATCTGTGATGCCTGTCTCTGAATAGGAAAAAAAGGTTCTGTGCTGCTCCGTTTAATTTCAGGCTGCACAGTTCAGGAAAAGACTGGGTTGTTGGATTAAAAACAAACCTGAAGGGAGAGACCAACCCTGTAAAGACATGAAGGACTTAGGGGAGATTTGTTTCAAGCCTCTTCTTTTAAGTTTTTTCCGTCTCAAGGGCTACGTTGTTCCAGGCAATAATAGGAACAACAAAACCCCCTTAGAGTAGAAATTGGAAATAATTTTCCAGATGACAGGCTCTCTTTAATGAAAAGCAATATAGCCTGACCTGAAGACTCTAATTTTGGCTTGGGGCCACTTCACATCAACACTAGAGGTCTTTACAGGCAGGAAGAATAAGCACCTATCTGGAACATTATAAATACATTTAATCCTGTGCTGGGGCAGGGAAGAGGCCAACAAGACTTCTTGATACTCTTTCAGTGACCCTCTTTTCAGTGGTGTTGTGCTAAAATAGGCCTTGTGTTCCTTCAAAAGTATATTGATTTAATATAAATTTCAGATATTGAACATATACAGTAAGTTGAACAATAACAACTCACAGACAATGGATTAATTGTTTACATCTGCTAACAAATAATGTTATGTTAAATAGACTTGAAATCATTGAGAATTGTATGGGTTATGATTAGATCAGCGTCACAAAATGTGCATTCATGTGCTGAATATGCAATTTCATGATGAATAAATGTTCTAAGTAACTCTGCTGTGCTGCTAAAACAAGAAGCGATTACATATCTTTATTTACAGGTAAGCAGTATTCCAGCTGACTTGCATTCAACAACCAAATTACAGGAAGGAGGCAAGAGTTGAAACTGTATGGATAGGCTTTAATAGGAAGTGAAGAAATGACTTAGATTCAAAATTAATCTTGCAAGAGCTGGATTATTGTTGCCAATAAGGTTTTTTGTTAAGCCTTATAGTGTGAGTTATTTTTCTGTATTCATCCAATACATAGAGTTACTTTGAAAGTGGAATGAAATGCAGTCTTTCATTTTTACTTGATATTTTCTGTTTCTTTATATTTTTTATAAGTTTTCGGTAGTCACGGTGACAATCTGTCAGCGTCCAACAAAACAGCTCCAGAGCCAGGCAATAATTCATATGGTTCATTCCATGGATGGGCTATAAATGTATAACTATTTCTAAAAATTCTCTTGAAGTTTTGATTTCTGTATACTTGATGACCACGGCTTTCTTCTTAGGAGACAGTGTTTGAGGTATGTTTTGTTTCCATTGAGAATATATCTCTATTCTGCTTATTGGAATTGGTACTCTGTTTTGAAGAATATTGTGATATTGGCTTAGCTTTCACAATGAGAAGTTTCTGAAGGCTTAATTGTAACCAAAAAGCTTTTTGTTTGTTCTTTTCCAAATATATTCCTTAGTATCTTTTCTCCTCTAATAAGTTATTTAAGTTCTGTGACGGTTAAGAGTTGGGAAACCACTTGTGATTATAACTTAATGTACTGAGCAGAATGAAGAACATGATGCAGTTGAGTTTTAGATATTCAACTTCTATTTCCTGATATTTTCATTCCTCTTTCCATGAAAATACACTGCCTCGAAGTTTCTGCATTAAACCTACAAGTATAATAAAAGTCACGTTCTCTGCTACTATAATTTCCCCGGAAACCTCAATATCTACTTCATGAGGTACAAAATCTCTAAACTGTTCAAATTCCTTTTTCTATGTATAGCTATTTATTGACAATTTAAGCTTACAAAACCAGGTCACACCGTTATGTAACTCCACCCTTCCTAGCAAGGTGAGCTCTAGGTACTTATTGTAGCAATTTGTAAAATGTTCTCTTCTCATTGGGTTTTGGTGGACTTTTGTTTAGGTTTTTTTCCAGCAAGAAATATTCGGTGAGATAAAAATCAAGAAACTAAAACTGTGCTGTTCATATGAGATGACGGCACAATTCTATGCCACACTAATGGAGCAATTCCTCAGGTCTCGATTTCCCTGGCACAGGGTAAGAAAAGTTTTGGACTATGTCAAACTTCACAGTTCAAAAAGTGAATTTAAAAAAGAAAACAACCAGACCCTACCAACCCCCTCCCAAAAAAATCAAAAAAACCCAACCAAAACCATTCTGGTTATTTGTCAGAGTGCTGGTTGTTCAAACTTGCACGCTGGTTATCCTGCATTTCCACAAAGCACAATCTCAGGGCACAAAAACAGATACCGATATTAAAAGAAGTACTGCTTGCCAGCAATTTTTCCTGCACTTCAACACACTGGCATTTGTTTTCCTTGTGGGGTAAGTGTAGAACCTTTGTCAAACACACCCCACCTCCATAGGTCAATGGAAATAAATAAAGAAATGCAGGCAAATAGAAGATCCTGATTTTTATGTCAAGGTAGCAGAAGTCTGGATTCAGGTTGTGTTTAAATGATGTTTATCCAATAATGAAGACCAGGCAGAATGATGAATGTGCTTCAGTGTGTCTGTGCTGAAATAGGTTTATAAACAAGCACCTGCCATAAATCACAAAACCAGCTTTGTCAAAAGTAACTAGGGACCAGATGCATCTTTATAATTACGTGTGACACCCATTGTCCTGCTTTCATATCCTCTGTTCCTCACTTAGATAATCTGTTTTATTTTACTTGTGGTTGCAATGATTTGCATTCTTCTTTGAAATGTAGGCTTATGTCTCATGGAAGTCTCTAACAATCGTGTTAGGAACAGTAAAATGTGTAATGTTCAGTGGCTAAATGCTACAAGTCATTTATTCAGGAGGGAAGACGAAACTACTCACTAGTATTTCCACAAGAACTTTGACATATTTTCCCAGTTTAAGAATTTTTATTTTCTTGGTTTCTGGAGTTTGTTCTTCAGGTAGGGGAAACTTCATAATTGTTTTCCTTGGCTACATCTCATATTCATTTTCAGGGTCATGATGATGGTCTCATCTCATAAAGCTCTTTTCATCTGTAATCAGCAACAAATTGTAGCACTCATGAAGATTTTATTCCCTCATTTCCTTTTGAGTTAATCTTGCAATTTGATACTAGTTGGCTGTTCACGGTTGCAGAAAAATGATTTTTTCTGGTTTAGTTTAGAGGGGGTGAGAATGAGAGTTCTGTCTCCCTCTTCATCTTTGCTAATTTTTTTACCTTATTGTGTTATCAGGCATCTAGAAATAACATTAATGCAAACAAAGGCTTAAAGCAGGCATCATGGGGAAAAAAGATTAAAGAAAAAGGAACGCAAAAGCTTGGAGGTAAAACCTGATTGAATCTGACTTTTAAAAATGTTTTCATATTTCCTGCTGTGGCTACAGTGCTTAGCTGATGCACAATCACAGTAATGTGTTCCTTCATATTGGTTTACAAAAGAGCTTTGCAGTAATCATGGAATAGAAAGTACAGAGCCAGACAATAAATGCCTCTGCTCTTAGGTCAGCCCATTTAATTTCCCTTTCAAATCCAATTGTTCACCTGCTGTGCTTATTAAATATAAGCATGGTCTGTATTTGAATACCCTGTCTGTGCCACTTCAACACTCTGTACCTGTTGCTTTACTATTACTGATGCCAGTTGCCTCTGAGGATGTTTGCAAGAATATGAATATATGATCTTTTACTTACACTACTACCCAGAGTGATTTTTTGTTTCTCTTTTTATTAATTTTTTTTCTTACTGCCATGGTGTACACCAGGCCATTTAATCTGAGTTTACATTTTAAATACAGGATCAGCCTCACAGAGCCTACCACCCATCACATATTGATGGGATTATGGCTGATTCTTTGTCTTTGGGAATGATACGAGCACTGATAAACATGATCACACATGTACAGGGACAGTATTACTGCCTTGGAAGAGGCTGACCAAATCCTGTTTCTCCTCTGTAATGAAGGCAGCCCTCACAGGGACAGACACTTCCCATGACAGAACCCAAACAGGCACCATTAGCAGCAGAGAGCCACGGCCTGACTGGGGTAGAATAGTCCATCCCAGCTGTGAGCCCCTCTTTAAAATCCCGGAATGGGAAAGAACTGCTCAGTTCCCTGACATTTGTGCAAGTTCCTCTCAGATAGTTCCCTACCAATAGCAAAACAATTTCTTTGTTATTTCCTTCTAAAGAAATCATCTTTAAGTACGGAAGATAGGACAAGTTAGCAGTTAATCCTATCAACAACCAGTATTAATTCACTTTCAGAATGGTTCTCCTGCTGATGTAGTAAACCCACACGTACTATCAGCCCCTTTGTTTCCATCCTTCCTGAATTAAGGTTAATTTGGAATTGACCTCCACTGAGTGTCTATCACGGAGACACACCCAAAGCTGAAAGTTACAGGGCATTTCCTTCTCCGTGCTTCAAAACGTCAGTGAGAAAATTCAGTATAGCAATGGATTAGTAACATAATGCTGCCTGCTCATTAGCTACAACTAATTCTTGAGTAGTTCTGAGAAGTACTATTAACATACAATTATACAGGTTGAACACTGAGTAGCATGCCATTTTAATTTCAGTTTCTGCAGATGCAGGTTTGTTTTAAAATTTGCACATGCTTCTCTTTAGAGTTCTAAAATCCGACTATAATGATCCAGTTTAACAAGCAGCATGGATACCCTTAACTTTCATTTCCACCACAATGAAATAACATGATGTTCTCACTCCTAGTGTTAACTATGGCAAGAGATGAGCTGCTTGGTAAAAGATCCTCTGGTGTCTTTCCCCAGGCTCCCCTAGTACTTTACTCAGTGCTGTTATGACCTGACCCTGAAGGCAAGGGTAACTCAGGTTTTTCTTAATAGATCTCTTGGGGCAGGTTAGAGTGAAATGACACTGAAAGGTCTGTGTTTATAAATATATGAATATATATATGTGGGGTTTATCTTGGTTTGCAGTGGAAAGGAGATATGTAGCTGTTTTAGCTGTTATCCATAGAAATATAGCAATATAAAAGCATAAAAATAACACTTAAGAAAATGCATAAGGAAGAGAAAGAAAGGATAAGGGTAGAAAGATACCACCCACCATGCATGGATCCCACAACGAGATTTCATTGTTGCACTTCAGATGTCTGTTGGTCTGTGATGGTCACAGTCTTGATCCACCGGGGAGGCGGGCAAAGCCTGCAAAGTGCAAAGTTCAACGGGTTAATGAATACCCAGGTTCAGGTGGAACACCCAGGTAGCTCCCCTGGTGGGGAGAGTTGTACACTCTCTGCTGTAACTCTCTGGGTCTGTTGCAACTCTGCGGCTCACCTGCAGTGCTCTGGCGGAAGGCTTAGAAATGAGTCTGGGGCACTTTGAGGGGTCTGTGATAGTTTAAGACACCTCCTAAGGCGTGACAGCTGTGTCTCAGGCCAGGGTAGTTGGGCCAGTTGTGCCACTTCAGAAGGGATGGATAGTTCAGGCTTATGTGTGAATGTCCTGCTATTTCCCGGGAGGGGAATTTTCACACCTGAGCCACTTGTGCAAGGGAGAACACCGGCGTGATAAAAGGTATTATCCCACCCTGCAGGATCTGCCTATCCTTATCTGCCTCTTCCCTTATCTGGCTCAAAACCCAGCTTGTAGCCTCCGGCGTAGGTACAAATTCTTCTTGAATTTTGCCCAAGTTGGCATTACCTCACTCACCTGACCCTAACGGAGGTCAGACCAAGGGACACCAACGCAGAAGGGATCTGCAGAAGGCTGACATGTATTTTTGCAAATAGCTGGGCAGGCCTTTGTTCTTTATGACATTATGTTCATGTTATAAGCTTAGCAAAGGCAAGTTTTACATAAAAAGTATTTCAAACATTCAAGTTGGAAAATTTCTGTCTGTATCTTTCAATGTAAATGCAGAGCTCAGGACAATAATTTCTCCCACAGGAAAGTTATTCTGAATCCTGCACTACATAAGCTTTACTTTAGTGGATATTTTCTGTGCAGAGTGCTCTTAGACTCCAAAAAAGTGTCTCTGGAGTTTAGCATAGGCCACTATTATTTTCTTCAACCCATTCGTCTTTATTAAATATTACTCTATTATGAGCAGAAGGTTTGACTATAGCCCCAGCTTTCCCCCTTCAGTCTTTCATATTTTAAACTAACACAGATTTGATTTGTTTGCTGTTTGCATATTTTTATCTTCTATTTTACCTGCGTTTCAAAGATTATTTTGAAGTGGGAAAGCCTGCCAATTAAGAATTTTCTTATTGATCATAAAGGATATAAAGAGTGTTTCTTTCCTAACTCACTTGCAAGCATTCCACTAGAATTTTCAAGTAGCCTTTAAGCAACTGTTAGACATTCACCTGTGAAGAAAGATTTCAAGTTTTGTCATGCAATTAGTGAGTGTTCAAAAGGCCACAGCATCCACAGGCTGAGCTGTGGCACGGAAGTCCCTGCACAGACAATTCTCTTTCTTCTAAGCCTATCTGCAAGCAGTCTGCTTAAGAGAGAAGGGCTCAATTAAATTAGAGAGCAGAAACAATAATAAAAATGCTACCTCAAGGTAAATAGTCAGTGCTTTGAATTAGGAACTCTGTAAATACCTGAATCATGAACTTAGCTTAAAATACAGCCTTACTTTTACGGAAGTGTTCCTGAGCATACACACTACACAAGCACACACAAACATTCATTTTGGTACAATACTTTCATCCCTGTCCAAATATACATCTGATTCAACTCAGTTAATGAGGAAAGAAGGTCTTCCCTGAATGTAGATTGCTGTGCAAAGTTTTGGTTCTTGTTTTGTCTCATTGAAAGTTCATTTTTCAAGGATTTGTACAACACAACTCCATTCTGGTAGCACTCTAAGAGACTGTAATTTAGCAGGTACCTGGCAATGTGCCAATCAAGCCCTTATGTGTTGCCTTTAAATTGTTCTTTAAAATTAAAGATTCTTCTTTAGTAATGATATGTGCGTCAACATCTGCTATCTTACTGTTCCATGAAAAATAAATTTAAAGACAAATGGAACAAAACCTGGAGAACATTTTTGTGGCAGTTAAATTCCTGAGCTTTGGTGTTCTAGTAAAACACTGTGCATAGTCATAAGCAAATACTATCACAAGTTGCCGCAGAAGCATCCTAGGAACGCATAAAGGGAAGGCAAAATTATTGGTTACTCAGAGCACAAAAGTTGTCATGTGTTCAGACGTAAAAGCAATAGTTGGCTAAGGTTTCAAGCCTGTGTTCTATATCATTACCTTTCTAATATACTCCTATCTATTTTGTTGTTATTTTGTCATGTTTTAAGATATTTTTTCATTAACATATGTTTTTCTAAAACTGTCCTATATATTTGCTACAGTATTATCTGGTTCATAAATTTAGGTAATCTGCTCTCCTTTTGTGGCTCTTCAGAAGTAGTGTATTACCTTTCTGATAGTCATCAGAACTCTGTGGCTTTTAATACTTTTTAAGAATTTCTTAATTAAGCCATTCAATTATCTTACGTAACAGAGATAGTTATTAGAGAATTTGGTACCAGTTTCCAGGCTGGTGTATGTTTCAGGCATAGTCCAGATATAACTTCCCTATCCTCTGTGTATTCTTTAAGTACCAGGTACATTCATACACAAACAGATATGTCTCCACATCCCCATGACATGATACATAAATAACACTTTTCTCTGACTTTCTAGGAATTTAAGGCATTTTGTATTCATAAAGTGTAGATTTATGGAGTTGATTATAATAAGGAAAAACCAACATAAATAGACTTTGGGCTCTATTATGTCAAATAAATGAATGAGAGGATTTATGTGATTAATTCTTATTATCACTAATGGCCATTTTAATTATTATATGCTTCAAAGAGATAAAATGCAAATTTGAAACTGAAGTATCTGTGATCTACTAGTGAGTTACCTATATGCAAATTGCTAAATGATTTTTAATTGGTGCATCTAATCATTCAGTTATTTTAACAAGTCTGGTAGCTAATTTTCCCAAAGTCCTGCTGCTGCTGTTTATCTCTCCCTTCAGTAAAGAGCAGTTCATTGACACCAGCATTCTGAATCCTATTTATCATAAATAGCTGCAAATCAAGATTAATTCCCCTGGTAACCTGCAATTTAATTTTACTTTTTGACTATGAATGCATTCATTTTGCATCTTAGAAGAACCTAATTCTGATTAGGGACTCTTCATTGCACTTTGTATAGTGCTCAGAACTGAGATCATCCACTGTATTGTGGAGTCCACGTTATATTGAACAATAATGACAATAGATGCTAAAATTCAACACAACCGTTTTAAACAGTGCAAGATCAGATTAAAAATCCTCAGACTTCAAGACAATTACATATATTGTCACTAAGCACTGTCTAGACTGATATTTATTTATTTTCTACCATAAGCGGTGGAAATCCAGGAAGAAATCATAGTAGACACAAAAAAAGATAAGTCACATAGTTCTTAATTTAAAGTTGCCACACATAATTAAAACTTCTGTCCCAGTCCTCTACTTTCAGGATAGAGAGGATATTTTCTCTACAGAAACTGCTTTGTGTAGTGTGAAGACTTATGGACCTTATGGGCTTGACCTGGCTGTTTTAGCTGGGTTTGGGTTATGATTCCGTGTCAGCATCCAGTGAGGTGCAAAGGAAGGTGCGTTCCCAACCATCACAACTCACACTTGAGAATGCAGACTCTGAGTTTTCTCTTGAACTGTTCCTCTCCTGTTAGGAGGATTTGCTTGAAAACTAAGAGAAACTCCTCCTGTGTCTGTTTGTAATGCAGGGTGCACAGGGCTCTGTGTGGAGTTGGATTTTTTCCTGTTGTTTGTGGTTCACAAATCAGGCTTCAAATCCTCTAAGGGCAAAGGGGCTTAGTTTTGTTCACCATTATCAAACAAAGTAGGATAACAGCTGCTAATTACTATTAAGATTGATGGTAAAACATTTCCAAGCTGTAAATTTATTTTGCAAGTTCTTTGCCTTGACAACTATTGGTCCTTTTAACATTTTTTGAAACCTGAAAGCATTTTTACTAGCTTTTTTATGTCTCAGTTTCTACTTCTAAAGGCCTTGAAAACTCCTTGGGCTAAAAGCCTAGGATCAGAATTTCAAGGCAATAATGAGCCATCACCTGTGGTCAAACTTGACCTAATTCAGCTACAGGCTCTCTTGAGCACCTTTGTTCATATTCAGAAATAAAGTGCAGTTCTTCTTTTTTAAAAGAGCCTTTTCTGAATAAATATTATATAATATTTAAGGTAATAGAAAGTTGAGAAAGGTGATCAAGGTCACAAAGATATTTTCCTTCCCCCCGCCTTTAAATAGTCAAGCATGAAGAATTTACTTTTCTGATGTATTCATTATATGTTACAGTCCTCAACCTAAAAAAGCCACTCAACAAATAAACTCAACAAAAAAAAATAAATCCCAACAACTGAAATAAAAAAGGTGGTTCATAACTCAGGCCTCTGTCTACAAAGGAGACAGATAACATTTAACAAGATGTGTATGTAGATCACCTGAGGACAAGGGTTTATATATATATATATATATATTAAAAAATTATATATATAGAATTAAGAAATAAGTAAATTGAGAAAAATAAGACCTCAGTAAATTTCCATATTTTCATACTAATGGTTGTACAGTTCAGAGTCAAAACCAACTATGTAGTATTTAGACTATGTTAGTTCTGCCCTTTAAGCCTTTCTCCATTCCTTCCAGGTCAGTGTTAAGCAATGAAAGCTTTTGTGTTCTGTTCCAATTGGAAATTGAAATGAGAGCCTGGGCTCCAGAAGGCTCAACATTGCTGAAGTATGGTTGTAGTTATTTAATCTTTCTTTGATTTTGTAAAGGTATCATAATGACATTAAAAATTACCTGTTTTCTGTCATTTCCTCAGAGATAAAAATGCAGACACCGTTATTAGTGTCCCTGCTGCCTAGGGAACTTGAGCATCACAAGACAGGTTCAGATAAGGTGCCAGCAGTCTGTGCCTTGAGTGTGTGTCAAGCCTGCCTGGTGGCTCAGGGCAACATTTGGTTTGGTGAGTTCAGAATCTAACAACTAGGGATGAATGACCAACACAGTTCCAGGCTGCAGAGCATGATGGAATTACAGGAAAAGGAGATAACAACAGCTGCATCCTTTGGGCATCATTGGGCCTCAAGAAAAGAGCAGAATTATTTACTAAGAAACCAGAACTAAATTCATTAGGGAAGACTCCCTTCTACGGAGTTAGAATTTTTTTGCAAGACTTCTGCCACGGAGGTCATCAATCAAAAGGAGTGCACCTGCAATTGAGCCTCACAAGAGGAGATTGTGAAAGTGATGGATTACACAGCTGCTTAGCAGCCTGCCTTTGGTCCAGGACTTTCACATCTTCCTCTGCCTTTTTTTTTTTTTTTTTAGACAGCAGCACAACAAGAAGTCTTAGAAATAAAGTGTTCTATGTAAAACTGCTTTACATTAAGTCAAAGCCCTGATTCATGCTCTTAATGTGAGCTAAGGAGCCACTCTACCAAGTAAGTCACTGTCCATTTCATTACACACAGAGATGCAGGCATACCTGTACCCATCCACACAACTTGGAGAGATTTGTGTTCTTTGCTGTCAGTGGTAATCTAGGACTAGATTAGATCAGCAGATAGTCTAGAAATCACAACTGAATACAAATATAGCTGATGCATATCTCTGTTCTGTTTGTTCCCCAACACAATTTGCAGGTAATTTTTTTTTTCTTTTTGTGTATACACACATCTGTGAATGCATAGAGGACTGGTAAAGGTGTGTGAATTTGAGAAGCTCTAATTTTAAACTATTACATCACATTTTTCTCCTTGCTTCATCTTTAAAACTTTAGACATCTTATGTTGTTAAAGTCTTGTAGTAATATATTAACTTAGCAGAAGTAACACTATTTTCATTATTAGTGTTGCTAGCATTTGTATTCTGAGAGTGGCTACTATTTCTACTTGGTAACCAAGGTGTCATTAGGCTGGGCATGCTGCAAACTCAAAAAAGACAGGCCAATTCAAATCTAATATAGAGAAAAAATTTTCATTTCTGGAAAATAATCACCAATTATTCCTGTCATATAACCTCACATGTCTTAGACCTCTTCTGATCCTTGTTGAAGCTTGAGCTACTTTGAGAAAAATGTATTTCATCAGCTATTCCTGGAAATGTTCAAGGCCAGGCTGGATGTGGCTCTGAGCAACCTGGCCTAGTGGAAGGTGTCTCTGTCCTTGGCAGGGGATTGGAATGAGATGATCTTTAAGGTCCCTTCCAACCCAAACCATTTTATGATTCTGTGACAAAATACAGGAGTTTCTATCTTTCCTTGTAAGATAAATTCACAGTTCTCAACTGTAGGGCTTGAAGACACTTGAAGAATCTCAGAAAAGCAACACTTTTACGTATAAATAGGCCTGTAAAAAATATTGGGGTTTAGATTCTTTGAATGTCTTCTTTTCTAGTACCTCCATATTCTGATCTAATTAATTAATCCTAAATAAGGCCATTGTTGTTTAGATATTTCCTAGTACAGCTGCATCCTCATCATCGTGCTGACACAAGGTGCAATTATACACAAATGATGTTATATGTAAAAGTTCTTTTGACTTCCTAAATGGTACCTCTCTGAAATTGTCAAAATTGTCTCAATTCATACCAGCGCTGCTGGAGTTGCTGTGGGAATGCCCCAACCAAGATGTAAGGATCTCTGCTTCAAATAATTGTTGTGTATCACCAGCAAGGAACTAAAAATAGTGTCATTTTGTGGAGAAGTAATGCAAAGGAGAGGTGAGCAAAAGTTTAGAAAGAAAAAAATTTGAACTAAATACATACAAAAAGTTTTTTGTGGAATCAACCCAGCTCTGTGCTCGGAAGCCTTAAACCAAATTAAAGAATTACCTTGACTTGGCTTAACCTAAGATGTAGATTAATATCTAGCTGTAGCTGGACACTGTAGCTGAACCAGGCAAAACATTCCCGCCACAGATTATTTTAGCAAAACTGTGCTTGATAGCATATAATTAACTCCAACTGTTCCTTCCAGCCTTCTGAGAGGTGAAAGACGCAAGAAATGTAGCTACAGGGATTTTTCTGCCTGCACAGTGATATCATTGAGAGCCTTTTGTAGCTCTGACTTGGAGATCTAGACTAACAGTTTGTAGTGGAGACAGCATGTAAGAAAGCGCTTCCCAACAATTCCACCACTCAAACACTCAGGACTTTTTAACTCTTTCTCAAGGAAACATTGGTTTCTTTTTAAAGTAGATTCAAAGGAAGAGGTAATTTGTAGCATTCAAATGGAAAATTCTTCCACTCAAGAGTCTATAAGAGCTTTCTACTAACTTATCTTCCTTTTGATTCCACAAAAAGGGTCAGTCTTTTCTTCTTCCTTGTGTTTGCAAGAGACCCTCACAGGTTACAGGGGAGCCATACTGCCCACAATTTGCCCAGTGGGATCACAACAAGTAATATATTGTCACACCAAGCCCATCTCAGCATTCTCATAACAAGCTTTTGCACAGTGTCAAAGCCCCTGGATACACTTTTTCTGCTCAAAGCAGAACTTTAAGGAGCTACTCCTTGTTCTGTGTGCTAGGGGTTATGTGCATAGTGTGAGAGAGAAAAATATTCGTGAGATGTTATGCTACAAAGAAATGTAGGGAACTCTCTCTTATTTTGGTTTACTTCTTTTTTCCTCTTCCCCAATCCACAGGAAATAAATATTCATAGATAATATTGGGGACGGAATTAACAATGTTTTGAAGTAGCAGAAGCTCAACGCATGCCAGTGTGTTTTGCTCTTCAGCAAAGCCTGTGATTTTGCATGTTCCCCAGAAACTGCTTGATGTGAGATATAGCGAAAGAGCCCCAAATGATTCTCTTCCCGGGTCAGCGTCCTACCTGAAAAAAATGGCTACACAGTCATATTCTTTCTCTTAATATTCCTCTTGAAGTTTATTTCGTTTCAACTTGCATAATTTCTCAGGCTCAGCAACAGGAATGAAAAGAAGCTGTTATATGTATATTTGTGTTGTGCTACCTTAGCGGACCCTGGTAGTGTAGAAAACTTCAGTGTATGCTCCTTTGGATTTGGAATACATGCATGGATTTAGTCCTTCCAAGGTACAGTAATTAAATCAATATATTCTCCTCAGGGTAATATCTAAGCTGCTCTACACAAAGCATACAGAAATGCACATATTTTTGTGCTTTTGAGTAAGCATACCCATGTGATAAAATGAACAGCAGCATATTTCTAACCACAACAGATACAGACTGAAATACATGTGCTTATCCTCTAACTAGTCCATTGTAATTGCTAGAAGCCATAGAGAAAACAATTTCAATTACTAATGCCACCTCTTTTTTTTTCTGTTCATTAGTTATTAATAAAAAGGAGTGAACAATATTTTTAAAAAAATTTTTTAGTAGCCTACCTAGCCCTTCTTGCTAGATAACTAAACACAGGCTTGTGCAGGAAAACCACTTTAAGTAATGCATTTTGGAAATGTCTGCGAGTGACCTAAAATTAGTTTCCAAAACCAAAAGTACTTAGCTTCAACCTGTCTATAAAAGACTAGGAACAAGTGCCTGCTTTTAAAGGTTTTCTAATGACGTACTTTTCCAGTAAGGTAATTTGAGATTAAATTAATACTTAGAATCTCAGGACTGTGAATAATACACTTTTAAGTAGAAGGAGGGAACATTTATTTGGCTTTTTTTTCTAGATAGAAAGTGGTGGATACTTGAAGGTTTGTAAAACTGGGATGTTGGCCTGGTGTCTAGAATTAATTGGTGTACAGTAAATGTTTGTTACTTTTCAAGGTGAATGATATCTTCTAGATTGATCTATCTTACAAGATCGTTGGTACAAATATATTCTGTAGAAGAAATAATGTTGGTGCCTTGCTACACTTGGTTCCATCAGAGACATTGCTCTAAATGCTTAAAACCAAACCACAGCAAGAATAAAATAAAACCTTCATTCCATTAAATCTCCAATTAAGGAACAAATATACTACTGTGAAGGAAAGACTTGAAGCACCTGCTCATGTAGCCCTTCTGTTTCAAATTGCATTTGATGCTTAGTTTCTAATAGTTATATTAATAGGCTGAAGAACCATTCCGATGGAAAAGATAATGATACCAATAGTAACTAATGCATAACAGGTAACATACATAATGGAATAATTAGGGATTAGCAGACCATCCCTTAATATTTGCAATCTAATCCCGTAAAACCATGCCAAACTCGCACTTTTTCTCCATTTTCCTGATATCACTCAATTTTCACCCTTAGGCCTCTATCTTCATTCATTTCCTATAGTTCTACTCCATTAAGTAGATCATCCTGAAATAGCCAGTTCCATTTGTCAGTCTTTTGTTCTGGTCCCAGGGTAATGTTTCTCATGCCCTTCTTCCTTCTGTGTCTCTAGGGAAGTTTCTTTTTCTGTATCTTGCATTGGTCCAGAATGAGATGTGTGAGTAAACAGTAAAATGTAACTAGTTCTGAGCACTGAATTAGACTACTTGTTTCATCCTCCTTTCCAGACTAGGTTGGAAGTTATACTCATCCCAGTCATAATTTTGCTTTACAGAAGATACAGATTTGTCTTTTGTAGCATATTGCACATTACTTTTATTTTTTTCACAGGCTGATATGTGACAGATTAGACCTGAGGGGTCTAAGCATTGCATTGTTTAGTATAAAACTTTGAGGCACCAAATAAAATTTAATCCAGGAATTTTAGGAGCCTGAGGCCACTGGGATTACATTTTATTTTGAGAACAAAGCTGGGAAGAACACTGGAGAAGTGGGAAGTCACTGCTTTTTCCCTTCTGAAAAGCAGCCAGAGGAAGTATTGCTGCTGCTGTGTTTTTGTACAATAACCCATTGGCTGAGCACTTCCCCAGGATGTGGAATTTAATTACCACTTGTCTTTGAGAAGAATCACAGTCAATTCTTCACTTGTAGCAGGACTTTTTAAGCTCCAGCTAATTCCAGGCTCTGGGGAAAGGAGCTGTGCCCCCTGGGTGTTCTGGAGTCTCACGGAAAGTTCTCAGACAGCTTTTGAGAGACTTCCAATTTATTGCCTGGTGATCTCTGAGCAAGAGTAAGTCCCAGGTTCTGCTCCCTCCTCACTGGGCAGTTTCATATGTTTTGGACACACGCTAGAAAAAATACATAAATAACATATCAGATGATAAGTACCCATGGCGAGAGTTTCCAAATCTCTAATCTTCACCTACCCCTCGGTAAACCGCTTTGTTTTATTGGGGATGTAGATACTGGTCTTTTAGAAGAGAAATAAGTTTTGACTTTTCTGTTGCCGTTTCATTTGTCCTTTAGCCAGCATGCCGAGGAGGTATGTACTGCTAATGAAACACTTATGTGGAACTATCTCTTCAGAACCAGCTCCCTGGGCACCTTTGAGCTGGTGCACTGAGGAGCAGCCTGGTATGACTAAAATGAATTTGCACTACCCTGCTTCACTGATCTACCCTTTGTAGAACACTTCTCTAGGGCTCTCTTAAAAGCCATCACACATGTTTCTGCATCTCCATTACATTCTGAATGATGTGCTGCAAATCGGCCGTGCTGCAGCACATCCGATTAAAGCAGTAATTCAAAACGTGGGGGCATAAACGTGAATTCATTGTCTGAGTTCCTGCGAAGACTCTTGACACACCTGAAATGTATCATTCAATTACAATTACTTTATTAGGCACATTAGCTTTCATTTCAATTAGTTCTGGAAAAGGAAAGGGAGAATAATTATTTGTTAAAATAGTCCTTTTTTTTCCCTGTAGAATGAAGGGAGAGATTTCTATGGGTAGATTTTTTTTTTTAAATTTGATTCTGCATACACCTGTAGTGACACTATAGGAGTTGTTTAATACAATTATTTAGGGATAGTAAAAATATACATTCTCCAACTGTGCCAGTATTAGCAATAACAGCTCCCAAGAATGTAAACATAATGTTAACTACTGTAAATTCCTAGATAATTTATTATAAATCTGAACTAATTGCGTGTTCCTGGTGTGCCGGTGGCCTTGTGATTTTTTCAAAACCACGCTAACTGCTGAGAGTTAAGCTCGAAAGGAAACCAGTCAAAGCAAGCATTATTCTGAAAGCAGATTTCTTTGCACAGTTCCCCTTTCAAGGAGTTGTGAGTGCAGAAACAGAGGAGCTACAACCTGCTGATTGTGTGAGTGCTATCGGTGCCATCCCCTGAGAGCTGCTGCCACTGCCCAGGGTCGTGGAGATGCTGTGAGTCCAAGTGCTCCCGTGGTACCCGTGGTGGGAAGGGCCCTCCCTGCTCCAGAGCACGGCTTGGGCCAAGCCGCTGGCTCACGGGAGAACACACCTGGCCATTTTGGCAGGCGCTGCACATTCCTTTCCAGCAAAACACGTTCGTTCAATCCAGCAGTTATTTCCACAATTAAACAACAATTGCCTGGTGAGGTGGTAATCAAAAAAAACCCACGGTACTGTTTGAGAGCTGTTTCTGAATTAAAGAGGTGTGTTGTCCTTCAGCACATAGTCCCTCAGCACCCATGTAAAATACATTGTTTGATCTTCAGGTAAGTTAAGGATCGTGGGCATTTTCAGGCTCTTGAATTGAAATTGGTAACACGAGTGGTATGTCACTGGATATTTATCACAGCATTTTAAATCCTTCCTTGAGGCCGGGATACAGTTGCACAATTAATGTATGGCTAGGGCAGAACACAAAGAAGAAAACAGTCCCACAAATGATTGTGTGCTTTAATATAGGTCTGGCTCTCCTGTGCTCCTCAGCTTCAGTTACATTTGCTAGGCCTGCATTAGGTGAGCAAGCTGTGGCTTCTTGTACCCCAACTGCTGTTGCTGCTGTTTTGTAGCCAGGTTGTGCCAGTATCACTTTAGAATTTCCTGGGAAAACAGGTTGGACTTCGACTGGTGTATTGATTAAGCAATATTGTATAAAACACATAATTTACACCTGTTGTGCTCTCTCTTTCTTTTCTATTCTATTATGCAAAAGTATAAAATGCTAAAGGAGTAATGTCACTGTTTTGGTGTCACAGCAGTGAAAGACATTAATCCTGCAACAATGATGAGTGGTACAGCCAATTCAGTTCATTCTAATTTACACCAGTTTAACTAGGATGAGAATTAGGAATATATTTTATAGTTGTTGGTACACTATTTGCAAGAAGCAAATGGTTTACAGGTGTATTTATTCAGATGAATATGGCATAGTGATGGCTGTAATATAGATCATAGTCTAATTCTGGTCAAGATAATATTCTAGTCTCAGATTAAAACATTTAAGAGATTGATGAGGTTTATTGTTTCCTGGGACAAATGACATCTTATGGTAAACTACTGGTAAGGGAAGCTCTGAAAAATTGTGAAGGGCTAGAAAAAGGATAGCAATGTGCATACATAAGGAAGAAATATTTTCCATTTTAAAAGGAGTGAGATCTTTCTTATTTATTTACCAAAACAGTCTGAAGTAATTAAAATGCAGATCAGAAATGGAAGCCGGGTGTGAAGTGACAGATATATGTGAATGGCATATGTGCACTTAAGGCTGTCAGCTTTGGAATCACCAGGGCTGACAGGGAATATTTAGAAATACTTCAAAACTATTAAGAAACATATTAAAAATTTTCAGTTTCCTACCAAGATACTCGCCACAATGCACAAAATAATAACTAAAACAGTAACTTCACAGAAATCATCATAATATTGCTCCAGCAAAAACATTTTTACCTAGGTGACTACTGACTTTTATGTCAGCTGAGGCAGAGAGGTTTAATGTGACAGAATGTTTATAAATGTGACAAAATGTTTGTAAATGTGAGGGGTGGGGGATTTTGTTGTTTGGTTTTTTTTGGGTTTTGGTTTTGGTTGATTGGTTGGTTAAGGGTTTTTTTTGTTGGAAAGTTTTGTTATCTTCAGCTTATCGGTAGCTATGACCACATTGAAAATTCTTGATCTCAGAGTTAAGAAAACCTAAAGGTTGGGCTAGTTTTAGATTTAGTGAACAATGTGTCACAAGGAAAGCTATTTTTGGCATGGTGTCTTAGACTTACTTGTAAATATGTCCTTGTAAAAAATAGGGCTGCTGTTCACGTTATCATTTTTCTTTGTGCAATCTGGCCACGTAAATCTCCTCTAACAGAATGCTTTTCTGGATTGGATCCCAGAGCATAAAAGACACTAAGGGAGCAGTAATAATCACAGTGACGCCTCACAGCAGTAACAGAAACACTTCTATCAGCGGCAACAGGATAAGTCGGGAAAAAATGAGATGTTATTAGTGCAATTGAGAGTGTATATCATCAGAGCCATCTTTTATTCCTCTCAGCCACATCACTGCAGAAGAGGACATATTTTTCATGCCTTAATAAAACTGGATTCACATCCTGGAGAGGGGATAAGGGGAGGATACTCTTATAATAGAAAACCCAAATGCATCAGTAAAACATTGCTGAAGTATTAAAAATAGTTAATGGTCCAGATTACAGTTCTCCTGAATTTCTTCATCCAGCTAAGCTAGCTGCTTTCTGGTGCCCTTGAGAAACCTTGCAGTTTCCCAGAGCACAGCACTCCCTTTAAGAGGAAAAGATCACGGCTGAAATAGGTGAGCAAAACTTCGGCTGTATGTAGCAGCAAGACAGTATTACAGGTTTTCTAAATTCTCAGTGTCAGCTCTTCTGGCCATGAGTGCAGTCAGCAGCCCCTCCTCGTGCCTCCCCACCCTGTGTCTATGGGCCCAAGAGTCCCCTTTCAGCTCAGCCTGGGGGTCAGACCCCAGTCTTAGCCCCTCTCTTCCTGTATCCACCTGGTCCCAGGGCCTGTTCCGTGCCTTGCTGTGCCTGCGGCCAGGACCTGTCCCCCCTGTGCTCCCGGTGCTCAGACCCTGCAGGACAGCACCCGGAAGGCGAGGGCAGAGCCAGCACTGGCGGCAGGCTTGGCTCCTGCCTGGTGCCCTGCCCGTGGACCAGCCCCACTCTTGCTGTGCCATGATAATGCAGAACCCCAAAGAGCACTGAAACTAGGTTGCTTTTTAAAGGCAGCATTGTGAGAAGACTTTACCTTTTCCCTTTTTTCTCCTGCTGCGGTGGCTTCAGTCAGTGGAAACTAAAGCATTCTGAACATTCTTGAAAATCCCGTCTTAAATCACTGCCTGCTTCTGGAGAAGGGCAGCTAATAGGCTCTGACTACTACAGGATGATAATAATAATTAGAGTTATCTATTGTCAATGGTTTGCCTTTTTTTGGCTTTCAGCAGGACATCCTGTAGTCTTTGAGGTTTTTATTGTGGCATTCCTTAAAGTGTCCATAGAAAGTAGAAACTGATGCAGACATAAGGAAAGTAATTTAATGAAGTCATTGAAAAGAACAGATTTAAAACTGGGAATAGAAATGCCCTAGTTCTGTCTTCTGAAAAGAAAATTTCATTAAAGAAGTTACATTAGTTCTTGAAAATTTCTTCTTAAAAGATTTTATGAAGAAAACTTTCCTTGCAGGAAATAGACTGCTGCTGTTGCTAAAGCTTCCAGTAGTTTTAAAGAAACCAACAAGATCTAAGCAAAATATTAGGTAATTTCCTTTTTAATTCTGTAATTCTGTTTCTCTCTTTGGTTCAGCTCTTGTTTGCACTCTGCTTCTCCACTGAATGACAAGAACATAAGGGCAAAGAAGCTATGTGTCATGCAGGTTTATATCTTTATTATTCAGTGCAGTGCAGGAGTACTCTCTTGCCTTGCTAAGAATTGCAAATTTCTGTATTCTCTGTCTTTTCCCTCTTGTTCTCAAAACAGAATAAGAAAGAGGGGCATCCTCTTCCTTGAAGTCATTAATCCAAGTTGGAATGATAAGCAGTAAAATTGTTAAAATTATCAAAAATAAGGTTGAGAGTTTCAGGAAATCAATGATGCAATCCTCCCCAAATTAATTTAAGCAATGAGAATACTGGCAGATTTAACTTGTAATTTTAAATTTCCTCTGATTAAAGTTTTTCTCCCTTTCTTTCTGCTGCTCAGACAAGAGAAAAGAGTTTTTTGAAGCACAGTCTCATGGTTTTTAATCTCCATAAGTAAACATTTCTAAGCTGCTGATAACTTCTCACGACTCTTCTGAACTTGTCTTTTGATCCATTACAGTGTTCCACATCAACCCCAGTATTCCAGCTGGGATCCTTTTGGTCCTGTCTGGTACACTTAGATGCTTTTCATGGGATCCTCCTTTCCACAGCACTGCTGAATTCACATTGAGATGTAATTTTTGGATAAAATAGTGATACTTATCAAAGAGAATTGCTGAATGTTTTACCAAACATTGTGCCAAAATACTGAAAGAATCGGTTACCTGCCTCAGGCACGGTTCTCAAAGAAGCAATCCCACCCCCGTGACAATTTTTGTGACACCGGCAAGGAAATAAAGGTCTCTGTCATTTTCCTACAGTACTTATGTCATCCTTCCCAAACCTCTGCAGTCAAGCCCATTCACATCCAATTCTCTGATATCAAACAGAGCCTCAGTGGTTATGCCCCCGTGTCCCTTTTCGTGGAGTTTTTAAGTGTTCAGTGGCTTTGTGCATGTTTACTGCAAAGGTCTACTAAACACTTATATGTGTCTGGTAAAAAATTATTGGGTTCATAAACATAAAGCCCCCCTGAGTGCTCAAAGAGCATGAGAACAAATGCCATGCAGCTCCTTGATAAGCTCCTGTTATGATAAAATAAAGGAGTTGATCTCTTTTCACTTTCAGTAAAAACTTGTAATGTGGCAGCACAAATAGCAAGCAGTGAACGGTCAAAGAGAACAGCTCCCAGATGGCTCGGAGTGTTTAGGCAGTTTGGATGATTCTGTGTGTAAAAGGGGAAACTAGAGTTAAGTCACAGTTTTGTAGACAAATGGCTAGCAGAATTTAAAAAGAATCTAAACTGACTGTTCAACCTTTCCTACTCAGTGGGATCCACTGTATCAAAGAAAGGGATGGCTGCCTTCATCTCTCAGAAATCTGACAGTGGATGTCACAAAAAAGAAGTATCTTTAAAAAGTGTTCAAATAGAGGCCTTACCACATCACTTAGGACTGTTTTGGAAGGGGGAATTTAGAAAGTGAATGATCACTTACTAAGCTTGAGACAACATCTGGAGCTTGAGACAATATCTGGACCTGTCAGATATCATCAGCCCTACTGCAAAGGCAAACACACAGCCTTTTGGATTTAGAGTTCTCCTGAACAGTGAATAGGAATTGAAAGGAATCTGGTAAACTGAGGAACAAACTCTTTCCAGTTAAGAAGCAGAGGTCTTTTTCTCTTTTGATTTGAGCCTAACCATGGCAAGTCTTTGGCAAGGGAAGCTGACAAGTTGTTCTAGTGGAAAAACACTGAGTTTTTATTTCCCATGTATCTCAAGAGCCAAAAATTAGGCTGAAATAATTGATGTTACTCAAATTGCTATGAAGATGTTAATCATTTAGCTGTACTTTTTTCTTTAAGATTAATCTGGCTCACAGAGCTCTTTTATGTACAACTCCACCCATTCCAATGAAATCCTTGTTGCACTTTATTAACTTGTGTGTCCAGCTCTCTAAGTAGAGTTTGTACTTTCACGTGGTGGTTGATCAGTTAACAGAACCAGGTTTCTCTGAAAGCTCTGTTCAGCTAGCTTTAAGTGACAGGAGCAAAAAAATCCAAAACCAAACATGCTGAAAACAAGATACTGACTTAAAGCACAGCTTTCAGCAGGAGCTGATGAGAAAGTGGCTCTTATCTCAAGGAATTAAAAAGGTCAGATTATAAAAAGGGTTAAATCACAACTTGAATATTACTTTTGGTGGAATTTGCCAGCTTATACTTAAGTTCTTTCTCCCTCACTCTCTCTCTCTCTCAATATCTTTAACCTTACCTGTATCAGCAAAATGATGTGATGGTATTTTGAACTTTTAAGTTATTATCTGTCTGTCTTGCATGGGTGATTTCTTCAGCATCAGCTGGAAGGCTGGATCCAATCTTTTCCAGCCCTCATGAACTCCTTGGGACTGTGTTAGGTTTGATATGTAAAGAAGTGAAGCTGTGAAGGAGAGTGTAGATCAGATAAATCCATCAAGCATTGTGCCTGGTTTTAGGTGCTCTGACTTTTTGAAGAATTTTTCAGAAAATTGGGATTCAAATAGATAAATGAAGTGGTCAAGTTATCTGTATCTGCAGGAACTGTCCAGAGGTCACGTAGTAGTTGGACTGTTGAATATGAGCTGAGTAGTTCACAACCAAATTAATCTACTTTGCTATAACTTTGTTTTGCTGCAAATAAAGTCACATACAATTGCAAAGCCACCAAAATTCATATTCTTACCTAAAGCTACTAGAGTACAATACCAGAAAACTCTCTGAGTTGTCAAAATATGCCTTTAAGGTACAGCAGAAATAAGCTTGAATTTAATTCTTTTTTTTTTTTTTTAAATTTGTCAATGCCAGCATAAAAATGTGTATTTCTTTTCCCTCTGACATTCCTATAAAGGACATGCAATTCAGCAGAAAACATTTTGTATTTTTTCCACATTTCTGCTTCCCAAATACCAGCATACTAATGTGCAAGGTACTGACACGTGAGTTCCAGGTCTACTTTCCCTTCTCACATACACAAAAAGCTGAAGTACTTAAAGAGTCTTGGTGAGTTTAAATCAACATATTCTGCAGGTTTTAATGAATTTATGCTAATTTACACTAGCAGAGAATATTCTAAATCTCTCAAGAGCAAGTGTTCCCCTTGATTACATTTTGCTGTTAGGTATAAGCATTGTTCCCCCCCAACACAATCACTGCCTCTTGTTCTTTCTAGATACAATATTCCCTTTAAAGTCAGCAATCGTTGCATGGTGTCAAATGCTCCTTGCCTGTGGAAGTCCTTATAAAGCCACTTCTGAAATCACTTATGTTCAATAGGGCATAAAATCCTACAAAGGTTATAAAGAAATTCTAAGGTTGCACTGAATTATTTCAGATTTTTAAAATCTTGCGGTTGGTCTAAGTCTCTGTGAGTGCATGTTAAACTTGATGTGCTGAAAGTGGCACAGGACATTTGTGGGTGAAAGAGAAAACTAAACCAAATTTCAGTGCCAGACCCTCAGCAGAAAGCTGTACTTTGCTTTCTGATGTAACACTCCGTTGTCAGTCTCCGTTGTCCTTGGGGGCAACCTGAACTAATCTTTATTCTTCATTGATCCTAAAGCACCTGAAATGTGGCCATTGATATAATTTGCAGTAGCCTCAGGTCTCTGTCTCACTACAACCTAGATGACAAGAAATCATTGACTGAGAGCAATATTTGAGGCATGCCCCCTTCCTCTATTTTTTTGCCCTTGCTACACTCTCAGAAGACGGGTTTAAATACTAGTTGTTAAAAAGAGAATTCTGTGTCCTTACTTCAAAGGTTTTATTCAAGGAAAATTCCATGCCTTCTGCCTTTTTTCTCAGAGATGTAGAAGAAAAGGAAAGAATATTCAACATAATTCAACGTAAGGTTTCAAAATCATGTTCAAAAATTTTTTAAAGAAAGAGAGAAAAGAGAGAAAAGCTGGAGTAAAGCTATTGAATGGTATTTGTATGGCATGTGTTTTTAGAGGATGAAGGAATAAGAACCTGAAAAGCAGAACAGACATTTTCTTGAAATATGAGAAGGTGTAATCCTAACATTTTCCAATTCAATAACTGGATGTAGAAGCTTATTTAGAATTGTCATCCTCCTCTCAGAGTTAATACTCAGACCAGTCTGCTTCAGCAGCTTTTCAGAAAAAAAAAAAAGAAACCCTCACAAGAAATTAAGCTGAAAGAACTTAATAATACACTCAATAAATAAATAGCATAACCTAACAAGCTCACTATCACAGACGTCTCTAACCTCTGTGTGCAGGGTTTTCACCCACCACTGGAATAGACTGAAAGTGAGTGAAACCACACCAAATTGAAATCCCAAGGATTTTTACCCAACAGAGAGGTAATCATCTTCACTGGAATTTGGCCAGAACACAGAGGCTATTAGACCATAATTTCACGACTGCTATGGGATTGTCAGTGGCAAAAGAAACTCTTTTTTTTTGCATCATCCAAAGGCTGACACTGCTAGCAGAACAGTGACTCAAATCTGTCATGCTCTCTTATTTAAGCAGAGACCTGGCTTGACCTCTTTTAGCACAGGAGGATCTGACAGGCTGGCAGCCTCAGGTGAACTACTCTGGCTGTAGGCTTGCTGCCAGACAAGAGACACTGAGCCTTGTAAAGAAATCTAGCTGGGATCACTGGAAGTCAAACTTTTCACGGAGAATTATTACAGTGTATTTTCATCTGCATTTAAGTAGTTTGGTCAGATCAGCAACCCTAAAAGAGAAAAAGGTGAAGAAACACGGTTATATACATAACAGACGTATTGTGTAATTATCTAGGTGACTAGTGGAATATTTTAATATGTGCAGAACTCTGTGAAATTTGCACTAAAGAGTCCTAACTTCCCATGGTATCTCTCCCTGTGTTTCAGAGTGTTTGAGTGCATGAGAGAATGCAAAGAAGCTCCTTCTGAATCACAGAAACTGAAGGCTATTGATCTTGCTGGCTCTCCTTCTGCTAACATGCTGCTACATCTTACATTAAAATCTAAATCCTTTTTTCTGTTCCTCCTTTCCATATCCGAAAAATTTCCTGTGGCAACATATTTACAAAGCAATGGATTGGGCTGTCAGTGAACTTTCCTAATAGCCTTCTTTAATATCCCTTTTTCCTATCAAGCCTGTGTTTCCTAGTCACAACCCTTTAGACAATCCTAAGTAATGCTTTTTTTCCCATTTCTTTTCCTAGAACATTTGTAAATTATAATCAAATTTCCTTTTTCAGTTTACTGTGTGTAGTTGGTAAAGTCAGTTTTGAAACTTAGCCTGTTAGTGGCTTTTGTTGGTCTTAGGAGACTATGAACTTACTATCTCTTGCTGAAATTGCAAAGATCAGACTGAATTCCATCACACAGATTCATCAGAAATGTCCATCTCCCCCATTTTTTGAAAGCTGGACCATGACCTTGGCATCAGTTACCTCCAGACAGCTGTAATTAGCATAATTTGTAGTCGGTCGTTAATTGGATCCTATGCCGGTGAGGAACCATTAGAAAGTGGCAGAACTGCAGCGTGCTCCATCTTCCTTTCCTTTGCTAACGTGGCCTGCAACTTTTGGTGAAGGTTTGCACAGGGAAACCTGAAGGTTTTGGCAAGTAGCACTGGATTCATTAACACAGCTGTGGCCCTCCCCACAGCTGTCCTGGCCAGCCTTCCCAGCTAGAGCTTGGGTAGCTGAGAGAAACAGCACGCTCTTGTCCGCACAACCCCGTGCTGTGAACAGCAGGAAAGCAAGGGAAGGGGAGCAAGTACGTGAGCCGGTGCAGAGCAGCCCAGGGAGCTGCAGGTGTGCACAGGTGATCTGGTTTGCACAGCTAAAACTCAGCAGTGATGAAGGGATTTAGAAAGTGTGTCGTGTGTATGAGGCCCTCTACAACAAATGCAAAGCGGAAAAGAAGCAACTTCAAAGTATCCAAATCTAGAACAACATGGAGAATGCCGTGCAATACGGACAGCTTTTCCCTGTTTGCAGTGGTAATTGGGGAAAAGCCTTTAGGAAAACAATAATAATATGAAATTAAGATGTGTGAAGTGAGAAAAAACATGATAAAGCTTCTTCAAAATAATTTCCAGTCATTCACTTTTGCTTTAATTGATTGGTTTTGCTCATAAAACAAAATTGTCCAGCTTCGAATATACTGACCATTTTAAAACTGCACTGTGCATTGTAGTAAGCACACCAAGCAGTTAGTTCTGTGGTGGTTGACTTCCAGATAGATAAAAATTTAAATATGTGCCTAATTTTCAGCATGTTAGCTATCCTACTGAAGCTGAGGGGAATTATTTACCTACTTAAATTTTGTTTATGTATTTTGCTAAATTAGAGCCAACAAGATATTAAATTCATTCTGAAACAGTCCAAAGCGCTTTCAGGAGACATAAAGTATATGTATTCAACCCACAGTACCAGAGGAGAACTCGTGGAACACAGCAGCCCACTGCTATAATGCCAATCTAACAAGAATGATGGATTTATAATTTTTTCTTGTGATCCAGCATAATTCAAATCAGAATTTTTCTTACTAGCAAAGGCTTTAGCTGAATCACATATTACTACATGCAACAAATATAAGTAGCTATTTAACAGTCTTTGAAACAACAACTTTTTTTCTTTTTCCTTGTATGTTAGTGTGGTGACTAACACTATGAAACTCTCTTTTTGGTAGAGGTTTCAAGTTCTGTTATTACTGTTAATTAAGCACAAATTATTGACATGAGATTGTAATTTGTATGAGCAACAGAATAGCAGCACTGTCAGGTTTACAGTCCTCTCAAGGAAAACATTAGGAATTTTGTTTAGCGTCAGCTCCACAGAAAAATGTGCTTTATTAAACACATTCTTCCATAATTTTGTGTCATCTTCTAAGCAGTGTTAGCCATGTCTTGCATTGCCAGGCCCAAACTCGGTGGGCTGCAAATGATTTGGTGCCAGTAGGTCTGTGCAATGAAAATGAAGCAGTAGTGGATGTTTAAATGTGCACTACAGCATGGCCAGCTAGAATGCCTTTCAAAGAGAAAAATGTACAGCAGCACAAAAGAAATATCATATTCAATCATTTATGAAGAATAAACAAGGCAACATTTCCTCTTTGCTCTCCAGTGTGTACTCAGCATGCTCTTGTGAGTTGTAGCGTGGCATTTTATTTACAAAGAATGAAGTGAAATATCAATAATTGTTTCTCTCCTTTGGATGGCCTCGAAGTATGCTGGCTATGCTTTCAAAACCCTGTACTTCCCAGGAGAAGGGAGCAATTGAGTAAGAGATTTCAAAAGGACGTAAAGCAGAGAAATGATTTGCCTGTGTGCAATGTGATACCCCGATGGTAATGCATCAGTGTGCTGGCAGCCATCCCCTTGTGCTGGTTGTGACTCCCTGGGTTGGATGTTTGATGAAGTCAGCAGTCTGGTTTGGTTCTGGTGTACTTGTGTGGCCGTGAGGTGCCGTGTGCCTGGGTAGTTTTCTTATTTGAAAAATCAGGTAAATAAAATGAAGGCAGGTTCACGTCTTTACAGGAAATGAGGATCCTAGCTTGTCCTCACAATGAATCCCAACTAACATTTGCCAAGGCCTGAGGCAGTCAGATAAAATTCATTCTCCTTTTTCTTCTCCTTTCTCACTCGCAACTCTTCTTATTCTTCAAATTCCCCACTTCAAGCTTAGCAAGGGTAGTGCTGAGGTGTGATGAGAAGCAGTTCTTGTCATCTCCCAATTTCAACAGAAAGAGTAAATATGGGAAATTTGCCTCTCCTTCAAGAAAATGTAATGCTGCTTGTATTGAAGTGTAATGTGGTAAAAGTTAAATCATGGAAATGTTTCCTTAATAACAAGAAATTATGTTAATTATTCACGTCAAATGATTTCTGCACAACATGATAACTGCTCCACAGATTTTTAAACCTACTGTGGGGTAACCAAACTACAGAAGGTGTTGCACTGAAATTTAGGAAGTATCACTTTTTACAGGCTTACAGTTATGAGCCTAGTAGATTTCTCGGCTCCAGTCATCACTGGATGTCTTAATCCTGACAAAAGCAAGGTGTCTGTTCCAGAGTCTTCCTGTGTGGAGAGGAAGTTAAACCATCAAGTTGTCTTGGCAAGAGAGGAGTTTGTGTGCATTTTAACCTTTCATAAACCCTGCTGCCCAGCCCTTGGTTGGAGAGGGAGTACATCCCTTGACAGGACAACTTGGTCTGAAGCTTTCACATGCAAGAGTGACAACCTCAGTTTGTATTAAGGTTAATGTTATAGTAGGCCAACCCTTCCCTTTTTAAAGACTTTCATATTGCTATCAGATATTTCTAAGCTGTTACGTGAAAGTTATAATGTAGTTAATGGTTATTGTCATGAGGATAAGTCTTTGTTAGACAACTGATTCTTTAGATCCAAGAAAGGCTGAGATACTTCTGGAAGGATTACCAGTCAAAGTTATAACAGGGAACTTCCAGTGACTTTCAAATTAATTTGTGACAAAGTAGTTTAATCTTTTTTCCTTCTGCTGTTAGGATAAGAACATATTCTTGACTGGAGCAGTTATGACAGAAGAAAATCGCAGTAATATCATTTACACTATGACTTCAGCAGTTTAGTTTCCTTCCTCCTGCGAAGGAATTATATTATATTCACTGTTTGTATGGTTACTTCCAAACAAATATCATTCTTATCATGGAGGAATTAGGAATAGGGAAAAATGGAAGAAGCAACAGGAAAACCAGAGCTGCAAAAATGAAACACTTTGTTACCATATCACATTTTCATTAAACTCTTATTTCAGCTGGCACCAGAAATGATGTAATGTATGAAATTGGTTCGGTTTCAACTGAAGAAAAATAACAGTTTAAACTATTTTTTCCTTAATTACTGTTCAGTTCTACTCCTTTATATATATTAAAAATTTACATATTTTGAGGGATTTAAACTGATTTTGAAAATTGGATTTTTAAAAACTTATGTTGTATTTTTAACCTGTAATTCTTTTGTTAAACTGAAGTAGAACTAAAGGCTTGTATTCAGACCGTGGGGTCCTGGTCTAAAGAATCACACAAGGCTTAGTAAATTTTAATTAATTCTGTAGTCTTCAAAGTTTTGCACGAGCCTACAGACACAAAAGGAAATTCTGAGCATGTGATTCTTTGTTTTCATACATACTGATTTTGCATGAAAGCAGTTTCACTGATGCCATAAATTTGAAGGGAAAAAAAGTGGGGTGTTTTAGCAGTGAAAAATGTTTTATCCACATTAATGTAGCAAGTCAGCAGTAAAACTAGTATTAGATGAAAGAGCTTTGAGGTTTTTTATACGGGAAAATTCCATCTCAAATGAAATCAAGATACAAGATCTTAGATCCTTTGATTTCAGTTAGATCATTAACTTGTGTTTCAGTGAACCCCGATTTAATTTCAGACTCCTAAGGCAGTACGTGTGTTTTTCAGTACAGTGATTTGCTCAGCTATTGGATCACTAACCTATAGATTGCATCCCTAATTATGGAATATGGTCTCAATGGTTTTAAACACCCAAAGAGGTGATCATTGTTGATGAAGTAAGAGCCCCACAGCTGGAGATTAATAGCCACTACTTATCTCAAGTAAAGGAACCTTCAGGGCAGCCTCAGTTTAAATATCCTTGAGCCTTTACTACTAATCTTGCTAAATTACTGGCCCCTTGTAATAGAGGGGTAGAAGTAGTCCCATTACTGCTCCTTTGGTATCCTTGAAAGATCTGTACGTAAAGAGGGTCACTAATATGAATGGATATTTTGCTTCTTCGTGTTTGGTGTGAGGAATCCTGTAGCTACAGGCCCTAGGATAGGCACCTTCTTTCAGGAGGTCCTTAAAAAATGAGGATTTACAGGTGATGAACTAATAAGGATTTCAATCTGTGCAAAAGTTTAACTGCCCATCTCAAAGTCTGATCAGGACCAGAGGTGGCTCTTACATTTGTGAAATTAAACCGTGCTGAGATTTCAATGACTAATAGTTGTGAAAATTTATGGCCAGTAAACAGAACCTCTGAAAAAAGCCTGGAACAGAGTGTCAGGCAGCTTCAGCTGTTGCAAATACAAATTTACATTGCTCAGTCTGAAACAGTAGGTTTCTGTTTCCTCTTCTCATCAGACGTGCACTAAGCGGTTCACTTTTTATGGAACATAAATTGAGATAGATTTCTAAGGGATTCCGGTTTAGCAATGCCAAAGTTCAGTAGTTAAAGAGAAGGTAAATCTGATGAAAATTAATGGAAGAGAGGCTGTAGTCTTCAGCCACTGTAAAACTCCCTCTGATGTAGGTCAGATTGCAGCTGAGTCTTTTCTTCTTCAGTAAACTGGGCCTGGTGGGGTGTCTTTTCAGGGCCTTGGAGCCCTCTGTGCAAAAGCTGTCTCCAACTGTCTTTCAAAATGAAAATGTATCACTTACCAAATTGATCATGGATTATTTAATAATCCTTCCTGGTCAAGGCTTTGGTTGTATAACTTATTCAAAAGCTGGATTACTAAAAGTGTACCTTCATTTTCTCTTTGATATTTTATGAATTGAGCCTCCTGGAGTTACATTCACCAAGAATCCTTAGGATAACTCCTCAAAAGGGGCAGTCTCACTTGCTTTACCTCCATTATTTTATTTATTCCTCATTTGTACATAGACTTCAATACCACACTTCTGATTTTTCCAGACTAGCTCATGCATGGAGATACACATGCTGGAATAAAGGATTTTATCACATTTTTTAACAGGAAATTACCTTCCAGTTATGCAAATTACCCAAATCAAGTAGATAAATGCAAGCGTGAGCAACAAGGAAGAATTCTTTGGAACTCATTTATATTCAGGTTGTTACATCCATCATCCTCACTCATAGTCTGTGGTCCATTGGAGCTCCTAATAGTGTTTGTACTATTTTCTTCATCTTCTGTTTCCTGTTATTTATCTTTTCTTTGTTGTTTTATCTTTGTTACTGTCACTCAGCCTGACAATAAAGTATATAAAATCATTAAACAAACAAATAGTTGTAAGGGCATCTCTTGCCTGATAACTAGCAGAAAGAGGTTGTATCTTTCTACAACAATTTACGGTTTTACTGACAGCATAATTCACTGTAACTTTATGGTTCCTAGCTAGGAGAAAAATTGAGAGAGAGGCTAAAATATTTAAGAATAAACAGAAAAGGTGTAAGAAAGGTAAATTTTATAAGGTTACACATGGTGTGAGGTAGATGTTCAGTATATAAACTATAAGTCTGTTGGTTGATATTAGGGAAGAAGGTGTCCCTGCAAACACAGCATCAGTTATGACAAATCCAGTGAGTCCATAACTTCTAAGTCATACAAGTATTTTTATTGATAATTTGACTCAAATATTTGGAGGTGTAGTTAGTTTATTCAAGTCCTTTTTAAGGTCTAATACTTAGATTGTGAGCTCTTGTAACAACGGTTGCATCTCTCCATTTCGTTGGTGTCCAGAAGCCATTACACTTCTGTCTTGTTTTTTTTCTTTCCACTCCTTAGCCAGGACCAGAGTAAGACAAAAGTTATCCACTCGTCAGCTGCTCTCAAGCTATTTAGGTAGGCCATAGATTTTCTCTCCTATGGCGTAAGTTTTCCATATATAAAACCATATACCCAGAGATACCTACCAGCTTGCATTCACTTGCAAAAGTAAAGTGCACAATTAGAAAAACCCATAACTTTGTAGATTTAATCTACTTTTCTGTTCAATGTTCACAGATGTTGCTCAGATAAGCTTATTGCTGAAACTTTCTGATAAGCCAGCACTTGATTTGAAATTTTATATCTGTGAATAGGTCTGGAATAGTAAACACTGAACTGACATATATGTCAGATCATACACCATCACTCCCTGGTGTGTGGCTGCCCTCTTTGCATTAACTTTTTGTATATGAGAAGTTTCAAACAGATGCCTTTCTTTTGAGTTCTTTTGACAACTGCAAAGTGGAAAAACTTCCCTAAAGATGAAAAATAGAGTTGGCTGATGTTAGTCTAGAGTATTCAGACTGTATTCATAGAAAGCATGTCTGAACAAATGGCAGTGCCACTTGAGAGTCACTGCTCTGCATGTCAAGTGCTTCATACAGAAGAACTGAAATATCTCTTCTTGGGCAGATCTTACAACTATGCCCAGCACAAGAAAACACTAATAAGCAATCAGTTCTGCTGCTGTCCAAGGAATTGTTTCAGGAGCCTGAGAATTCACTTTAAAATGAAAGCAGACCTATTGAGCACTTATATCACTGCTTCCCATTACCCGTGTTCTCAGACTGCAAATTCATGTGCAGGAGAAGGCTGAGCATTAGCAAGGTATCAGGAACAAGTGTCAGAACATCCCTTTTCCACAAATCTTACTGCCAGTGTTCTGGAGCTCCTCTCAAGTCTCCCTCTCATGGGAGGTCCCTGAGGGACAGAGGGCATGGCTGAGCCAGGAGAGGAGTTTGTATGTCCGAACAGTGGGAGGTTTTTTTCTGACACTGATCACGGCCATGGTAAGTCAGCAACTCCCAGGATTCAGGTATTCCTAGTAGAGCGATGGGACTGTATTGTTGTGTGTAAGCACCAGCGTGGGCCTGGGCTATCACAACTCTTCATTTTGAAAATAGAAAATAAGCCTAGAAATACCATAACAGAAGTGGAAATTAGCTCATCACTATGAGCTTCTGTTTGTGTACACATATTTTTAAGCAACTGAGAACAAAATCTATCAGATATTCTTATAGCTGCCACAGTGAAGATGCATATTCCCATTCAGACATATGCAGCCACTCTAAGGCCCATATGTCCTTAAAACTGACAGGATTCTTTGGAAAAAGCCACATTGGCACTGTCACCTTTTAACAATGTGCAATGACTCCATAAGCTGAGACATGTTAGAAAACAGAGAGTTCATGAAATGTCTGTAGAAATTATTGCTTTGGATCACTACATTTGTCAAAGGTTTTAAGAAACCCCCAAATGCCCTTAAAACAAAAAAGGTAATAAGCTTGTCCAAGGTAGCCTCCTAGTGCATCATCATTCAAAGAGTTGCATGGGCCAGGTTTGAAATAAGCCAATTATTGAAGCGTATGCAATTTACTTTGAACAGACACTGAAAGAAGCAGAATAGCCAGAACCAGGAAGACCTCAGACTCTGAAATGTAATGCACTGTGGCTTCGTGTGTCCACACTTCAAGCTGCCAGTGTGGGGGACTTGCAGAATATGCATGCACTCACCTGCTGCTGTAGAATTTACCACTGATTTCATGGAAGTATCAGAACAATTTATGCTAAAAATATTCTTTTCCACCAGCAGAAGTCACCCAGATATATCCAGAAGAAAAGGCTTTAGGAGACAGTACATCCAAGTTTTAGCTCACAAAAGTTCTCTTCTAACAGCAGAAAAGCCACCTCGCAGTCAGGGAGGAAATGCCAATTTTGTTGGTATTTCCTGGAATTGTTAAGTTACCTGTCCCCAGCCCAAGGGTTTGAGAGTCTTCAGTGTGGAAATCAGGGCACAGGGGAAGGGAGCTGATACACAAAGGGGCGTGGGGAGAAATGTGCCTGCGCTTGAGACCTTACGAGTCATCGCAGGTCACTTGAGCCTTCTCGCAACTGGAGATCCTCTGAGTAACAACTGCACAAGAGCATCAATTTAATTACTAAACCTTTTGTGGAAACCACTCGCATCACTTAAAATTCTCATCTTTTCTCTTTAGAATGTATAAATGAAAAACAAATTTAATCTCCTATTTTAGCAATTTTGCAAGACTTAAGACTTGAATAGACACTCATGCCTATGGATACGCCATAAACATTCTTCTTAGCTTTCAAACACGTCTATTTAGAGGCTAGAATTGAAAAAAGGGCTTAAAATTGTTGTGTCTCCAGCTGCCTCCAGATCAGATCCATGACATCTGATTTTTCTCTACTTACGGAGGCAGAAAAGATAACTTATGTTTGGTTTTAGCAAATTAAATGTCCTGTGTTATTTTAGAGTTTGAATTAAACAAGAAATGAATAATTTATCAAACGTAGAGGGTCCATGGTTTTTAAAGCAAGTTGAAGAACACAGTTGCAGAGCAGTGAGACGGGGGTTTGCTGATGCTGTTTTTTTCCCACAGAAACAACTTTTTTAGTTTGTAAGGATGCTGACTGTAATGGACTGTAGTTACTGTGGGCTTGGTTACCATAGAGACCACTTTGCTCTAGTACATTAACATTCCCTAAGACAAGAGTGCATCACAGACTGTATTAAGACTAGTCCTGGTGTGCTTCCTAACCTGTGTTATAATTTCTTAGAGCAATGACTCAGTAGACAGTGAAAGTTCAAGGGAGAGCTGGACAGTTATATCAAGTTGCCACATTAATTACCAGTCTTCTGTTCAGCAAGACTCTCCCATGAGCACTGTGGTACTTTAGCCTTTCATAATGCTTTAATTGGTACCTCAGGTGATGTTAGTACTGGGGTTTTGTTACTGTGAAGGCGAGTAGGCAACACAATAAAAACCTGCTAAAAGAAACCCGTAAACTGAATTTATGAAATAACAATATAAGCTGCTTCAAAGGAATCAGTAAATCGATCTGAAAGAAATCACCGTGAGCAACGAACTCAGAACTAGGGACATATTCCCACAAAAATATTTGAGTCAGATTCATTACTTTGGTCTTATGAGGTATGGCTTTGGTCTGTAAATTCACCCTGTATTTGTGCTTAATGCTGTACATGGAGTGAAAATCCCCGACAGAGGTTTTAGGAACACACAACTGAGCTACTGCATGAAAGGAACATGATTAAAGCCCATATGCACATATAATGACAAATTTTATAGAAAAGAGAAATCAAATTACTATTGAGATTGCAAGAAGATCCTGTCCCCTCCCCACCTGCAAAGAAAAATACCAAAACTGAAAAGATAGCACACAAAAAACCAAACCCAGTAGAAAACTATACTCTTTTTCGGGACCACAGGTGTGAGCAACTGGTGCAGTTACTGTGTCAGGACACATACAAAAACTATTTCAGACAGTGTAAATGTTAGTGCAGATACACCACAACTACTGGTGTGTTTCTGCATTGTGTGACATTAAAAGGTGGAACGCCCCGCTCAGGAGACAAATGTGATAAGTGTTACCGTTGTCCCAACGTGCAGAGATGAGGAAATACGTCGGCTTTGCTAAACTCTGCACATTGTGCTTGGCTTCAGTTTTACAATGCCACCTTTTGCTGGCTGGGAGTCTGGGCTTGGATAAGTAATGCGGTGCATTCAGACACCATTAAAATGCTTGGTTTAGGGTTTTTCCTATTTCTTTTCTTGCAGGTGCATGTATGCGTGGGTACAAGGACCTGTATGTTCCCCTGATGCCTTTGGACCCCCAGTGACCCCCCTGGGACCAGGCAGAGGCCAGAGCTAACACTGAATGTAGAAAGCCACCTCCTGCACCAAGGGGTCCTTACCTTTAGCCCTGTTTGAACATACCTCACACAGGTGTAAATAGCTACAAAATACACTGGGGCAATATGGACCAGCAGGAATAAAAGGGAGGAATCAGTTTCGGGAAGAAAATACTTGGAGGAAAAAAAAATAAGATGCAGGCTAACGGTGGTATTGAAAGGTGGTGAGCAGATTTAGCTGTGACACTGCACTGTCCTCTACTTTGACCACAAGGAACCATTTTTCTGAGGATTAAGGATATTTTGTTTGAGCCAAGCTTGTTTCCTTAGCTGTAGTGACACGCTGGTTACTCTGCTGTGCTTTCTGTCCAAGGGATACCGGCTGTGTGCAGCTGCCAGGATTAGGTAGCAGTAGTGGTTTGTCACCAAAGACACAACAAAGACTTAGAAAATTTGAAATAAGAAGCTGCTCTCAAAAGTCTGCCCAGGATACGTGCCAGTCCACTTGGCCATCAGGCAAGCAGGGAAGCTGGGTGAGCAATGGGACCCTCATGAATAGGTGAAAGTAGAGCCATAGCTTTTCAATCCATGTGTTTTGGACCTGAATCCCTTAAAGCAGTGCCTGTGTTGCTATTTTCTTTTTTTTGCCAGGTACTAAAATTTATTGACTTCTACACTGTTTAATAAGAAAAAATAATATAAAAGTTAATATATATAATATTAATATAAAAATTTGAAAGTTGCACTGTAGGTCAGATGAAAAAATTGATTCCAGTCCAGAAAAAATCTTTATTTTCCTTCTCTCCTTCCAAAAAGAGAGAAATTGGTTTTAAGCTGAATTTGTTCAGTAAACACTTTACCACAGTAACTATGTTAACCCGCTGTGTACATAAAAAGGGGGACAATTAATTCTTTTATGTGTTTCTTTTGCAACCAGAAGCAGCATTTTTCCAAAATGTCTGCCTAAGACAGTGCTGAATTTGAGTCTGTTGTGACAGTAACCAGACAGAGGTACAAGCTGAAAAAGTGACAGTGGTCTTTAAAGCGTTTGTCTAGCAGCAAAAGAAAGTTAAATAATTTACAGTTATTTTGTTTTTTGAAGAAATTTCTTGCCATTGGACTACTGCAAATTTTTTAGTGACTCCAGAGCTTTCGGTTACAGTTTCCTGCTGAGAGTTTCTCTCTGATTTTGCTCTAAGAGTGGCTATCAGTGATACATACCTAGTTAGTTGGTCTTTCTGCATGTGCATAATGCTGTGGCTTGGAAATTCAGGTTCAGCAGCAGGTGTTTCATTTAGAAACACAACTCTTTCAGCATCTGCTGCTCAGTGACTCATAAAGAGCCCTGACAACAGCTGGGCTTGGATTCTTTGTCTTTTTCCTTCAAAGGAAACTGCTGCAGTAGATGTGACATAAGGAGGAGAAGGAGGATTTCAGTCAGTCCCCGAGTTTTGCAGTTTTATTTAATGAGGGCACGCCATGTTCTTCAGTTTCTTTCATTTGAGAGGGTTTGGTGGGAAGGGAAGATGCAGACAGAGCACATGGCTGCTCGTTTTTATGTCTATGTACTCGTAGACTTTCCCGCAGACTGTGGAGGGATGGTAGCCTATAGCAGACTGATCTCAGGAAACGGGCACTATTCTGTCTTAGCAGCAGGAGGGCAGATTTCAGCTTTCAGTAGCGAGGGATTTTTATTTTAGTTTGTGTCAGGGAGAATGGGAAATTAAAAAGCCTTTTTCCTCCTTAGATGAAGATTTATCTTTTACTAATTTTTGTGGGCTGTAGGAGAATAGGTGAAGAGCTGTGTTCTTTCATGGAGCTTTTTCTCCTGGTAACTTCTCCTTAGCAACTTCTTTATCATTGGTTAAATGAAGGTGATGTTTGGCTTCTCCTTCTTAAAACTTTTAGCTGAATATTTCCTAAACCTCCAGTGGCTATCTCAGCACCACTCTGCCTGTGTAGCTATAAAACCAGCTCCTGAAGATGAGAAGCATCCCAAAAGAGTTTGGCTCATTTTAGTTTGTTTATATTCAGAGTATGATGAGTTCAGTTGTGTAATTCACAGCAATTCCAAAATGAATGAGGGAAACATCATTTGCACTTTCCCCATGTGCATGTCTGTACAAAACACAATGCTAACTGCTTTTATTCATACACAATATATCAAAACAAAATTAGTTAAAATGGAAGATGTGAAAAATTAAATGTTTACAATGTGATATTGATACCGAGTTTGGTTTTCAATTTTTCAGACAGCAATTTGGAATCTGATCCTTTCCCAGCCCCTACTGCAGTCCATTAAGTTCTGGGCATGGACTAACTGCTTCTGAGAACCAAAACTTTGATCGAGTGTTCACAACCAGTGAATTGGTTTTGGTAATAGCATTTTCAAAACATGAATATAGAAATAAGCCTGCAAACACTGGCAAAATTAAAAATTACTTGGCTTACTCTACAGAGCACAAGCAACCAAATATATTTAAACTTGTAGAGAATGCTTTGTTTATCTCCGTTTTCATGAGTTTCGCTTGTTTTCATGTAAGATCAAGATGAGCTCACAAATCATAACGGCTCCCATAAGAAACAGAAACAAAAGAGGAACAAATTCTTCCTTGACATAAAATATAGCTTCCCCTGCGCTCTCTCTCCCTTTCTCTCTCTCTCTCTCTCTCTCTCTGTTGACTCTGGCACAAATTAATATTATATTTCAGGCAGTAAATGAATAGTGCCTTCTGAGTATTTTTATTGTATATCTGTAGTGTGTCTGCATGTACAATTATATTTATATAAACATATATGATTAGATGCACATGTAGGCATGTGTATGTAGATAAATTATGTGTGTCTGCATGTACAATTATATTTATATAAACATATATGATGAGATGCACATGTAGGCATGTGTATGTAGATAAATAGAACACTTTTGCATTACGTTCCAGTAGTAGACATCGTAATATCTGAGAGTTTTGAAAGGTAAAATTTTTCACCTTTTTTCTGTTATTTTGTCCTGATTGACTCTGCAAGTTGAAAGAGTGGTGCAGTGGGTCCTGGGGATTTATTGTTTAAAAATAGAAATTCAACAAGTTTGGATTCAGGTGTGGATTGAAACCAAAACATCCTGAAAGGCGATGATGCAAAACTCTGTCCTGTTGTTGATTCTTACTCTTTGAAACTCGGGAGACAAGTCTGCCTGACCTCCAGCAGCTTCTGTCACTGGGGCACACACGTATTTCTCAGAAGTCTATTTGTAATGTACCCAAAAGTCCTGCGTGGCAAGGTAAAGCTTCCTAGACCCCAGAATAGATAAAACTGTTATTGCAGTGTATCCCACAGGATTTTCCACAGAGCGTTCCCATGGATAAGCAACCCTCTGACGATGTTTGGGGAAAAAAACCAGGCTTGAAAGTCCACTCTGTGAAGAGAGGAAGGTGTGAACATCACCAGGGGAAGGGGGTGGGAGGAGGCTGGAACAGCTGCACTGGCCTTTTCTTTTTCTCTCTTCCCACTGTCAGCACTTGATGGAGGAGGAATCACAGAACGTGTCTGAGGAATTTAGATAATAATGAGGACATTATGGAAAAGCATCCAGGCTTCTAAAAGCTGAGAGCAAAAGCCATAAAACATGTAGAACATTGAGAAACAGGTGATCAGCTTTGGGGAATAGCGTGACAGGGAAAAGTAAATGAAGTTTTGAGAAACAGTACCTGGCACTGTTTGGGACTTGGAAATTGGGAGAAAATTTGAGATTTTCATATAAAAATTGGTTGTTTTTCTCTTAGAGAAGGAAGCTTAAAATTTAAAAATAAAAAAATCATAGAGAAAACTTTTCCAGGGCCCATCTGGAGCGTAAGTGGGAGAGGGAGCAGTGAGGTGGGTGAGATGGAGATTAGTGTCGTGCATTTGGCATTTTTCTGAAGCAAAACAGATTCTTAAATGTCAAGAGTCAAGATTATTAAGCGTTCAGGAAGCTGTTGAAGAAGAGAGCAGTGAGAGTAATATGAAGAGTGTGTGGTGAATTGCATGAAAATATGAGTTTTAAAGAGCAAATCTTTTGGGAGGCTGTTACAATTAATATGGAGGACAAAGTGTTGGCTGAAATATGTACTCTTCTTTCCTGTTGTAGCACATTATTGCTGATTCATGTGAAAACTTGTAAAGTATGAGAAAATCGTCCTTTTTGTTTCAGTCCGTTTGTGGTTACAGACCCAAGACCTTAGGGACTTTTTCCTGGTGTGATATACCTCTCCATTTCTTAATATCTTGCACTGTAGAAGGGTCAGGTAGAATTCAGAATTGTACTGGCTTCAAGGTACTCACACCATCTTGTTAGAGTGAGGATGTAGGTTTAAAATGATGTCCCTCCCCCGATGTCTCCAGTCACACTGATTGATTCTTGCTAAATCCTGTACCACTATTTCCTAAACTCCAGTCCTACACAACATTAGAACTACTTTTCTGTCTTACTCCATCTGTCCTTTCCCTCCGTCTGAGAGGTTTAACTTCCGTGTGCAGAGGATTTGGCTTCTCACCACCTGCCAGGTTTTCCCCAGGTACCGTAGGTGTTTGCTCTTCACGCTTCACAGAAAAACACAAATTTTGAGTCAGCCTTTGGGTTAATGGCCATGTTAAAAAAGTGTCTCTCTGTGAAGCATGAAAGACAACAGAGAGCCCCAGCGCAGCCCCTAGAGACAGATGGAAAAGAACCTGACTTGGTGAAAATCAGAACCCTGATGAGCAGCGGGGCTGTGAGTTGGCCCGCCTTACACAATAAACTCCACCTGGCCACAGACAGCAGCTCAGAGCAGCTCCCAAGCTTGAAATCCTGGTGCTGAGCTCGGAGGGAGGAGCTCACTGTGAAGCCAAGCCAGAGCCTGTATGACCACACCGGGAGCAGGGTGAGCTCCCAGCCGTGCCCTGCAAGCAGCTTCACAGGCGGGGCTGATTCATGCGGATTATCTGGGGATGTGCCAGCCTTCTCCACACCAGATTGTCTGACTCAGATGAAAAAAGTCTAGGCAGAGTGGCAAAATCTCTCATGTCTTTACTATTCTTGGTACCAGAGAGTAGTTACAAGTTTTTCCAACAGTCCGTGTGGACTATATTTTATTAATTTGGGGGGTTTTTTGATCATATGTCACTTAGATAAGCTTAAAAAAGCCACAAAAAAAAAACCAGAAGAAGGCTATCTTACTGATATTGAACTAGCTGGGGTTTTTTTACTTTGATTAGCAGTCAGATGAGTACTTTGTCTAATGGAATGGCCATTTTGAAACAGAAATCACTATTCAAATCAATAAATTGTCACCAGAGTATTGTCTTACTTCTGATATTCAAGTATTTTTTACAACTCTGAAATTAAATGAGTTGCCAGTGTCCGGATTAATGTGTTTTTACTGCTCATGTAATTTAAAGTGTGTGTCACCTTAGTCCAGAAAATGCTATGGACTTCTCAATAGAAAATCTGAATTAGTAAAAAGCTGGTTCTTTCTTCTTCTGCTTCCTTATATTTTGCGCAAACTGAAACCACTGGCCAGAGGAAAATAAATTTTTAAAAGGAACAGCAAGGGGAACAGTTGATGTGGAAGGCCTTTATTTCCTTTTCATTGGTGAAAACTATCATAACTAGTACTAGCATAACTTTTTGTACCACACTCACCTCTTGTCTTCATGGACTCTCATTCTAGTTCTTTGGTTTGTATCTCTCAGAACAAGTTGAGGTTAATTCTTTTAAATAAATATTAAAATATGTGAATTTCTTCTGTAATTGAGGATTTTTAAAGGCAAGTTTACACACTGGATACAGCACAATAAAAGCATTTTTAAAATGCCATGGAGAAATGAGGTCAGCTGTCAATAACTTATGAAAATAGTGAATTATGTGCATAGATCTTACTACATTAATTAAGATGACAAAGGGGTATGATTGTAAACTCTTTAGACACATACTGCCTTCTACCAGTTTGTCATCTGGGCAATTGATTGGTAGATTATTCTAAATATAATGTCAGGGTTTTTTATCTGAATATTTTCCCTATTCATAAGAAAATCATATAATGGCCTTAGCAAAAGTATTTGCATTCTCTCTGTAGATAAAAGTATAACTTCCATGTTGTAGAAGAGGGTTGGAAAAAAGGTAATAACAGGCTTAGGACGTGGAGGTACAGAACTGGCAAGGAACAATGGATTAAATTACAGCATAGAAGAAAAGGTATTCTCTTTAATCAGTAGTGGGTGACCTTCTGTAAAACCTACTGTATCTAGAATTATTTCAAATTTGGAAATCAACTCATATCTCTGAGATGTTCACTATGGAGAGGGAAAAAACCATATTCTCTGCTACAGCAACAAAAGAGTTGTTTTAACATACTCAGCAGGCTGGTGAGCGTGGCTCTGCAAAATGCCAGGGAGTCAGATGGTGCTTTGCCTAGGAAAGCTGGAGGGAGAAACCAGGGAAACATAAGGTGGGGTACTGAATGGATATGTCTAAGCCAGACTTACACAGGGTATGGAACTTTATGTGTGTTTATGCTAAATAAAAGGGATTACTGGAATTGCACGCATGCTTGGAGCACGGTGTGTTAACTCTTGGCTGGCTCAGAGTGCTGGATCCTGAGGAGTGATGGCAAGGACTGCACACTTTGACACCTTCGATCTGCCTCTGCCTGTGATGACGGATTCGAAGCAGCTCCCTACAGAGAGCAAAGGGCCGAACGCCTGGGTTCTGTGTTCACCAGCAGATGGAGTCTATTAATGACTTCTGTACCGCTAGGAAGGAGTGTTCCTCTGCTTTGTCCAAGCGCAACTGATACAAAAGTTCCCACAGGTTCTCCGCCACTGGGCATAACTGCAAAGTTTCATTTCAGCATGTGCACGCAGCAAGATTTTAAATTTTTCTTTTTGGTCAGTCACAGCATTCAGAACTGGGCTTATGATTTCTAACTTAGGATCCAAACTAAGTTTCCAAAACTGGAAGTAGTCAAATTACATCTCCTCTAGCCCATTCAGAGAGGGAAAAGAGTCTGGTATGTGTCATTTGTCCTGCCCACAGTACAATTTTAAAAAGAAATCCTTATCTCCATGGGTTGTATGTACTTCCAGAGCAGGTTTTGAAAGCCCGTGCTTGCTGGGTTTAACCTGAACACTTGCACAGGAAGGAATAAAGCTATTGCCAAGTGGTTTGTGGAGAGCCCTCCAGAACACGGTGAGATAGCACTGCTGTACTTATGTTAAGAAATTTGTATTCCAGGCATAGGTATTGTAATTTCAACTAACTCGGAATATAAGACTGAGTCTCGTGGCATGTCAGCGGCTGCTTAGCAATGCAGCTTGCTACAATCACTTCAAATCCATCTCTGCACTCTTCTGTAGTATCAAATCCTGCACAAGGAAAGTGCACCAACACTCAGAATGTGGGTTTGGATTTTCTGTTGCTGCCTGTGCTCCAGTCTTTCAGTTGTGGCCACAGCTCTTGGTAGGAGCCAGAAACACTGTGGGCTCCAAGAGACTCTCAGCTTGTCTCCCAGGTGACTGTGGAACAGAATATTTCTAGGAACAAGGTCAAGTTGGAGAGGAAACATTTCTGTCATCTCTTTCCGTGTCCCAAGGAAGCCACACTTCCTTGTTCTTCCACACTGAAAGCAAGGAGAAAAGAGACAAAAGCATAAAAGCTAATCAAACTGGTTTAGTTGCAGATTGTGAAGGAAATAGATAAGACAATTACCATTTCTATTTTAAAAAGTTTGCAAGCTGAGGACATTGGCTCACACCTGGAAAAAAGAAATCACGATCCTATCTGTTTTTCTCTTAACATTTGGGTGACTGGAAGTGGTCAGCACCACTGAGGATGTCATATTCCATAAAGGAATAATTGAAAATTTTGCTCAAATCCCAATTTTGCTTGGAAAGTTCAATATGAGAAAGTATGTTTTGTTGTCAGTTATAACATTTTAGTGTTTTTTATATAATCAACTCAGTTTTAAATGAACTTGCCCAGTTATGAAGAACATTGTCTGCTCTTGTGATATCTGAGGATGTAGTCCTTGTTCTAAATTTCAGTTAGAGACAGCGATGCCTCTGCAACAATCTGAGATGGGACACATCTGCCTTTCTAGAATATTTATCATAAAAAATCTCTGAGAAAGCTCTGGAGGGATTTATTTCTGAATAATAAAGGCTTCTTAGAGGGAGTGGAGGTATAATCAGAAGTGGAAATACTTGAAGCAAGAGCTCTACAATATACGGTTTCCCACTATAATCTCACTTTGGAAAGCACCTGAAGTGTATGCTTGAATCTTAGTAACTACAAAAGCAATTTGATAAGTAAGAAGGATTGGCTCCATGTACTTAAAGTGTAGCTTATGTTTAATGTTTTGAAGAATCATGGTGTATATTAGATCAATAGGAGAAATGATGATAGTAACGAGCACTGACAAGTACGTTTTATAGATTGTTTCCCTGTCGGTCTGTGACTCTGACCTACCTACTCTCTTTCTGTGTTTCACTTGTTTCTTCTAATTGCATGGATTACCCCTAGGACATAGGAGAATCTAATTGGTCAAGTAGAAAAACGTTGTCACAAAGAAAAATGTTCTGCTCTTTTAAGATATTAGTCTGGAAAAAGATGATATAGACTGGTGGAATGATTTTCTTGGGTCTTCAGTGCCTTATTTTATTTATGTATATCTCATTTTCATATATATTATTTGCTGGCTACTTAGATTACAGTAATTGCTTTAAGACATTCCTTAAGATGAATGTAATAAGAATGCATATTAAAAAGTTTTTCCAAAGTGAATAGCAAATTCTCCAGATAGTGTTTTCAAATAAACAGTAAAATATGTAGAGCCACATCGTAAATGTGTATTATAAATGAGATTTCTTCAAGCCTTTGACATAACACCATCACAGCATCCTACCAGAAGCAAATGGAATCAGTGATCCTCATATGAAGTATCATAGGAAACAGACCTGGGAACTGGGTAGAAGTTCTCTGTACAACTGATTTTCCTGTAATTCCATAAAAACCATAAATGTATGTTTGACAAAAAAGAGTCGTACAAACATTGTAGAGTTTTTGTAAGCAAGAACATTTGCGACACCCATACCTTAGACAAGATGTCTTTATTTTCACATGATCTGCTTCCCCTTCCCGTGTGAACTTCAAACTTTGCTGCTTTGTTCTGAATGTCACCACGTACCACTAACGCTCCTTGGGTGTTGCTCTGCAGGGGTCATGCAATTAGACTGTAATTGAGCAGCTGCAAATCCATGGGAGGTTGTAGGAATACTATCTGAAAATGGATCAGAACAAACCAACGTACAGTTGTTTCCCTTGATTGGAAATTGCTTTGTATTGATTTGAGCAATAATCCATGTCATGACACATATCAAGGACATTGGAGCTGATGCCAATCACTATCAAGCTCCACGTTCCTGGTAAGGTTATTTTATGTATCATGTGAGACTATAGAAGAGTAATATTAGATCTCTTTTTGTTAAAATTTTGCATGAAAATCAGAGCATTGTTCTTTGTTTGTTTGGGTGGGGTTTTTTTAAGGACGAGAACTGGTTTTGTAAAAAAATCAATATTTTCCTCATATAGAAAACTAGTTTCAGTGAAAAGTTTTAAATTATTCATACACTTTAATGGTGTTACACTGGATTTGCATGGATTTAAATGAAATCAGGAACCTTCCAAAATAGCAACTCATAGATTTTGCTTTCAGAGCTTGCTGTAAAGGTGTTGGCTGTGGCCTGTAGGAAGGAAAAGAATGACTGTTAAATTAATGATGTAATGATAACTTTTCATTTCCTTTTCAGTATTTTTAATGATCTGAAAGCACCTTATGGGTAATTTATGAGCTACAAATTAGTGATGTGAAATAAAATAGTCCTAATCCCAATTTATATAAATAAGCAGAGTTATTTCAATAAATAAACAGTAAATAAATTTGCATTCTTAGTAGTAAACCCAACTTTGTGAAGTGAAATGTTGCTCCAGGACAATTTTAGGTGACCATAATCAATGGCAAACTTGTTCTGGTGTTTGTTTCACAAACACCTCAATCATTCATTTGTCAAGTATAGCTCGATACAGAAACTCAACACAGAGATAAAAAGTACAGTCCTTGCATTACAGTTTTCAGTCTCAGAATAGTTATTCATTGCTGAACATGGTTTCTTTCCTAAATTTAGCATGTTAGCTAAAAAAGCAATATTTAGACCACACAAATGGAAAATTTTTATCAGGCAAATTGCATTTGAATGCAGTGAAAAACAACACCTCACCAAAAAATCTGCATAGTTTAGGGTGAATTGGGTAAAATCAACTAGCAATGGAAATATCTTATAAATTTCCTGCGGAAAAAAGGTTGTTTTGCTTTGATAAAATGAAGACAATCTGAATTTCAGGCTCCACTTCATCCAGCTGCCCCAGGCGTTCATTGCAGGGCCTATCAGTTGAAGGGAATATTTTTTTCCCAGGACCAGAATATTTTCTCTGCGAGTGTGTCCGCAGAGATGCAGAAGCAATCTGAGGCTCTCCTTCCATGGCTGTGTCAATTAACTATGAGAACAAACTATTACCAGAAAGAATTGCTAAGGCTTGCTATTTCATTACTGCAGGCACCCACAGTAATAGTGATGCAGGACAGGACACCTGGAATACACTGATCACTACAACACAGAGCCACTCCAACAAGAAAATAGCTCCCGTGAGCAGGAACAAGTGAAAGAAAGGGCTGGGTAATCCTTACCTGGATTTAGAAATATTAAAGCTAATTTTGCATTGTTTTTGTTTACTCCAGTGTGCAAAATTGGCACAAATAGTAGCTCACATCTTTGACAAGTCTTCACAATATGCAAGTCCTAATTAGTCCTCACTGAGGAAACAGTAAAGCTAAAATATATGTTCAAAATTATTTTACTGTTATGTTATTTACAAAACTTTTGCTGACCAGAATATGTTTCTTGTGAAGAGGGAGGTGTTGGTTAGAGGCCAGTCTTGCAGAGTACCTAGAAATACAATACTGAGGGAGGATTGTACCCAAGGAATTATCTAGAGTCTTATTGTCCAAAACCAGATATAGGAATTTCTTGCGCTATTGAGTAGTTTCAAATGAGCAAGCAACATAACTTAGGTGATTTTTTTAGACTCTTAGCACAGACATAGGAAAGTGACACCTCTGGAGTAATGGATCATACCAGGGCATAATTTCACTTGTTTAAAATTCTGAAGCCTCTTGGAGAAGCCTCAAGATAAGCCAGTAACAATGTTGAAAACAGCTTGCCAGCACCATGCTTCAAAACAAATATTTCCAGCATATTTCTGGCTAGAATAGCTTCCTCTGTCCCATTTATCTGTTTAACATACTCTGCTAATTTCTTTCTCATAGGATCCTGAGAAGCTTTTACCATTCCTGTGGTACCAGGATCTGGACATCAGTTTCTATACAACTTAAAGATTTTAATAATGGTAGGGTGTTCTTTTCTGCAGGCGTGCTCCTACCTCTGGTGCCTAGTTAGCAACATATTATCTGTTATCTGACCACTTTTTGTGTTAATTAAGCTTGCAGGGAGGTTTTATTCCTCTGCCTGTGATGATCTTTGGAGTCCTAAATTTAATTTCTTTTTATAATCCCTACAGTAGCAAGTAGCAAAGAGGAGTTTTAACTAATAAAGAAGTGTTTGAACCTTGGAAGCAATAAGAACTTGGCAGAAATGCACATGGAATAAGAGAAATTAACATATTTAAAAACAAGCAGGCTGGCACTATAAACCATAGCCCTTAGCTCATGAACTGTGCTGGCTTTCCAACGCAGAGCCCTGCTGCCTTTTAGGAGGGGGAAGAGGGGTGGAAAGGCGCATGTTAGAGCAGTGTGGGTGTTTCTGTCTGTTCTCTTTCTTCCTTCTCAGCCATCCAAGCCATCAGGTGGTGTTACAGAGACCCACTGCAGTCAGCCCTTGCTACAAGGGCAGGCATAGGCAAGCAGGACAATTCCTTCTCTTTTATTTGGGCCCCAAATTCTGGGTGTTGGAGCCCTGAACAAGTCTGTAGAATCAAGTGGTTATGGAAAAGACGATCAAGATTCATCTCAATTTCTTATTTCAATCTTGATTCTTTCATCTGCAAAGGATAGAATATCATTTCAAAATATGCAAAGCTGTTGCTTTAGAACAGTGTCTTCAAAATTCCATTTGGACTGGGAAACTTAGTAAATAAATCTGAAGATAGAACTAGAAAATGGCAGTCCCTAATTCAACCACTCTTCTGCTTTGCTGCTGTGTTTCAACAGTGCAAAACACTTAGAAAATATGGCTGCTTATTCAGTGTGAAGTTTGTCCTGGTGTTCAGGGTCACAACACTGAATTTTACTCACATATTTCAGTTACTGTTGTATCCCTCTCTTTTTACCCAAAGGCATTCATTGAACTAAGGTGGTGTCACCTTTTCAGCATTGCCTTTTAGAAGCTGAATGTACTTTAAAGCTAGCTTTTTGTTTTTTCGCAGTGACAAAATAGTGGCTGCATCCTAAAATTTTAAACCACTAGAAATTATTTCATAAATAAACCTTGTATTTATTATTTGTGTATTAGTTATTTATATTGAATAGTACAGCTGGGTGAATATGAATCTAGGAAAAAACTGCATTCCTATCACAGAAGTGTTTTTTAAGCTTAGGAAAGACACACAGCAAAAGAAAGCTGCTGTGTTTTTCAGGTAACACATCCAAATTTAAAAGCAAATACCATTTTCTGTAGAAGTGAGGTGTATGACTGCCTTTGAGAGAAAGATCATCCTACACTCACAGCAAGATGTTCTTTTTTTGGTAATTCACAGTAAAAACAAATGCTGGAGTACCTGGTAGCATGAAATAAGGGGGCTGAGATTGGTAGGAGGGAATGGTGGTTGTTTACTTGGGCTAGAAATGCTTCTGTGAGGTGCAGCCCTCATCTAACAGTAGGAATACTTGTTACATTAACAAGATTTACTGACAGACTCCATCTGTGCCTTCCCACCAAACAAGGTCACTCAGTCAGATCCTAAGAAGCCTAATGAGCAAAGTGCCAAGTCTCTGGAGTGATAATGGGGGCTTGCTCTGACTTATGCCTCAGGCACTTGCAGTATTTTTAGTACTGGAAAATAAAATAGGATAGAGGAAAAAAGGTCATGTTTTTTGTCAAGCCAGTCCACCTTGAGAAATATCAGTGTGCGTGTCTGTGCATGAACATACCTGGGTACTTTTTCTCTCTTTTCTTGGTGATTCAGAGTTTACTTTTCTCTGTTACTTCAGAGGAGCCCTTGAGGCACTCCAGTGCCTTCATCCTGTCCATTCATCTCACATCTGCATCTTGGTTATGGGAACTTCAGTGTGGTGGCAACGTGCCTGCTCCTTTCAAAAGGCTGGAACAGCATGTGTGGTGGTTCCATAGCTGAGAGAAAAGCCTTATCCTTGGATTTTTGCTGTTTATCCATTTTCTGCCTGGAGTTTCTGTGATAGAGTCTGGTTAATTTACAGCAAATATTATGGCAAATGCAAAGGAGAAAGGGACAAAAATAAATCTAGAGCATTGCAGTGGCCCAAAAAAGTCTGTGCTAAGAACTTTTAGTATTTACAGTTGGTTTGTTCCTGTAGACAAGCTGATAGTTAAAAAAACCCAACTGAACCCCAGGTAACCTAAACCCCTTGTTTGATCTAGCATCTATTAATATTTATCTGCTATTGCTGTGAATATCTGGTCTAGTGTATGTTTTTAGTGTATGTTTATCTTTCATCTTTTGCACTGCCTGCAAAAACTGTCCCCCTATTTGACTTCTCAGTGAACAAAAGAATACTTGTCTAAATCTGTGAGATGGGATTAAGGAGGCCAAAACCAACACGGTAAAATAATGGAGTAGAAAGAGAAGCTTAGAAGAATCATCGGTGAAGTTTGTCTCAGTTCCTTTCTATAATGTGCTGGAATGTTTCTGGAATGAAAGAGTGCTTCTCATGTTGAGTGATTTATTGCAATGTGTGGCTCTGTCAGGGGCATATAGGGAAAAGATGTGGCCACAGGTTTGGTGGAAACGGCTCCACTCTGCAGAATCTATTCTGCTTCACCTTCTGACAGGTTTCTGTTCTGTCTCTGTTTAAACAGACTCACGTTCTAAAATATCACACCCAGAACTCTTCTTCATGGGATGGGGAGTCACATTTTCACTTGTGTGCCTTCACACTCAGTGTGCACAATAGCATATTACAAAATTGTGCACTTGGTGATCAGAATAGAGCATTAATTTAAAAGTTCTACCAGACGAGCTTCCAGGAAAATGCACGTGTACAAATGAATGTTTCAATATTCTGGAGGAAAATGTCTCTACAATTGCCAAGAGGCTCTGCACATTAACACCAGCACTCAGTTGCCTTGTGAAATACAATTGTAAAAGATGTCTTTCTATGGTGATATAACATCACTGACTGTGGTAGAAGTGGGAACTATACAAGTGGAAAAGACATGACAATTTTAATTCTGATTTGAAGAATCCACAAAGATTATAAATTACATTTTTACTTATTGTTTAATTTATAAAAATGCTATCATTCAGGCTCTACAAATATCCATTCAGCAGCAGTGAGTGCACACTGGAAATCCAGAACATGGTGTTAAGCCTAGGGCTATTTGGGATCTCTATCCAGCCTTCCAGTGCGGATGTCCTGCATTGCCCACAGCTTTCAAGTGGCAGGAGGAGATTGCTATAAACAGTGCCAAGGGTTTTTAGCAATACTCAGAGTTGTTCTAAATTCAGAGTTACAAGTGGTGGGTAATTCGTTCAGAAATATGAACTATATTGGGGTAGGAACTGGTGTTTTTCCCCTTATTCAAGCTTACAAATGAATTATATGACAAGCTTACAAAATGAAAGCTCTGCTCATGTATTCAAAAACATATCTAATAATATAATGACATATCTAATGATCCTAAGAAGTCCTTTCTATTGACTGATAGACATAATTAAATGTTCTGAAAGGTAGGGGTGAAGCATTGCGAAATCTCCAAGCTGACAGCAAGGATGTTATTAATTCCTGTACTCCACTCACACACAAGGAGAAATGAAGGTTTAAGTTTTGGTGCCTCTCAGCTCTCCTCAATAAGGAGCAGCTACTTGTTCCCTGGAATCCCTATCCCTCCATTCCCCAGTTAGCTCTGACACCCCACACAGTATTTCAAAGCTGATACTCAGCAGGTTCTGTCCCGGCTGCACACAGATCATGAAGTAACCTGAGAACTTTACCCCAAGGTCACTAGAGCCAGAATATCGGAGAACCTGGAGCAATTTGTTTGCTCTCCAGTCATGTTACATTTCTGTCAGCAATTATTTATATATATTTTTTTCCCCTTCTAACCTTCCCCTCAACCATATTTACCTCAACATTGTCTGCATCAGTGCTCCTTCCCTGTAAGCCCATCTCTCATCTCCCCCTGCCCTCACGTCCGACCTAGGTCAGCCCTAAGCCCTGCCTTACCTCTGGCTCTGCTGCAGAAATGAGACACAGGAATTGCACCTTGAATGTGGGATTCCAGGCACTTCTCTTATCTGTCTTACCAAACGGCCTGTCTGGGCTTTAAAAGCACCAGTTTCTTGGTTCTTACTTGAAGATGGATGATATTTTGAAAAATGATGAGTTTTAGATTGCTCTAAAACATAATTTGTGTTGAATTTCCCTTTATTTGGCAGTTTTCTTTAGCTTCTATAGTTTCGTATGGCAAAAAAAGGAATTATCTCTGATGGCTGCTCTCACCCTGGATAGAGAACAAAGCATTTTCTGTAATATGTATTTCAGCTCCTCTCCTGACCCATATTGTTCAGTTATTCGTTAAACCTAAAGGAGTGTGCATCCTTATTCTTTTTCTTTCTTTTTTTTTAAGAAAAGCAAATATTTGATACAATTTAAAAAAACATGTCTTACACTGAAAGGAAAATTAGTGCCTGAAAAAAAGAGTTCAAGATATGTTTTCCTATAGAACCTCTTTATGACAGAAGTGTTGACTTAAAGAAATTATATTTATAATCAACAACAAACCTTTTGTGTACGTGTTACAATGCGAAAAACCACAAAGATGCCTAGATGAAGCTATTAGAAAGCATGTATGAAGAGGTTGTATTGAGTAGTCTTGCATAAATAAAAGAAAGGAAGGGTCACAAGAAGCTTTAAGTACTCAATGTGAATAAATTGCATTTAGAAAGACTTACCATTGGGTAACACAAACTCATTTGACGTACCTATAAAGAGAGATAAACAATTTCTTGGGGTATTTCCGTGTCTCTCATTTAACCTTTCAAAACAACATGTTGCAAGCTTGAGCAGCTTTAAATGCAACATGAATATGTGAAAGACACTAGAAAGAAGCATTTCAAACTTCTGACAGAGGCAGTAATTTGTTGGCTGTTCCAGACTTTCATGGGCTGGTGGTGCCCAGGTGTCACGCCCTGAGAGCTCTCTGCCGTGCTCACTGATGGGTGCATTTCCACTGAGTTTTACAGTACTGAATCACTTGCAATTCTTGATAAGTTTCATCTGGACATGGCCAAGGAACTGTGGAAAAGTGTGTGGAAGAGTAGCCAGGGAAAGCTAAAGACAGGAACATTTTTGTACAATAACATTAGTCGCAGGACAAGTACTTCATTTAGAGAGAGTTATGCCGATTCAGCCCTGCTGAGGTCTGAATTGAAGGTGCTTAATGTTTAATTACTTGCAATATACCTTTTCTAGCAATTAGTGGAACACCTCACCCAATGATTGAGGCCATCACAGGATCCAAGACTGTATCTCCATAAAAGATAGAGGAGTATTCACCACCACCACCTGTTTGCTTGTTGCATCTTACTTTGAAAAATCACCTCTACGAAGAAATGCTCTCCTATTTGCCAGCTTGCCTCCAGAGGGTTTAACCAACCAATGATAGGACCCCCCATCTGCTGATTTTTCACTCGTTTATGCCTCTTGCCTCCCACCACAAACAAAGCACATGCAGAAACTTTTACTGAGATTACTATGCTTGTATTGCTCAAAAAGGCACTGACTGGCAAATCTAATGCCTCAAACAGTGTTCTATACCATGCTTCCATGCAGAAAAAAGCTAATAATTATACCAGTGACTCTTTCTGTGACTGAATAATATATACAATGTTTATGATCCTTTTTTTTTTTAAAAAGCACTTTTATGTAACAGCATCTGCAGTGAATCTGATTTTTAACTAGTTCTCTAGGGATCCCAGATGTCACTTGACAACTTGAATGAAAGTGCTGCCTTTTCCATCAGTCTCTATATCAAATAATCACCTAACAGTTGCAAGTCTACTCAAATGGCTTTAAGACTATTTTTGCAGACATTTTCTGTCCACAACATTTTGGAAGAAGTCCCCCAAGTATGTGAGAACTTTTGTGGTGCTCATCTATCTGGAGTAATGTATAAAGAAATTAGGGGCCTTTAAGTAATATTGATAAGAAATATAGCGGTGGACAGAAAAACAAAAACAAAACTACTGCTTCTAAAAGCCTGTCTGGTTTTTATTTTTTGGGGGGGTTTTTGTTGGGTTTTTTTTTTTTTAATTTTTTTTTCCCCAACTGCAGTTATTTAAATCATGTAAGCTTAACTTAGAAGTAAACCTTTGCTCTGTGCAGCCTGCCTTAAGACAGCATAAGGCCCTGTCTTCTCCTTTGTAGATGATAAATCAAAGATAATTGGTTGGAAAGTATCAGAGAGAACTGAAAATATTTCTCACCTCCTCCATTTCACTCAGTGGCATAGGCTTTTTGGGATAGATTTCTGTGTACTTTTGCTTCCCTTTTATATTCCAAACTCAGAGATTTCAAAACAAAATTTTTACTCAGAGGAAAAGACTACTGAAATGCTAAGCTGTGGGACCTAAGTGACAGCCTAAACTATATGTCATAAACTCTGAAAATGGGGCCTCCCATGACTGAGGATGTCAAACAACAAATTCCCAGAGCTTCTCTTTTCACAAAAAAACCAGTGCGGAAAAGACAAAAAACCCCCAAACCTGTTTGTGTTCTCTAATGGTGACAACTAATAGAGCTACAAAGCCTCATGCTGGCTGAGGACCAAGCCCTCCGTGGGCAGGGTGAGAGCAGGAGCTAAGAGCAAATATTTGCGCTCAGGAGCAGTCTCCAAGGCCTTGAGAAAGGATGTCTTTTCTTTTGTATTGTGGATTTTCTGAGCTGTCAACAAGTGAAAACAACTCACGTTCATTTAGAGCATAAGAATATCATCCAAACTGTCACAAAAGCCCTCACAGGGCTGTGGCTGGCTCATGGGATAGGGGCTACCTGAGTGCAAGTCAGTCCCTCCACCGGTGCAGCAGAGCCGTGTCAGAGCGCCCGGGCAGGGCCAGCAAGGGGCTGCTGCCTTCCGTGGGGAAATGCCGGCCTTGCTCGGCCCTTCTGTGCCAGTGCTCCCGCCAGAAACACTCACGCCTGGGAGATCTCTTCAATTACGGGCCATGAGACTATGGCTTTACTCCTAGGAAAAGCAGGAAAACGGCCCGCAGTTTTGACTCTCTGACAGAGGCGCCAATGTATCCCAGTCTACAATAAATATAAAGTTCATCTAAAAATTGCACTGTTCAATGATGATTGCTTGCAACCTGAAGCCCAAAAGTTCCTTTCTGTTTTGTTTCTCGCAATTTAAAACATCTTGAAGGGGTAGAGGGAGAAATGTCAGCAATCAAAACAATTTTTATCTTCGTGTGACTGTCAAATGAACACAAGTCCACTCCTGACAGAAACTCTTTAAGGGTAGACAAACAAGAATGAAAACATTGCATGGTAGCTGAACAAGCTGCTTTACACTTATTTTGTACAACAAGAACCCTAAAAGTGCTTGAAAATGAAATCTTTACAAAGTTAAAAGTGTTCACATAGGTAAAATCTGTTTTTCATTATTGGATGTGTCCCTTTGGAAAAGTTATTGTAGTTCTGAAAGGACAGCCTTTAAAGTTCAAAATTCTGTTAGGTGTCTGAAATCTTATTTCAGTTCTTGTACAGACCTAAGTTTAAAAATCAAATTTCCCTTATAATTTAGGTCTCTGTCTTTCCACAGCAATTAAAATAATTACACTCTGTCAAGTTATACCTTTTACCCTGATTAAAGATACAGCTGTATTGAGCAAACACATCAACTAGTCTGTTAACAGATGAAAGAAGAATACAGAGCATGTCTGAAATCATACTGATAGCTTCACATTAAATAGTACACAGGCAAAAAATCCATCCTGTATGCTTCTTATAGAAAAGAAATACTCTATTAAAAAGCCAATTTATTCTGTATATAATGTTCTTAAACTCAGATAGTTTTAGTTATAAATCAAAGCTAATGGTTTGGATTCTGCTTCAAAGTTAATTAGTGGTACATTCTCTTGTACCTGGTTGTATTTGAAAGCAAGTATCTAAAATCACAGGGAACTAAATTAGAGGGAAAAAAAATCTTTGATCACTAAAATATACAGTTATGTTTAAGTTATTAGTGCAGATGATTTGGTTGTTTACAACATAATTACTGATTTGACTGTGAAAAAAAAAGAATTGCAAATTGTTTCACATCAATTAACAGTACATAAATAATTCTAGTGTGCATAAATTTTTTACTGTTGAAAACTGTAGCACATAACTTTTTATGGTGCTCTTAAAACAGGTTTAATGCAAAAAACAAACAAACCCTGTCTATGGGGGGGAAAAGCCATCTGTCACAAGGAGGACAAGAAATGGAGTTGCACCAGAAGCTGCTATACGAGACTAACAATTATAAATAATACGAGTAGAGAAACATTGCAAAATTTGCACACCAGTAAAATGCAGCAAAATAGCTACAACAAAATATGTGGATTTAGCCTGACTTTGATCATCTTTTGACTTGATGGTACTGCTTAGCACCTGCAGAAATTTAGGAAGGGTCTCCAAACCAGTGTTTTCACTTCTGTGACACATTGCATCTAGAATTTCAATAGATAGGCAAAATTCCCAATTGGAAAATAACAACTAAGACTTTCAAATAAATCTTTGCTTTTAGGTTTTGAAGACAAAGACGAGCACTAAAGGGGTCTCAAGTATTAGAAAATATTTGAGTGGCATATAGAATTCAGTCTAAAAAGCAGTTAAATATTAGGCTTTTCAGCCAAGCAGTATAAAAACGATGATATGGATAATTAGCAGTGGGTGATTGGAAGGTTAACACCGCACAGTAATTCAAACATAGCTGCATAAACAAATCAATTAAAATGTATGGATTTCTTCCAGTGGCCTAGTATCTTCTCAGGTTACCTTCAGTAATCTCCAGAACTATAAAAGATAACTTTAATGCTTTTGCTCAAGCCATGTCTATGCTTTAAGTCTGCTCATTGAAGAAAACACCTGTACATCTTAGACCTTACACTGAGGAAGCATCTGCTGCTTCAGTTCCTTAAAAATTCATGACTTTAACAGGAGGAACTTTTGGAAATAAAAACTCTTGGTAGTTCAGCAAATATTTGAATCTTATCTCTCTTACATAAGGAGTTGACACGTAAAATACTTGTGATTTTCTGAGTCGGGCTGCTAGTGCAAGTGATCTGCTTGATGTAAGGCCCAGACCTTGGTTACTCAGTATTTATTTATGTCCTTATTTGTTTCTAGTCACAAAGCAAAACCCTTCTTTTCTGGAAGGTGTGAGCTGAGGTGTAGTCGGCTGGGCAAGGGACATGTAACAGAGATTACCAAACGTTTTGCTTTTCTCAAATTAAGTTATTTTAGCCCAGAAAGAATAATAGCTCCAGATGTCCAAACAAAGCAATTTTCTTCTATATCACCTTCAAATGTAGCATTATTCTCCAGCCTCTTTTCTTATTTAAAATGCTCACTTTCAGTTTCTGTGTACTGTCCTTTATGTGATTATTGGACATTGACCACCTACATTTTGGGTCATTTACTGTTGGTATGATCTATAATATCAGTAGTTCAAGTTCTGCTGTCAGATACCAATCTTCATCATTGCTAGGAACTGCAGCCAATGGAAACAGTGGTCTTAGAAGGGAGTTGTAAAACATTATTATGCAGAGAGAAAACAGAAAATGGTGACATTATCACGTTTTTATTAAAATTAGAAATAAAGCCGTCAGAATAATAGTCGAGGAACACTCAGTAGCAATAATTAAATTTTATTATTAAAATATAAGAAATATTGTTTTACGATGATCAGGAAACATTTCATTCAGGTGTGAAGTCACTGCCCTCCAAACAATTTAGATGAGTTTGACAAAGAGCTATCTTTGAGTTGCAGACAATTGGAAAACACATGGGTTTATTTCCCAGTCTCTCTTCAAAGATAAGCTGAGACCCACAGGCTGCCATCCCAAAAAAGCAACTTCTTCTGAAAGAATACCTCCAGGCATTATAACCATTTTCATCACAGACAATAAATATACAGGTTTTTCCTTCTTCGCTACATTGATCTTGGAGCAGGGAGATCAGTACCCTTCCTTAACCTTATTAAAATAATTTTTGCGTACCTGTTATAAATTCACACCTGAAATTCAAAATAGATACTTAGGAAAAAAGAAGGAAAATAAATAAATAAAGCAACATCCTGGCTATGGCTGCATGTATCTTTGTCAGTGTAAGGGAAGAACAAAAAATGTTAGGATATAGCAAACAAGGAACAACCTTTATATATAATGTCAGTGATGAAAATGGTTAAATAAAGAGATTTTCTTGGGATGACTTATTTCTCATCTACCTGTTTCAAAGACAGGACAGAGGCAGTATGATTAAGAAACTAGGATTAAAAATACTCAATTTATGTTAAGTTTGGGGCTATTTCAAGCTTGGCAAAAAGGAAATGCTGAGATAAATGTATGAATTGCATATTATAGCACTATGCTTCTACATAAATTTTTCTACAACAGAAGGTTCAAGAAAAAAATATTCAAAAGTATTAAAAAGCAACAGATTTAAAATGTATGAAGACATTTTTACAAAATATATAATTAACCTTTGGAACTTGTTGCCATAGAGTATCACTGAGGTCAAGAATGTAACAGGATTTAGAAAGAGTGGACATTTTTATGTACAATCAGAAGTTACCACATTACATTAGAGAGCATAAAGTGCTTTTATAGAGGACATAAAGTCCAATGCTTCAGGCCATAAGGCAACCACTAACTCACGGGGGTTAGGAGGGAATGTTCTCTGCCGGCAGGTTATCCTGTCGTGGCCACTCCAGGGCTCCTTGGAGCTGCTACCGTGCTTTGGATACAGTCAAGGGGAGATGTGGTAGTCTGTCAGACCATCCTGGCATCATAGGTCTGCGTGTTTCCTCTGTACTCCTACTACTGCTTTCATTTTTACCCATTTATTTCTTTGCAGCAGCGTTTTGCTAGCACAGGTTTATAACAGGTAAAGCCTGGCAGTCTTGTGTGTGTGTCTGCTCAGTCAGGGGAAATAACTGTGATTTCCTATGTAACAGACCTGCTTCATACACCTCTTTTTGAAGCAAACAAGCTGTTAATGCAAGGCAGATGTTCCAGTATTTGTCTCACTCTTCGCCAAAGGAGCCAGCACATTTCCTTTTAGGGAAATGCTTTCAACTCGGCTCATTCTTCTATTAATTCTTGGTAACTGATTGTAAGAACTATGTAAGTAAAATTAATATTTCAGGGCCGCCCTGCAAGGGATATTTTTAACATGCAGCACCACAGCCCCTGTCTCTTGTCACTCGTGTCATCCTGTCATCGTGTACGCCTTCAGACACAGGCAGGCTGATACTAATGAGCTCACCACTGCATGTTCCTCTAACATGAAGTTCACTACTAATGAGAAAAATTCCCAGACTGTACTCACACTCTAAATCAATTTGGCAAGATTGATCAAAATATTCATTAAAGCAGTTTGTTCTTCAGCTCAGCCTAAACCCTGCAGGCATATCACTCTTGCTTCTGTAAGGGTTTGTGTGTGCGTCTGCGTGCACATATGTGAGTGTGAAATTCAAACAAGGAGGGTGGTTTTCCTCCTCATTTTATTCGAGCAGTACTTTCAGAAGAAAAAAAAAACCAACAAAAACAACCAAGGCTGAATTCTCATTACTCTCTTCTCCTTGGGAAGTGCCCAGGAGTCCAGAAAGGCTTAGAAAAATATTCTGCGCGCCTCTTCTCGTGCGCCTGTCACCAGAAGGCCTAAGAATGACCAATGTGAAGGAGCAAATGACCATCAAAGGGGCAACAAGAAAAATAACAAATGGAAATCTGTCAGAGAAAGAGAGACATTGCTGGCCACGCAACCCTGGGAATTTAATATATCTTTTGTCTGTCATCTGCATGCTGAATTTCCATGTCTTCCTTCAACAGAATTTCCTCTTGCTCGATCAGCCTTGATAAGTACAGGTTAGCTCACACTACTGCTTTTTCACAGGCATTTCAAGATAAAACACAGTCCAGAGAGCCAGGGATGACATTAACTGACTAATGCTCAACGAGCTCGACTCTGCTCAGAAGGGTCTAGACAGAAAACCAGAGCAGCACAAATTGCAATGAGAGATGAGCAGTGGATAGATTTACAAATCTCAGCTATGATGTTATCTGTCCCTCCAAAGGGACAAGAATAATTCTTGTTGGTACCAGTTTAAAACCCAGACACCCTGACTAGTCATATAATATGTACTTCTGGTTCATTTCAGCAATAGAAAAGGTTGCTGTTGGTTATCTGACTTCACTATTCCTTGGCTAGACACTAGGAGCTTTTTTCAAAGGGCTAAGAGGAAAACTCAGCCAAACTTAAGCCAGACATGATTTTAAAATATATGTTACTGTTCACAACATTGCAAACCCCTTTAGTTTACAACGTTAATGCATTCCCAGCAGCCTATTTCTTAGATATATGATGTGCTATAAAATGAGATCTTGTTTTCCAGGAAGTTTTCAGTGGGGTTATGAATCCAATCACTCAGAAACTCCAGATAAACTCCACTGAGAGTGTCCTGCTGAGTTGAAGGAGAGGCTGTTGGTGGGGCCCCCACAGTGGGGAATCAGGAGGCACTCTGCCTTGGCTCACAGTACAGACCTGCAGCAGTTCGAACTAAAACAGACATCAAGTATTCCTCTAAAAATTGGCAGTGGCACACAAAGGCAGTGGTCCACATTTCTTTGGATATGTCATTTCCATAGCTTTGTGTTCAAAAGGTGCCAAATTAAAAATACCTGCATAACTGAGAGGGACATAGGTAGCTCTCTGACCACATGCAGAGAGGTATGAGATTTTCTCCCCGTTTAAAACACTGTTGGCTGTTCAGAAATCATGGCTGTGGTCTGTCTCCCCACTGAGGGGAGTGGTGCTGAGCTCCCTGAATGTCCGGAGCAGCGCAGCAGCACCCAGCTAGGCTTCAGCCAGCAAGTACACATCCAGGTTGGTTGAGTTTGCCTGAAGGAGCAATAACTCCTGTGTAAGCAAGCCCTTATAAATGAAACCACTGTTTAATTGCAAGGGTGACAACCATCTCCATAAGAGTAGCCCAAGCTCAGCCAATGCAGAAAACTGTTTGGGTTTTTTTTCTTTAAAACAGAAAACACTGCTGCAAAGCAAAAAAGCTTGCAATCATAGTGTCCAGACAGGTTCTCTGGAGATGAGATAAGGTGCTATTAACCAAATGCTCGTTTACAGGCATAACATCTGCCATAGAAAGTGAGGATCAGCTCTTATCACTTTCCTTTCACAGTGCAAGATGTTGGTTTTAATGTGCTTCTTGCTTGCCCACTTTTATCTGGCTGGTGTGGTTTATTTCTCTTGACAGAAGCTGTCCCCAGGCATCTATTTCCACAAATAGAGGGAAAAGCAGATACTGAAACTGTTTGACTCTGTTCAGTGGATAGACTCTATTGAGGGCCATTGAAATTTTCATTAAAAGAGAAGATTTAGGGATCGCAATACTAACATGCTTTTAAAATATTTTCTATATCTACACAAGACAATAGGTTTCAAGAATGATTTAAAATTTAATTTATTCAGTTATGCAAAATATTTCTGCTAAAATTTTAAATCAAAAGTAAAAAAAAATTCAAAACAATGTTGTCTAACAATAGAATATTGTCTAATTGCATAATGTCTAATAATTCAAAACATAGTGTTATCTAATGGTGTGTGTCTCAAGTAGGTTATGTGAAGATTTTATTTTCTGCACTGGATTAATAACTGCATAGATAGAGAAGGTTAAACATACAGTACCTCCTTTCCCTTGTTTGATCTTAATAGGCTGATTCATTCATTTTAAAATCATGTAGGGAAAAAAAAGATTAATGGACCTTTGATTTACAAGAGAGACTTCTGAATCCCTCCATCCTCCTTGTATAGCTTGTTTTAAATTGCCATGTTTCTTTTCCTGTAGCTTTGCAGCATCTCAGATATTTTCAGCATCAGTTAAAAATTCCTTTGCTTAGTGCAGGTTTTTATTTATAAATTTTTTCCTCAGAATCTTAGGCAGTAGGTACAGAAGGAGGTACAGAAGTTTTGTTCAGTGACAGAAAATGCCCTGGGTTTCTTTGGCATGGGAATGGAGAAGCATTGCAATGTTCTCTCTCAGTTTCCCCCCTCTCACTTCCCACCAGTGCCAGACTGATCTAGGAGAGCTGCTGCAGCCCATGGCCAAAGGAAAAAGCCTCCTCGCCTACCCAAAGAAAGAAAGAGAAAAAGGCATTGTACCATGTGGTGTATTTTCAGCTGCCTTCATCTCACATTCTGTGTATAAACTGAAATAAGGCAGTTACAGTTTTTGGAGCTCTAACAGATGCTTCCAATGCACAAAACACCACAATTATGTTAATGTATAACAGAGAAGGTGGATCAGGCTTACGTTTGTGGTCATGTTAGTTTGGAAAAGCCTAAAAATTGATGACACCAAGAATTGTAAATTACATCCTGGTTGTTTCTTATATTTCCTTCTTTCTTCTGGGCAACAGTGTGTGCTTCTCAGTCCTGATGTTAGGAAATGCTTATAGAACTAGGAGTTGTTAAGGAATGCTTTGTCTTTTCTCTGTGTGTGAGAGAGAAATCCAAGGAACTCAGTATATGTACAAACACTGTTGCGTTGGTCAAAAAATTATAGCCATACATCTCAAAAATTCATCCTAGGGCCTTAAGTTGTCTGCATGCCCTGAAGAAAGGTGCCACATTTCCAAAAGAAGGAGGTGTGGGCCCTGCCCTGACTTCTGAGGCACTGCTCCACGCTCAGCATGACGTGGGGCTGTGCAGGGCTGGCAGGATCCTTGGGGGAAGCAGTTCCTAGATTAACTCTGCACCTCTGGGCTAGGCAGTGGTTCTCTTCTCTAAACTCTCCTTTCGTGCAAGCTAGCAAGGGGCCACATTCTTTTCCAAGAGCCTGTTCTCTGGTCCGTTGCATCCATTACAAATTTGGAATCTTTCAAGATAAAGTCCCCGTACAGTCTGAGACATTGCTGCTCTCAACAGCTGTCATGGCATTATGCCTGTGCTTATAACTGTGTGATGTATCGATGCGCAGTCAACAGCTCTAGCCCATCACACATTTTTGTTCATCTCATTTCAAGCAGCATCTCCCTTTCCAGCAACTTTTCAAGATAGTAGACTTGATAAATCCTCCTCTCAATATTTAGTTTGAACTACCACAGGCAAAGTCGTTTGTTAGTTAAATATAACACTTTCAATTGGATGCTTTTTCAGTGTGAACACCAACAGAGGTGGGAAAGTATATTGGATTTGAATGACAATGATGAATAATATTAATATTTACCTGCTATTGGAATCTGGAGCTGCTCCAATGAGCTACAGAGTCTTAAAATCTTAATTAAAGGCTAATGAAAGAAAATATTGAAAAATCTACTCAAAGAACAATAAGTGAGGCTTCCATAAGACACTGTGTGTAGCTTTGAATTCACTTTTTGGCTTTCAGACCTTCTGGGCTGCAGGTATGGTCCCACATTCAATTTTCTTTTTTTGCAAAAACATCTTTCTGTTAAAACAAAGATAGTTTGCAATATATTCATGTATCTCTATGCGTTCAGTTAGAAAATACTGCTGTGACTCACAGGAAAGATTGGCAACATTACGACCAGATCTACAAAACAAAATATTCAAGAAGTATTGATTCTATTCCTTTTGAACTCCCTAGAAAATTTGGGCAAATTTCGCAACATAAAAGAGTGAAATGATATAATTGGTTTAAAGTCACAGACTGCATCTTCATTACATTCCTAATGTATGATACTTATTATGTATTAATAACACCTTATTATCTCTTGTCATGTATAATAAATATAGAGTCTGAATATTAATTTTCTATTTTATGCCAGCTCATAAAGTTTGAAAACAGAAGCTTTTTTTTCTTGCACAGCTCAGATATTCTTACAGGGTGAGATACTGCTCTTAGGGAATGGTAAATTTATAAACCTTAGTGTATGTAAGCTTGGACACCAGTAGAAAAACGAGTTGGTTATTAAAAACTTTATAATTTAAACTGAATTAAGGATGAAGTTTATGGGTTTATGTTTGTGTAAATATGAGAGGAATGTCCATTTACTCCTTTGGTTTGTGTTGCGCCATCAACTTTAATGCTGCTGATGCATTTGAAATAACTCGAGAATAATCCCTTTTGAATCTGCAGAAATACCACTAATGCTGCAGCAGTAAAGCACTGGGGAACTTCATCCTTATGACTATACATTTTCCCCTCTGGCTTTTGTATCATGACTAATCAGACGCAAAGAGTGTGTCATTATCAATTCAGTATTGTACATGAATATGTACACAGCAAAATTACGCAGTAAAATTTACAAAGTCTCCCTGCTTCTTTGTGGGCTGCTCAAGAGGCTCATGAAATCCATGTTTATAGCACATTGCCAGGTGTGATATCTACAGTCACATGGGGGCCAAGATTTTGTTTTTAAAGGAGTATAATTATGAGCACTTCATTGGATGCTTAATTCAGTAATCTTTCATATAGCCATCACTCTCAAGAGTTAAACACTTACTATCTGAAGGACAGATTTCCTAAAATCTTCTTGAAATCACAAAATGTGCTCTACTAATAATTTTGGAAGACCTTGGTTTATCCCCTGATTGCAGAAGGAGAACTTGTTACAGTGATGCCATCAATACTAATATCAGTAAACATTAAATTATTAATTTAGGTATATGTGAGAGACAAAGGTCAGGGGAAATTTATGTTGACAACATAGATACGTGATTAAAAATTTTTCTGTATAGGGTAGTCTTTCAACATACTTTCACCATCTTGTTCTTAGTATCTAGTAGCCTCTCAGGTGGATTGGGACTGTATCTGTGAGTCAAGTCCTCAGATTTCTTCTAGGCAAGGAATAGATTGGGTTTTTTCTGCATCCCAGAAACACATGCTTTATAAGGTCACTTATGAAAAAAATTGAAATGCGCAATATTCTATGGTATCCAGCACTAATATTTAGGCAAAGTTGATCTCATAGATATAACTACTGGCAAACAAAAAGTGACTCACCCGCCATTAGTTCCTTCTCTTTCTATTAGAAGGAAGTCACTGGAGTTCATAAAAGATGCATATTTCAATTCTATTCTGAAAACTGTTCTTATCTGAAGAACAGTCCAATGGAAACTCTGTTCAGGACAGAATTACTTAATTACTTAAGAACTTGAATATAAAGGCATGAGTATAATTAGCCAAATTATTCAGTACTGTGCATATCATAGGCAAAGAGCTTGACCTAAGGCAGTCTTTGCCAAATATGGCATAGTTAGTTATCACGAAGTGTTCTTAGCCTTTAAAACTTGTGGTTGTATTGTAGAGTTATTTATTGTTGTGTCTTGGAGGATATTGCACCAGAGGCCGTTTTGACCATGATAAACAATTTATTATAAGATTCTTGCCAGCTCTACTTATTTTAAAATGTGATATTAGGTGAGAAGCAAGGTGTGAACTGCTGCCAAAGGCAAAGAGTATCTTCAGATTATCTCAGTAATGTTCACTACCTGGCCATAACACCAAGCAAATGCTTCTACCCCTGTAATAATTCTTCAGTGGAGACAGACCTCACAGATCCTCTCTGACACAATAGCTGGCTTTAAAATCCATGACTCACCCGAGACAAAAACTTTCTCTATTTCAACACAAGTGGCCTGAAAATAGCCTGTCATATACTTTTGGGAATGACCTCTGTTCTCAATAAATTCTGAATGTCCCTGAGCTTTCTTGGCCAGACACAAGTCAGGAACGTGATGGGACAAACTGCCTGTCAAGTGGCTAGCCTTGGAGGGATGACCTGAATGGACTGTGGAGATTCTGATTACTTGTGAATTTGGTAGAATTTTAAAAAATTGTTGTGTATTATGTTTCTGTATAAAGAGTTGTCTGGATCAGGTCTTGAAATTCTTTAATTTATTTATTAGAAATTAAATAATTTCAGCCTCATAGTAAAAAGCTGTGTGATCCTTAATCTTAACAAATTAAGACAAAAAGTGCAAAACATTTGATTCTTTCATTAGAGCCAATAAAAATATTAGAATAACAGATCAGGCCTTGACATAAAAAAAGGCATCAAGACTGGATATTATTGAGAACCATTCAACCTTTCAACTTAGAAATCCCTAAAACGGGATGAAACTGCAAGTTGGAAATGACCAGTGACCCAGTCTATGATTGTCTGGAAAGTGACAGCTTCACATTTGAGGTACGTAGAGCCATCCTCACCATGTGAGCAGCAAACACTGATGGCATAGAACAAGCTCGGCCTCTAACACTGAACATCTAACTTTAGCTGTCCAGTTTCTGCACTGTAACAATTTGCTTCTCAGTTAGAAGGGAACAGAAAAGATCAGCTAGAATTCAGAGGAGATAGAAGCAATACAATAATGGCAAAAATAAATTTTAAAGTCAGCAACACATCTCTCTATTGACTATTTCTAACTGATTGTTAGTTGTTGGCTATGTATTTTTATTTGTGAAATCCTATCCTGATTTTGAAATAGGAAATAGAAATGTAATCAAAAACTCAGAACCCTTTGGAAGAAGATACAGAATATATTAGAATTTTTTGGTAGAAGTAAAAATAACAATGCATTTTCTAACATCTCTGTAGGCCTCTAGCTTTGGTATAGGTAAATCATTATAATTAGCTTGTAATTAATATATTAAATCTGTGCAACTTAATTATACTCTCCTGTTATCCTGGAGCATCCTTTTCAGCTTGTTTTAGAACACAACTAATCACAGTAGCATGTGAATATTCTTGCTATTGGAGATTTATCATATTTACCAAGATTTTTACAGTCGACTCATACTTCAGGCAAAGTTCTGGTTCAGCCCCATCTTTTTGAGGAGCAAAACAATGAAACAAATGCTGAATCATGGCTGTAGCTATGTGTTTTACTTGGTTTTATTCCTGCTATTAAACACCTAAGATATTCGTGCTACATATCTCTCTCAAACTAAGAAATAATCCTCCAAATCAAATCTTTGTGGGTTTGTTGTTGTTGTTGTTAAAAAATGCTCAACAGTCCAATGAAATGGAGTAGTCAGGGCCCTAGTAAAGCATTTCTACACCCTTCTAGGGTAATTCTACTTCCTTCTATATATGTTTTTGTTAACTTTTTTTTTTTGCTAAGTGCCTAAGTAGTGTGGAAATTAAAACCTACTTAACAACACAATTACATTTCCCTGAAAAATAATCTAAGAAGATTTTAATTGTGATTTTATCATTGAATTAAGTTCTTAAGTTTCCATCAGTAAGCATATAGAACTATATATGATTTCTCATAAATTGGTTACCACCACATATCTTTATAGATAGAAGAGACCTTTTTGTTTGTCCAAATCCCTCGTGTATCCCATCAGATAAATATATTTCTGCATGCATTTAACAGACTTAAAAAAAAATCATCTTGTGCAAATTCATTTTTCATTTTCTTAGCATTATCAGACATTTATTTAACAGCAACTTGCTACGAAAACAAGATCTATGCGGGCTGCTATATCCTAAATTAGTTTTTGAGAGCTCCATTATAATATAACTATTCATTGAAAAGGGCTCTGATAAATGTCCACTTTGATCTGCAAGGCTGGTGTGATACTCTAAATGGAAATGTGAGTCTATTGGAAGGAGCCTGATTGAACCAGATACACCAGAAGGAAATTAAGATGCAAGAGATGTGGTTTAATCAGGCTGCAATTGTACTAATTTAACTCATCTGGGAAGTGAAGGGCCATAACTTGGACAGTGCAGATCATGATTATTTCTTTAATCATTTCCACGTGGTAGGAGGTAACGACTCTCTGCCCTCTCTGGCTGGCCCTGTGCCTGTTTGCAGAAGGGAAGTTTAGGCTGGGGCAGAAGTAGATGCTCTTCTCAAAGGTGTGGGCAGCCAAAGGGCACGACACCCCCTGGACAGGGCACGGGCCACATCAGTGCCAGAGAGTGTCCCGCGGGGAGCAAGAGGTGCAAGTACAGGAGCACAAAACGGGAACTTTCTAAGCCACCAAGCTACACCCACAACCTGCAAAAGGGATTATCAGCTTGCTCTTGCAGCTCAGCTATCTGTCCTCTTGAAGGTGTGACTCCCACCAAGGCTCACTTCAGGCACGGTTTATCAGGGGCCCAAAACCCCAGGGGTGAAGAACTCCGCTAGATGCCTGACATCTGCCAACTGCAGCAGCGTGAGCCCAGCTCTGTTCCTACAACTCTCTAAAATACCGTGGCCCAACAACCCTCTAAAATGCCATGGTTAAAAAATAAAACACTTTGCCCACATCAGTGTTATTTTAAAAGATTCTTGATATTTTATAAGGCAGCTCTTGCATAAAAAGTGATGCCATATTAATTCTAGGACTTGAATGTTGAGAGTTGTTATTCTGAGTGTGAGGGGACTGGCACTTCAGGACTCGTGATTCATTATACTTAATCCAATTTATATATGCAAACTATATGAGTCAATGATTTACACATAAATGATTCTTCTCTCTGTACTTTAAAGTATGTCTCCATGAATAAATCTGCTTTAAATATTCTCTATCTCCTCCAGTATCTTAGAAGCTCCCTGTTTATTCCTGCCCTTGAGTGACACTGTACAGTAACACCACAAAAATTGTACCCACAAAACTGAGGAAAAAATGAACAGTCACATGGGCCAAAACAGGGTTAGGACCTGGGTGCCATCTTTATTGTGGAGAAAATATGTGTCTTTGTAACTCAAATTTTCCCACACATTAGAGCACCTATGAATGTATTTTCCACACCAGTCCCACTGAACATTCCCTCACCAGTTTTGTGGCGATGGGAAGTTCACTGTATGCGTCAGTCTTGCATCTTTTCCTTTTTTATTTCTGACATGGAAGAATTAATTGTCCTGCTGATGGAGGACAATTCCATATCCACATCACATTAGGGTCATTGTTTATAAACTTTTTCCTCTGTGCAAAAGGAAATATGTGCATACAGAAAGCAAGATGTTATAAATACAATATTGTTATTGTATGAAATAAGGGGACAGGGAATAACATACTGAAATCTGTTTTCCATAAATCTGTCAGTTTTCTGGAATTAGTTCAGGGACATGCTGAAGCCAGTAGCAAAGGTCCCATGATGTTTTGGAATGCGTAGCAATAGAAAATGAACGTGCCTCTGCAAAATTGTTTAATTTCATTTGGCACTGATCTCATTTCAAACGGCAAACCTGTGCATTATGAAAGTAGGTGTCCATATTGGGTTCACTTGGCAAAGTTTTGGTAGAGGGGGCACTACAGGGGTGGCTTCTGTGAGAAGCTGCCAGCTGCAGCCAGAGTGGAGAGCAGTGAGAATGTGGGAGAGAAACGACTGTCCTGAGGTGAGGTCTGTGTTGCCCGTGATGGAAGTTGCTGAGTGATCTCCCCCTGCCCTTATCCCAGCCCACAGGTCTTTTGTTATGTTTTCTATCCCCTGTCTAGCTGAGGAGGGGAGGGATAGAGAGGCTTTGGTGGGCACCTGGCATCCAGCCAGGGCCAAACCCCCACAGTATCTTTTCTTTGCAATGCTGGAAAAATCTGAAATTGAAATCTGTGTAGCAAAAGGCAAGGCATCTTTGACTTGCAGTGTCCCCCCACAAGTACTCATCATCTTTCAGCAGTGTCTAGGTATTAGCAATTTATTTGATATGAATACAGCAAAAACTTATTCTTTAAAGCTTCATCCTGTGCTATTTGAAGTCAGTAAGATTTTTGTCATTGACTTTAAAAGAAGTGAGGTCAAAATCGTAATTAAGAGTCAGCTCCATCTATCAATCGAAGGTGTACTGCTCATAATGAAACATAATTGCCAGAACAGGTTAAAATGCCAGTATTAAATATACATGCAAAATCTAAGTATTAAAAGAGAATAAGTGCAGATGAAGTGTAAGACCTACACCTTTGAGGTGCTGAATACTTTCTGGTTCTGCATGTCTTTTGGTTACTTAGTTATTTTTTGTCCTGGTGAGGTTTCCTCAGCTTCTGTACAGGTGTTTGTAAGTTCACAGCCCTGGGTAGCCCTGAAATCAGCTCCCAGGCACTGCCCAGAGCTCCCCTGAGGCTCTGTTCTGTTCTGGCCTTGTGATAATGCCTTTGTAGGGGTCCTTCTTTGGGTTCTCTGCACGACTCTGTACTGCAAGTTCTCAGCTAACAAGGCGAACAGGCTTCTCCCTCCCAGCTCATTCAGCCCTGCATACTCAGACGTGGGAATGCTGTGCAGATTCCTTCTTGCAGCTATGAGGAATTTTCTGTATTAAAAAGAATGAACAAAAAGTGAACATAGTGGAAAGAATTTGCAGTAGCGTAGGGCATGCTATGTGAGAATTGATGTAAGTGTAAGCATAAGAAGTTTAGAATGGAATTATCCTCTTTGCATTGCATTTTGGTTGTCTCCCTTGAGTCAAAGTGCATGCATGCCCACTGTAGAACTGCAATAACATTAGTTTATCTATTCCATACAGCCCAATTTTCTTTTATCTTACATATGATCACTATTTAACTTGTTTTGATTTATAGTATCTTTACTTATCCTGGAACCATTTAGTACCTCAAAAAGAGAAATAAAATGCATGGTATATAATGATCTCCTTAAAAAAAATCCAAGAGTAGTTCTTCAAAACTTTATGTGTAACTAAATAAGCAAAGGAATCTCAACATGGCTTTTAGGATTATTTAGGAACACGAAATTTGTAAGAGCATTAAACAAAAGCCAGAGTAGATAATCCTAAGAAAAAACCCTCTTTGGACCTTGCAGCACAAAATCTTTCACAGGAATTTGCTTGAGGCATTATCAACTCTAAATGGATGAGGTGTATTACAGTAGATCAGTGTATGCAGGAAGTCTGCAGAACGTTTCTTCTGAATAGGTGTTTTCAGCATGCGTATTCTCAAGCAATTAAGTGAAAACCTGATATTTAAGACTGAAAATAGGCAAACCTGTGGGAATAATATTTTACAGTTAACAAGAAAGGTCTGGCCCTACGTTTCATTTAAAAGAGATTAACCTCTATAGACCAGTAGCTGTCAGCATCATTTGCTTTCCTTGTCTCTACATATGGTGAAAGGAATCTTTAAAACTCACAGTAAAAAAACTGAAAAAAATATTTTGTGTAAACAATTATGCTTCTGAATAGCAGCCAAGAGAAAATGGGTGTCTGGTTCAGTATAAATCAGTCTCTATTACCAAAAATCTCTGGCAAACAAACTACATCAGTAGGGTGTTCAAAATAGCCTAACTGAATTAGGATTCTGTGTCTCGCTGAAAACCAAGTAAAGAAAACAACACCCTAGGGCCGTGCAGGTTTCTGTGGAAGTGCCACATGTCTGCAGCCTTCCTGCCTTTGGGAAATGAAGAGAGGAAATGGTCCAGCCAGGCTCCCAGAGCAGACACAGGCTCCAGCTGGCCTTCCCTATGCAGAGGTGTGTGTACAGAGGCTTTGCACCCCACTTGTGGAGTTCCCAGAGCTTTCCAGCTGTTTTGTCAACAGGACAGGCTGAGAAGCAAGGAGAGGAAATGTACACTCCTTTTTGCTGCCAAGGAAGGGACTCTCACTGAGCTGTGGTGTCTCCCTGTGAGTCTTGTATTCGTCACTGGGAAGATGCTCTTCCTAGAAAAATGCCTCCTCCTGACACAAAGTTTTGTAATTTTTACCCTAGTCCACTGTAAATCCTGATGATATGACTCCCAGCTTCCATAAACTTAAAATGGACACACATAAAAATACTAACACTTCCTGATAATTTTGGATTTCCTTTTTCCTTCTTCAAGGGTATGTTTCCCAAAAATTTAATGGATGGGTTATTAATTTTTACAAAAATTAGTTTTGTTCAATAGAAGCTTCAGATATGTTTTTGGAACAGAAAAAGGCTTTGGTTTCACAGAACCAGAAGCTTAAAATTACCTAGGAAGTGGAGAAGAAAAATAAATTTCAAATTCCTAACTGGTTTACGAGGAGCCCATTAAATTGAGATACTGCCCATTGAAGACCTAAGATAGCAGCAATGGCATTTGCCAGAACAGTTAAGCAGCACTACTTTAATAATATATTAGACTAAAATTCTAATTATGATTTATTATGTCTCATAATAATGTACTTGGGAAAGCAAATCTAGCCTCCTGAGTATTTAACATTTGAATGCTAAACAGATGCTCAACATTTATAAGGTAATTTTAAAAAATAACATTTCCGATGCACAAAACTGAAATGCATTGAAAATCTCTTAATAATGTTAATGTATCAACAAGGAAAAATAAACAAAACACTTTCTAAAAGTGAATCAGATGTAGCAAAAATCTATGCAAAAAAGAAAAAAATCACTAAAATATTATTTAAAGTAAGATTTACTGTGCAATACTAATTTATGAAAAGTAATAGTAAAGGGTAAAAAAATACTTGGAAATTTAATTCAATTGCAAATAATAACTAGGTGTCTTCTGATTTGATTCCTTTTAAAATGGTGCTAAAGCTCCTGGTGGAAGTCCTTCGAAAAGCATGTTGGTTTCTAGGACTTTCTTTGTGATTTTTACTTCTGTATATCCATCATTTGACACAAGCTCTACAGGTGAGTGAAAAGCATCTGAAAGCAGCCTTAGCGCAGTATTTCTTCTGAGACAATGACGTGAAGACCCTCCAGAGAATAAGCCACGGTTTTGAGGATTGTGGTTCTGGATTTCAACACCTAAATCATACCCGTGTCACACTTTGAGGGCCCATCCGTTTTGAAGATCATGATATAAGTAAAGCAGAAGTCAGGAAACTACACCTACATCTCTTAAAGCCTTGAATTAGTCCAGCCAGCATGGGTACACCCTTCCCCCTGCACAAATGTGATAAATATATAGTTATAACATAGACCGCTCTGAAAATTATTCTCTGTATATAGAAGTATGCAGGTAAAGTAAAATATGCAAGTTCCTTGCCTTAGAAAATAGAGCCTTTTTTTAACAGTGGAGGCAGAGCCAGTGTTGCCTAGGGCAATGGCAAATTGAGTTAACAATCCTACCAAGAAACTATCTTCATTAAAGTGTATTATTTAATATAAATCTTGTGCAAATTAAGCCAGACTGTATATAGAAAAAGAAAGATGGCTAATTTCTACTTCTAAAGGAAAAAAAAAAATGATATTTTAATTCAGAACTCTTATGTTTCTGAGAGTCCTTGACTTATAATGATAGGTTGCATTTTGAATAAATCAATTGCAGTGTTCTCCACTTGGAATATATAATCTATTTCAAATTTCAGATTTCATTGCATACAACTAGCATATTGATGTCTACTCTACAATTGCAATTATTTAAAGAAAATGGAAGAATCAAAAATAACTCCATTTTCAGGATCATGTTTAAAGGTGTAAAATAAGTATTCAGAGAAGTATATCTACTTCATTTCACAGAGTTGAGAACTGTGAAAATAAGTATTCAGAGAAGTATATCTACTTCATTTCACAGAGTTGAGAACTGTGGACAATTTTCATTAGCAAATATCTTGGAGTTTTGCCTAGATTTTGCCTACCCATGGTTCATTTTTGTTCTGTTTCAGAGCTGTCCTGTGTGCATTCAGGACACAACTTTACTCTTTGTATGGGCAATACCCATAAACTTCTCCCAAACTGGTTGACATGATGAGTTAAGATCTTAGATCGACCTGAGGGTTAAGACATGAGGAATGACTAAAATGGCAGCAATTAGCTTTTGCTGTGTCACAACTTTGGAATATTTGAAAAAGGAAACTTCTTTTGATCCCCCTTTTTTTCTCAGTAAATTCTGCATTGACTCTCAGGAACCAAATTCAAAGTGTTAGAGGAGGACTCTGGTTTCAGAGGACACATCTGTGTTTGTAAGCCAGCTTCCTTTTGGCATCGTAAGCCTCACAGAAAAAAAAAAAAAAAAACCCAAAACAAAAGAATCACTTATCTCACTCTCTCCAGTGAAAATATTGTATCTGCTTTTCTCATTGATTAGTTGGGGGTTTGTAAGGGGAGGTTTGAAGTCAGTTTAACACATTACTGTTTTGTTGGAGTTTTAGGCTAGATTTTGGGCTCTGTTTTATTTTGATGAATTTTACATTTCTGCTGGCTAACCTCACATAAGAAGTCTGCTTGTTCTATGTTTTTTCAAAACGTTCCTCCTCTTCCACCTTGAGAAGTAGATTTACATCAACTGAAAAGAAAAAAAATATAACTGAATGATCTTATTATTTTTCAGTGTTTTTCTCATGTTCAGAATTTCTCATGTCTCTCACTTTTGTGTTCAGTCCCTCATTGTTTCTTATTTTCTCTCACTTTTTTTCGAGTGATCTGTATTTTATAGAAGCAATAGCAGTGGAGTAAATGTAAGATCTTTATGTAGGCTTTACTGTGACAACTGAACTTCTAGAGTGATGTCTTTGCCCAGCACTACCTCTGTGTCAGCCAGACTCACTATCAAGTTTTATAAACTGCATCTTATTTACTCAGTCACACAGACGAAACAAAACCTTTCCACCTTTCCTCAAAACGCTTTCAACATGCAATCAGCATGGAATTTTACCAGTAGCAAGCTTTTTGAGTAATGTTCTCTTTTTCTCTTGTTCTTTCAGTATTAGGCTCTCAAAATACCTTGCAAAAAGTGAGGGCTGGATTTTTACACTCTTGTATGTTGATGCCCAGAGCGCAGCAGAAGGAGTGCAGGAAGGAGAACAACCTGTGCACAGCCTCCCTGAAGGCTGGCCATGGCGCACAGACATGGAGCTGATGATGGGGAGCAGTTTCTCCCTCCCACAAGTCAAACAGAAGCCTGGTCCAGCAGGTCCCTGTGCTCACAGGAGCCTCCTGGCAGGCCCCTTCCCACCTGCAGCCTCCCAGCAGGGTGAAAGAAAAAGCACTAACGGGCACCCCTGCCTAATGTGACATTCAGAATGGGACAAAATGCAAAGCAGAGCAAAACAAAACACAAGAGAATTAATTTTAGCGTGAAGCCTTGATTGCCAGGACGGCAACATTTACCCCATTATAAGTTAGTAAAAGCATTTGAAAACATTTCAAAGATACCCACAGAGACCTCTGTAAATTGTACTCTAAGGTGGTAATGATGTGCTCTACAGAGGTCCTTCCTCTGATTCATTTTCTCTTGTGACATAGGAAAAGAGCAGCAACCTTTCCACAGAGGAAAATTTGGTTCATCTGACCAAGTACAGCATCTGAGTGCTTATATGGAAGAGTTATCCAAGATTCATCCAGAGTGGAGAGAAATAAACCTTCCAGGTCCTGTTACATAGGAGTCTAATGGAACTCTATAAATCCAGTCATGTTAACCGCTCTGTAGCAATGCCTTTAGGTGTAGAAAGAGCCCAGAACCACTAACTGCACCGTGGACACAGTGAGTTTTAGAAGAGAGGTTTCCTACAAGGATCTCTGACTTTCCCTCATGCTGCCTTGATCAGCAGTGTAGGGCAGGAGGAATTGTTAAGATCAGGTCTAGCTCCCCTTCCAGTTCCTTCAATTTTAATGTTTTATGTTCAAATCAAATAGCAGTGTCTTACTTTTAAAGGGAGAATTGAATATATGAAATCAGTGCTCTAAAGCCACAGCAATAGATGAGTTTTGTTCTATCCTCAGCTACATCAAACAAGTCTACTTGAACACAGCTCCCTGTTTGTGAATTCCCGTCAGCACTGGAACATGGCAAGGCATGTCTTGTCTGAGCGTCTGGCTTTGGATTTAAACTGCACTAATTGCTTTCACCTCCTCCCGAGCACAGACAGATAGAGTACTGTGTTCACTGAAAAATGTCACTTCCAGCATGTGGCTGGCATAACGTTTCATAAAATTCACTTTAAAAATGTGTTTCTGACCAGAAACAGAACACCAAAATACTTCAAGTGTCTCTCCCTGCCCTCTCTATGACTCATTCTTGCACTTAGAGATTGGAAGCTATTTTAGACAAATAGGATAGAATGAACCAGATCAGGATAATTTCACATATGGATGTTTGTATATAAGTACACTCCCAGTCTGTCCATGTGATGTGAGCAGAGCCTTTAGCTCCAAAGTGAACTGCACCTGTAACTGTATTTACAGGAATATAATGTTAATTAAAAATACACATATGGAGTATTTTGTGTGAAAAAATCCTTTCCACTTCTCCAACTTTTTTCTAAGAGTTATTAATTCTATGCAAAATGCTTAAGAGGTTTGGACTAAAATGCATTGAAGCAATCTCTTCATTGCAAGGTAAAGCATGCATAGCAAATGCATTGTACTTTTGTCTCCAGTAATTGCAGATCACAGTCTTTAGAGAGATCTATTTCTCTTGATCAGGTAATCACATAAATTAGACCATGTTTGCAGGTCATTGTGAGACTAATTATGAAAATATATGAACCGTGATGTACTTTTTTCTCTTTGAATCTTTGTGTAAGACCTTGCCACTGACTTTATTTGTAGAAGAAAAAAGCCATTAGATTATGAGATATTGCTGTTTATTACTTGTATTACAGTGGCACCAGGCTGCCTCACATTAGATGACATTTCCATTCTATAACAAATTATGAACTTTGGGCAGATTACAGTCTGAAGTGGAAAGGCAGATCAGGGAATTACTCAGAGTTCCTCATTTCCAGTGGCAAGAAAAAAGCAAAAAACCTGTCTGATAATGTGATCTTCTGAACTGAAGCAATATAACTTATATAGGCACAGAGACAATCCCCTTCCTGGTCAGAAAAATAAAGGCACTAGTTTAATATTAAGAACATGTTGCTCCTCTTGAATAAACAATGACATATTTTTAAGATTAAACATATTTCTCCAGAGCTTTCTTAACTGGCAGTCAAAGTGACTTGTACACAGTCACACAGGGGATTTATGACATACAGGATATAAGATTTCTTAAATCACAGTGAAGTTTATCAGCTCTGAGATTTCCCTATCTTCCATGGAAACAATTGAAAAAGAACTTTTTTAGATATTAGTTACTCCTGGTAATTCCTGTAGTAAGTACATGGTTACATGTAAAACGGTATCTAATCAAATCCCTTCCGCTGTATTTGCTACCACCAGATAAAAATTACATTTTCCAGAGTCCAATAATCCAAAAATACATAGCTGAGCATTTCTGAGAGGGTGCCTAGAGCTGAGAATCTTACAGCTTGACTGGGACATGAAAGATGTCAGCCAAGGCAGACAGCAGCAGATGAAAAGATGGTGTTTGCTGTTAGTTTGATAATAAGAGGGTGAGTGCTCCAAAGTTCGCTCACAATTCTCCGGTATCTTGCAATAACTAAAAAGTCTTTTCACAGCAACACAATAACACATTTTATATAAAAGTTACAATTTGGTAACCTTTCACAATTTCACTGCCTCCATTTCATTGCATAGGACCATGATGGGGTCCCTTTTAAATGCTGAGAGATAGGAGACTGATAAAAGAGGGCAGAAAGTGTGAGAGGGAGAAAAGGGTAAAAGGTTTCTGCCCAGAGTTCTAAATTAATACATTATTGATCAAAACTTGAATCAGAAAAGTTCGATGATTTGGTCACAACTAGCCTTTATTCTTTCCATCAATTCATATACAGTCAATATCCTATTATATTGCTACTTTGAAAGGATGTCTAGAGGAATAATGTACTTGAACAATGCTTTCCAGTGAACCTATCTGATTGTAACTATGGACTTCAGGTTTTTTTTTTTCCAGTTATCCAAAAAATAAATAGGATCTATAAAACACACAAATGGCACAGGTACTACTGCAACGTTTTGGGCAGTAATATGTAGCTGACGTTGGTGAAATCTGTAGCAATCTCTATCCTGAAGCACGAAAAAATGATTTGATCTTTTTAATATATTTATGCTCAAGTAAATGCTTCTACTTCTTATTGATTCCCCAGGAAATAGTATCTTCTGAGTACCTTAAGCCAGCGTTAATATTCTGTGTAATTTCATTCACCGTATCATGTCGAAATTAGCGCTAGGTGATTATAGCTCAGTGTAATTAGCTGCGTGTATTAGAAGAGCAGAAGTGCACCCTGTAGTTGATTACCCTAATTTCCAGCCGGCAGTGGCAGCACACATTTCCCAGTCAGGGCCCCGACGGGGGCTGAGCTCTCTGTGTCCGTGGGGTTCCCGCTCCGGAGCCGGCGCTGCTGGGGGGGCTCAGCACCCTGCAGGCCACGGGCACCCCTGGCCCTGCTCCATTCCTGGGAGCCTTCCACATCCATCGCTGGGCCTCCAAGGCCGTACGGGAGCTCTGGGATCCCTGCCAGGGAAAGTGAGAGCGTTCTCTGGGGTTCAGGGTAGTTTGCCCAATAAGGTGCAAAACAATAGCCGAGAAAAGACAGCGTGATAATAAAACGGACAAAAATTGTCAGAAACAGGGACTTTTCAGTTATAAACCACTTATTGGTAAGAATATGTAATAAAGATAACACAAAAATTATCTATATGTTATATAGCTGGCAGTTAATAGAATAACAGTGAATGTTACAAGTGTTGCTTGTCTGCTCAGTTACAAGGAAAATATATTTATTCGATTCCTTGGAAAATGCTTAGTTGAAGATAGCTGGACAGGGAACAAAGTACTTGGCAAACTGTTCCACTTTGCTTTTTTTAATAAGCAATTAAATAAAAAGAATACCAGTTCTGTTGATTATCTATGGAGTTGGGCAACACCTTCTGGTAACCTGCAGCAGATCTGGCCCTACAGAGAAATTAAAGTGTTCGGAGGAACATATTTGCCTTTGCTTTTTCTTTTTTCCAATATTCTTTTTTTTCTGTTTCTTTTTCATTTCCTTTTTTTTTTTTTCCCTATTTTTGTTTTCTTCTTTCTCTTTGTTTTTTGTAGCTAGAAAAGCCAGAGAATCTGCAAGGCAGCGAGGCCACTACCAAACAAGGCAGCACTGCCATCCCCTTTGCTGGTTAGCCAGCCAGATTTAATGTCATGAGCCGAGTCACTGTGATGTGAGAGCTATGAGTGAGCCAAGCAGTCCTGCTTTGGATTTCTGCCTCCCTCTGCATTTCCCATAAAGGGAAGGGAAAGGAATGCCTGCCTGGAAGCACTCTTGGGGTGGGGATGCAATAGGGATGAGGTTGCTGTGGAAGGACAGCAGCAGCCTGACCTTGATTTCCTCACAGGGGAAATCCGTGTTCTCGGGGCCCTTAAGCCTGACTTGTACACGCAGACGTGGTTGGCTGTGTTACACTAATTGCCATTTAAATTGCCTCTTGCCACCCACCACGTGGAGGACACCTTTCTGCTGCGAGTGCCAGGCTCTCAAAGGCTGACATCCTGACTTCCTTCCCCCACCCTTGCTCTGTGAGGAGTGAATATGAACACTGATTAATACAAAACTGGATCTTCTGCATGCTGTAGCAATAAGGATGCTAGAAATTCAGTTTACAGCTTGATTTCAGTTGTCTGAGAAGGTTCTAAAGAACTTATTACCTGTTTAGTTTTGCTGCTTGCTAGCACTTGCAAGCATGTATGTACAAGAACTTACATTAAAAAGATTTATTAATCTTCCATCTTTAGTATGTTGCACTGGAGAACCACTGGGGCATAAGGAAAAATTAATTCTAAAAATCAGTACTGAACAGAAAGAAGGGACTACTAAAAATGGAACATTTTACTTGGCCATTCCAGCCTTCTCCAGCACTTCAGTTTGGTTCAAGGCAAAGCCAATAACAAAGATCTAATTCCTAAAATGAGAGGTACGCTATCCATTGCTTAATAGTTATAAAATATTCCCCTATGCATTTCCTTACCTGGTTCCGGTGATAAATCTGTAAGTGTGAATCCTTTGTTTAGCTACTGTTTTTGTAATTAAAGATAATAGTTTGGGCTACAACATGTTCCTTTGTCCAAAGATGAGAGCTATGGCTGTGGAAAGCAAGACCAAGCAGAGGTCAAGCCATTTAGTGCTGTCAGTGTATTTTACACAGGTATGAGAGGTACCATGCGCTGCTGTTATCAAAACTCATTCTAATTTGACCCATCTTTTCTCAAAATGTTGAGCTGTCTTTTATGCAATTTCACTGTTTGTTAACTTTTGTGGACCATCCCAAGAATTTAGCCATGGGCATGTTCACAGTGAAAAGGTGCTGGGTTATATGTGGGGTTTTATTTGCTGCTGTTTGTTACTTGTTGCTCATGACTCAACTGCTGCTCAGAAAATGAGTCATTTTTGGTGGCTGCATCATTCCACACGTGCACGAGGACACCATGGATTTCACCTACACTGCAAAGGAGTAAGATAGAAATTTAGTTTAGGTTTGCGTTCAGCCTCAAGTTTGAAAGACAGTATTTCTCTGAGATCACATGTCCACTGCAAATTTCTTGATCCAAGGCAGAATTTTATCAGACTGCTTGCTCCGTAGGCCAAAGAAGATAATCAGAAAACCTAAGAGTGTGGTTTATAGAGTGTATTAGAAGATAAGGAAGTAGGGCATAGATTCCAATCTTCAGTAGCCAAACCCTGTGGAAACAGGAGAACTCCTTAAACCATTTAAGATGAACTAGTCTGGCAACAAAAGACTAATGCACTGAAATTATTTAAGAACAACGAAGATCCTTTAAATAAACGCCAGAGGCTCGACCCCTCTCTTACAACCACCAACAGCCACTTTTGCAGGTGGCCTGGCAGTGGTTTGGCTGCCACTGACAGTGGTACCCCCGCACACGGATCTGTCAGTCCATGTGCACGTGGAGGGGCAGTGACCTACTGCCCTGCTTTGACAATTGGCATCCTCACCTTCCAAAAATCCTTGCTGTCTGCAGCCCTGGCTGCTCCCCTGTGTGTGCCCAGCTGTATTCCCTGCTCCCACTCCCTGTCAAAGAGCTTCTCTGCTTCACGTCCACCCTCTGCTCCTGCCTTATCCCACTTTGCCTCTTCTCTGCTCTTGAGCAGGAAATCAATATTCTGGCACCTGTGGGCTCTGAACAGATCACTTGGAAACATTGATCTGGAAACCTTTTCTGGGCAGAAAAGGTTTGTATCTCTGTGATGAAAGCTCTGCCAAGCAGAAAACACTGGGCAGAAAACACATCAGTGCCTCTTACAGAACCTGTAAGACTAGCTTAAAATGTCAGAGGGAAAAGGAAAAGCAGTAGGCACCATTAAAATTTAGAAAGAGAATTTGATACCCGATTTCTATGGAAATTGAGTCCTTTTTTCTTATTCAGAATGGATTGATTTACATCTGAACTTTGCCTTTAAAAATAGTTATATATTTGAATTTATGTTCAGTAATTTATTTCCAAAACAATAATTCTGTTGGTATCTAGTGTTATTGATGATGTAAATATTTATTGGCCTCTTTAAAGATGGCAAATTAATACTCAGAACTAACAGGAGAAAGTCCACTGTCTTTGCAGCTCATAAAGGTGAAATATAAAAATATATATGCAGAGATGTCCTTCAAACACATGTTGACGTCTTTATTAAAATATATCTAAAGGGTATTGCACAAAACAATATACAATAATCATTAAAATCTCACCATATTCTCATGCTATGAATATCTTCCCTTCCTAGCACAAAATTTAGAGATCTCTGGAATTACTTGGATCTTTCCTTTTGAAAACCATTCAGAAATCAAGGACAGATATGATGGAATTATTCTGGTTCTCATTGCAGCTGGAAAATTTTCTCTGTTCTTATTAAAAATAATCATTATTATTTCATCAGCTAATGTCAGTGGCAAAACCACAGTATTATATTCTGTTGCCTTTCAAGGCAATTGGAAGAGTAAATGACTTCCTTTTCCTCAGATATTTGAAAATAAATGTCCTCTGGATATCTGGATTCCCCCAGAGATTTGAAAGTAAATGTCCTGTAGAAATCTGGCAAGATAAAAGAGCTTCAGACAATACCAGACTGAAGCCCAGCCAACACGCTTTTTACTTTGCTGGTGTGAAGCAAATCCTATACTTCAAAACATTTAATTTTTCAAGGCCAAACTTGCATTTTTCAAGATCTACTTGTATTTTCCTGTGCACTTCAATGACTGAACAAGCTGTTCAACCCACTTGTTGCCCTGAAAATGTCGAGGAGGACTTTCCCAAGCAGAATTCCAAAGCGGCCCAACCATAGAACAAAGCAAGTTTCAGAGTCTTCAGGAGTCATCACACGGTGTGTGCTTATTGCAGGGGAAAAAGTTGTGCACGTTCTCTTTGGCACTGCCATCTATTGACCCAATTTCTTCTTTTTTGCCGTTACTGAAAAAGAAAGGAAGAGTCCAAAGACCAAGGTGCTGAAGGGAAGTGTTTCTGGTTACCTGGCTGCTGGAAGCACATGCTCATCGGGAACAATAAGAAACACGTATGGACAGAGCTGTTCTCCTTCAGATATTTACAACCATACTTTTAAAACAAGCTTTCAGCTGCGGACAGATGCTGATCTGTCATGCTGATCTGTCAGCAGCTGAAAGCTTGTTTTAAAAGTATAGTTTCAACAAGTCTTGTCTAACACATTTGTAGATCTTAATTTACTTTAAATTGTCCTTCAAAAAAAAAAAAAAAAAGGTGTTACATTTGATTTCATGTTAAGACCCTATCATATGTTTCAGCTTTCACTTATTTACTGTAAGGAAGTGGTATTGTCAGTCCTCTAGGATATATTCTTTCCCTCCACAGCATGATTCACCCCTTCTTTGCTAGAATGTGATTCTTTAACCCATTGCTCAGGATATGAGGTTTCTGTGGTCCTGCTGGCTTATTTTGAGTTTGGTAAACGTGAGAAGTGGACTTTGGCTGCTTTACGGTGCTGGACGCATGCAAGCTGGTGACTCCAATTTTTTGCAAGTGTTTATAATCACTATCGGCATTGAATTCCTATCCTCTGCTCAGTGGTTGAATAATTCCAGGGTATTGCTCAGTGAGGAAACTGTGGTGTTAAACCTTTTGTTGCATAGCAAGTGAGTGTTCTAGCAACTGAGAGTCCACACAAAGAACAAGTGTGAAGACAAAGTACTTCCTCGCCTTTCTGGGACACTCTGGTCCAGACTCCATCCTTCACTTGATCTATACACTTATTTTTATTACCATCATTTCCTTTCTTTTAGAGTACTATTAATTTTCCATGGACAGCAGTGTTCATTTTATACCTATGTGTATATTATGCCTGCTTTAAAAAATGGGAAAAATAAAAATTTTAAATGTTTTATGAATGCCTGAAGGCCCCCTATTAATATCCGCGGCGTGGTATAGAGCAGGGCTGCCAAATAAACTTACACCATTAGCATCTATTGAGTTGTCTTGGCAACAGCAGAAGGAATCTCACCTCGCAGCCAGACCGTGCTGAATGCCCTGTTTGTGACTGATTACAGTTCGTTATCTGCTACCCTGTGTGAAATGTACAACGATTTCAGGATGGAATTTTCATTCTGGCTATGTAGGATTTGCAGTCTTCAATCTTTTTGAAATGTTACGCATAAACTGATTTGCTTTGCTGGACTCTGGCCGTGCTCCACTCTCTTTTTTCAAATTTTATCATTGGAGGCCCTTCAAGAGTTTTAGTAGAATAAAGCCTCTCAGAGGCTTCTCAGAACCATTTTCATATTTCCCCCTTTCTATATTTCACATAATTTTCCTTTTTATAGAATGCAAATGCACACAGCAAACAAAACATTCAGTGCAACTAAATGTGAAGGGAGCAAATTCCTAATTTTTCCTTGCTTGTCCTTCCCTCTTATGATTGTCAAAACTGCTCTGAGTCATAGCCTTTTACAGTGTGTTTTTAAAAATTTTGGGTGAGATAACCTGTGAAAACTTATAGGGGAGAGAGAGAGAGGAGAGAGAGATCTGTCTCTGAGTAGTTTCTTGCAGCAGCAGTGGCTCTTTCAAACTGCAAGGTTTCACTAAGAGTACTTCTCACTGTGTTGTACTGCCCTTTCTTGCAGTACTTGTTTCATAATTAATCATAAAATCATAGAATATCCTGTGTTGGAAGGAATGCACAGGAATCATCAAAGTCCACTCCTGGCCCTCCACAGAACAGCCCCAAGAAACCCACCATGTGCCTTTGAGCATTGTCCAAACGCTTCCTGAACTCTGTCACACTTGGTGCTGTGACCACTGCCCTGTAATTTTTCTCTTCTTTTCCATGGTCCCAAGTGTCCAGTACTCTATTGAATAAAGAATCTGATAAGTAAACATAAGCAAGTTATGGAGCTCCTTGGAACAACAGACCTCACTTCCTTCATTCCCTTTTAAAAAACAAATCTTTTTTTCCCCTGCTTTTTATCCACTTTTGACAGAGGTAAGGCTTATAGATAGGAGCACTGATAACATTTGGATAGCAATAGCAAGGACAAAGTACATCCTTGAGAAACACGGGCAATTATCATAACATCAGTCCCTCTCCTGGCATAGTCTAAAAGACTGTGGTCCAGAAGTCAGAATTTAATTCACTCTGAATGTTAACATGAACGAACAACATCCTAGGAGCTCCTCAGTACTGAAGGGTCACTACTCTGAGGTAAAGATCACAGAAAATGTCAAATATGACTTACAGCTTTCTTAAAAAGAGAGGATGTGTAGTGAGGGGTTCTCCAGACTTCATCCCTAAAGAGTTTCCAGGGTAAGGATGCACATCTGAAATGCAAGTCAGTCCTCAGTAGCGGTATTCCCTGACTGTGATGAGATTTCAGGATTTTTGGAAATACATTTCTAAACACCTAACACAAACCCTTTTGGAGGTCTGTACTTTTGACTGATTCTGTAACCCTAGGAGGCCTTATTCATTTTAAGTCCTAAAGAAGACTCAGTTTTCTTTCTGAGCAACACCCTGAAGGCATTATGTCTTCGGAACCATGCTAAATAAATGAGCTGTCTGAAAAAAATAGTATCTCTTGTGCATATTCCTACTTTTTACATAAGTGACACCCTGTGAAAAGAAAAGGTGTTTGAAGAACTGATTCATCAACATCTTTAATGTCCATGACAACTTCAAATAAAAAAGCTCGAAAGGAGAACTTGATATTCAGTGCTTTACAACATCTTTTTTCACTTGCTTAAAGAGGTCTCAGTGCAAACACTTTCCAACATTCAATCAAAGCTCAGGACAGTCTCTTAAAATGTGTTAGTTTTAGAACATTGCCTTTTAGATACAGTCTTACAGTCAAAGAGATGAAAATACAGTTTCTCACCCATTGTAGTACATACGGAATAAAGGAACGGATGATTTAGCTCACCCTCGGCAACTTGCTAGCTTTAGGAAACATAGTATGGATAGAATAATAGATCTTTTCTTATCTCTAAGGAGGACTAAGATTTTTTTTTTCCTCATAGTTAAAATAAAAAGCACCAGTCAGTGTAGTGTATCCAATCCAGATCTTTCTTCCAGTCCCCTTCTGTCCCTTTCCCTGAGGTCAGAAGTCACTTTTTAATTTGTGGTTGGGGTTTTTTTCTCTCTATTTATCTGGAACTCCCTTTTTCTTTATTCACCCCAAGACAATAAATCACCATTTCTCTTAATCTCTCTCCACAAAAAATCTCACTTTTCTCCTTAACTTATAATTGGCTCTCTTGCTGTATGGCACTCTGTGATACTTATCTAAGGGCAAGTTACATAATGAAGAGCATGGAAAAGACATCCTTACTTCTTAAAAACTTTCCTAAGCCTGGAGCTGTCTTGGCACTATGTCAGAAAAATGACTCTTGTGTTTATGTTTCCAAAACAGTGTCAGGAAAAAAATCAGTCATCTCATGCCTGAATTGTTTAAAAAGGATGCTGTGTTCCTGACTGCTATACTATCCACCCATGTCATGAAGGATTGTCATTAGAACAGTTCCTATGGAAAAGGAACTCATTGTTTGAGTTTCACACAACAAACCAATAAATCACTGTTCTGGCAATGGTGTTCACAGGAAACAAGGAAGCACAGCCAGTCCCATTTGCTGCAGATATGTTCTTTCTCAGAGCCATGTCACCTCTTCCTTGGACACCTTGGAACGCTCATTTGTAGTGTTTCAGTATGGCTGATTGGTTTCCTCACCAAAATGAATAATCTGCATCAGATTTTGCTCTTCTCCTGTATCCTGAGCTGTAGCGTGATTTCAGAAGACAGTACAAGGGTGTTTGGCAGTGGCAGATGTTTGATTGGTATCTCACTTTGGTGACAAAAGCCCTGGGCCCCCCATTTTCACCCGCATGTTGTGAAGCAGATCAACTTGTGGTTGAAAAAACTTTTTGAAAGAGACAGAGTTCAATGTAGCTGGATTATTTCCCATGGCCGTACAAATGCTTTTGTTATGAAGGTGCCAGAAAGCTTAATGAGTGTGAAGGGGAGTGGGACAGGTACTTCACAGATCACAGAATCATAGGATGGTTTGGGTTGGAAGGGACCATTAAGATCATCTTGTTCCAAACCCTGAACTATGGGCAGGAACACCTTCCAGAAGATCTGGTTGCTCAGAGCCCCACCCAGCCTGGCCTTGAACACTTCCAGGCATGGGGAACCCACAGATTCTCTGGGCAGCCTGTTCCAGTGCTTCAGCACTCTCACAGTAAAGAATTCCCCCCACACATCCAGTCTAAACCTGCCTGCTGTCAGTTTGAAGCCATTCGCCTTTGTCCTGTGACTGCATGCTCCTGAAGCCAGTTTAGGCAGTCCTGGTATAGTGTGTCCTGCTACCTGGCATGGTAATAAGGACCTCTACATTCTTGCAGAGAAGAGAGCCAGAAGTCATGAGAGGGCTTTCTTAATTCATGCCTAGCTCATATGTACTGTGATTTTTTTTCCCAGTTTTCTGGTTTAGTGAATCTGCAGACTGATACTGAAATTGTCAGCACATTAACTCATTGGTTCTCATCAATCTCTAGCCAACATATCCATGGATATCCGTCAGATGTACCTACATTCTTAGTGTATGTTTATAGCTACCTTTCAGAGGTGCAAAGTGGCAAAAGCAGGGAATACTTTCCAAATAAAGTATCCAAAAGGATGTTTCCAGTCACACATCTGTGTGGCCCTCAGTGGGCAAGTGCAGTGTCATGCAACATCCGTGAAAGGCTGCTAGTGCTGATGGGCAGGACCCAGGAGCTTATCAGGGGTGATAATTATTACTCATAGCTGGAGTAAGCTGTGAACGTTGGTCTCTCTCACACACGGGTGAGTTAATTCCTTGAGGCCGTGGCAAGCATTCCCTCTGCTGCACTGCAGCACACCTTAATTACACTTGCTCTGCACTGGCTCTTGCCTACCAACAGTAAAGAGGAACAGCAAATTTGCAGTATCTTCACACAGTCTGAGGTCTGGGGAGGTCAGAACACCTAAAGCCATTACCAAACCCTGAAGCAACTCTGTAGATCCTGTGTGTTATTTTAGAAGTTCTGAAGGAATCCTGAAGCTTCTTTCCTTCTCACGTAATGAACAGCAACAACAAAAAATCTAAACAAAATCTTCACAAATTTTCCTTAGAAAATATTTGCATATTTTAATTTTGATGCAAGGTTATGAGCTTGGATTTTGACTAGGAGGACAATACACTTCTAGGCTCCCTGTGGTCCTATTTCGTGCACTCACATCAAACTCATACTAATTTACAGTGGAAAAGAATGCTTCATTCATATGTAATATGTACTAAGGATAATCTTTACATTCAGGATTCTGCATAGATATTTGATATAATTCCATTTTCTCTCATTTTGTGCCTTCTTTTATAAGATCAAAGGGCAAAAAGGGTTGTGTTTATTGCCTGTATGTAGCCTAGTTAAAAATATCTGCAGCATCAATGAGCTACGCTTCACCAGCTTTCACTGCACAAGTGAAATGTTGCCTTGTAATGGAGATGTTTGGTGTGCAAGGACAGGACGTTTTCAGAGTGTAAATGGCTTATTTTTCACCTCATTTGCACTATTACTAAGTGGCCACTGTCACTCAGAAACTAGACAGCTGAACAGGAAAGTGTCAAAACTAGTGAAGATCATATGATCACTGGAATCCAGGCAATGCCCTAAGACAGAGTTTTGCACAATATGATCATTAGCAACAAATTCCATGAGGAAAAAAAGTCAACTTAGAATTGCAAAAAAAAAAAAAAAAAAACCACCTTGTTAAAAATATAAACTTTCAGTTTATATTTTTGCATGTCATTTAATGCCTGTACTGTACTTGAGCCAAAGGGCTGTAAGATAAGAGTGTCACAGAAATACGATTTTAGACAGTTCTGATGCTGCTGTTCTACATCTGCTTAGTACATTTCTCATCCTACAAAAATAATATGTTGTAGATTGACTTGCAGCTCCTACATGCATTTTAAAGTATAATATACAACACAGACACATGATATCTTCCTCATCTGTAAATACATTTTGTGAGCTGAACCATCTGCACAGACCACAAGTTTTTCCCTATCTGTGGCAGCCAAAGGCATGTAATCAACCAATCAAGGTAAAAACTTCCACATCTCCTCTAAAATTATCTCTTCCCTCCTAGTTCCCCATGCTCATTCAGTCTGAAGCTGAAAAAACCTAAAAGCGAGCTCATCTACCTGTTCCAACCAGAAATCAATTCCAAGGTAACCCTGGGGCAAACAGTCCCGGGGGCAATAAGGTGTCTGAACAAATCAATATGCAAAACATCTTCAGAAAAGCAAAGCAGCTGTTTTGCTATAGCTCTCTGCTCAGCTCTGAGCACAAGTCTCTAAATGGACATAGTGGGAATGCAGGAGGTAATTACACACCTAGGAGGTGCTCGGGGGGAGCAGAGAATGAGAGGAATTGCCAGAAGGGCGTGAAGCGACACTGTGGAACTCTTCCCCAAGGAGATCTCAGTGGACGCACATCCTAAATACCCAGGACCTTGAGGATATGTCAGCTGGGTCCAGAGGTTCAGGTCATGTCTGGCATGCCTTTGCTGGTGGTGGTGTCCGTGGCTCAGAGCAGCACGGGATGCCTCTGCTTTGCATCCCTCGCCTCATGGCAGTGGCAGCGCAGGGGGCAGTGACAGGGACGGCCGAGCCTGGCTGGCAGCGTGGGGCCCCTGCAGGCACTTCTGTGTGTGCAGACCACAGGGCTGGCCGAGGGCAGGGAAGGGCCTGTGCTGTGGTCAGCAGTGCCACTGGCACCTCAGTAAGGGCAGGTGCAGTGCCTGGGGTCGGTCCGCCTCTGCACGGCTGAACGAGACGCTTCCTCTCCTTCCTTTCTGAAACAGTCATGAACGTTTTAAAAAGCCTCCTCATACGTTCAGACCTTACACGGGAGAGTAATGGAGTTGATGGCCAATCTCATTTTAGCCATTTGCACTTTCTAAAAGTTATTTTGTCACGTTTTCCATCCATTTGTCCTTCTGAAGAATCTCCACAGCACGATGGGGGGACTTTTCCTCCAACATCTAAAGTGGGAGGACAGAAGGAAAGTTCATTTCTACAGAGGTCTTAAGATTATTATTGATAATCAGTTTCAAGTCTTTGTATGCTCCAGACTTCAAGATGATCCTGAATATTAATTATATTCCTGTTATAAGTGGGAAGAGCAATATTTGTCTTCTTCACAGAGTGTTTGAGAAAGGAAAGCTTTATTCCTAGAGCCAAAGAGCCAAGCAAGTACCTCAAGTAGTGTGTGAAACAAGTATATGGTTTCATGCATTAAAAAAACCCAATAAACAGGGATGTAAAGAAAAATATAGTTATTTCTGTTTTGTGACTCTTGTTTAAGGCTTGTACATAAATTTGGCATATGTCCCCTCAAGTTCTCTTTTTTGTTTATCATGACTTTAATCATGTTGCATTTGTATAACTCTTCTCCAGCAAAGGGCTTAATATAGTCAGTTTGAGAAATGTAATTTCACCATCACTAGAACATGTTTCTATTATAAGCTTTCTACACAAGGCACAATGTAACATTTGTGAATTGAAAAAAAAATGCTAATGTTTATTCACTGCATGGTATTTGCTGGATGTTTCTGAAATTCAGTAATCGAGTGTCTCCCTAGCAGTATGATAAGCATAACACCAAAATCATCACATTGCAGCATTCAGTTTCTTCATCACAGTAACTCTTTCACTGCTAATGGATTTTTTTCTTAGCCCAATGCTTAGTAAAATACACAGAAAGATGCCAACCATGCACAGAAAAGGCTTCCATGTGCACAGAAATCTATGTGCACCAAGGTTAATGCGAGCAGGGAAAATGCATGATTGTGTGTGTATATATGTACACACATACATGCATATACATATACGCATATATGTATTAATAAATACAAGATAATTGATGTTCAGCTATAGTTTTTTTAAAAGAATGACATTTATTTACAGCGGTTTGTTATTGTTCTTTAAGGAAACCCCATTTTTTTTTGCTGTTCTATAACTGAATGCATTTTTAGTGTTAACTCACTTTGAAGAAATTAGCCATGATAATATATTGTTAAGTAATACTAGTTTATATAAAAACCAGTGTGTGTGTGTGCCACCGTTTTGTGACTGCATGTTCTGTTTCCTTCTACTTTGGATTTGGATTATTTGGTAAAATATTTTAATTGTTTGCTTGCAAACCAATGGAATAAGCAAACTCCTGCTGCCAGTATTAATAACATAATCCAGAGTCCTGTGCTGTATTTCTCTTTTGTGGGGCCACTCATTACCTGTTTGTGCTTCCCCTTTCAGACATTATTGGATATCCTCCTGTTCAATGGGGTTTGCAGGGCCAAGGCATTATTCACTTTTCATAGTATGCTTTCTATTTTCTTATTTAGGATTCTTCTTTTACAAGAAATGAAAAATAATTTAATATAGGTCACCATCACAATGAATATACAATTAAGGTTGGGATGAGTATATCAAGAGATTGTTACTGCTCTTTTTTATAAGCAGATACAAACCCAGATCCATCAGACTCAAATTTTGTAACAATTTCTCACAGTATCTTATAAAAAGAGAAATAGTGAAGCTACCAATAAACTCTGTTACTCCTTCAAATATAAATCAAAATGCATTAAAACCAAAAAAAGTGATAAGTTTGATATAGCAACAATCTACACTGATGAATACAAGTAAGTAAACAAAAATTTATCAATCAGTCAGCACTCTGCAGTGCAAGACCAATAGAAAAAAGGCATTAGCAACAACAAAGTGTGATTAACAAGTGCAATTTATTATCTTTCAATCAAATAACCAGCAGCTAAATAATTATTTGCTTTTATGCAAGATACTTCTACTCTTTCCTGAAGTAAGATATATTATTTTTCTGTTTTAGTAAGGAGTCTGGTCATTGATTTTCTTCTTTTTGTTTCTTCATAATAAAAATGGAGAGCTGATTGGCAATTCCAGTTTTTGGTTCATGGTACAATACTATTGATCTTAAGTGAGCAATTGGCAAAAATGCTGACAGCCCTAAAGACAGTAGGAGAAATGGTGTTGGGGTCAGCAGGTCAGATTCTCACACGTCACTTTGAAAAGGGTTAAGTGGTGCAGGATGTGCCATGGTTTTAGATTATGGATTTGATAAGTTCAACTTTTTAATGAAACCATAGGTTTCAAACTTCCTGTGTAAAGTTGTAAGTATTATAAGTATCTACTTTATTCTTTGGTTTCCAGAATTATTATTCAATTTCCTGTACAACAAACAAACACTAGCTAATATCTGTGCTTCCTGCAAAACTGTACAGCTCTGGTTATCAAAGATATATGACTTGGATTAAAATTACAGAATCTAATATTCAGAATTCAGCAGGAGAAGATATATTTTAAAATATTATATATTGTGTTTATTTATCCACTGTTCAGAAATAAAAGGGAAAAAAGGTGATTACATATTCTGCTGCTCTTCACATCTTATGAGAAGTATTAATATTGAAACAAAAATAAATGATGCACCATGAATAAAGAAGACATTCACTAATTTTCATGGTATCAAAGTAAAGGCAATAAAAGGACATAGGTCTGGAACAAATTGAGGAATAAAACTCTTTGTGCAGCATACAGCTAAACTCTGAAACTTGTCAAAATTATAGAATCTTAAAATGTCTCCAAAAAGGCAAATATGACAAATTCAAGGAGGACGTTTCCACTGATATCTGTTTCAGCTGATGATCCAGATAGAAGTTGATTATAAACTGCTGGTTTCTGTGCTGTTGAGGGAATGTGTTAGAGAAAAACACTCAATAAATGCCACAGCTCCATCACTCTGACTGAATCTACTCTATGTTTTTGGGACAAAGCCAATATCAATCAATCATTTTCCATACATCTTAATTGAGACAATTTATTTAGGGAAAATAAAACAGTTTCTAGAAATGCAGAAAGAGCAAAACTTGAGCTGTTTGGGTGCTTCCAAAGTAGAGCTAAGTAGCATAATTCATGATTTTATAATTGAGGCATAAGCATCTTCCTGTGATAAATATGCAGCAGTTTTGACTTAGAGGGATCAAAAGCTGTAGGGATACGTTCAGATGTACAACAGCAGAAGGATGTACAGCAGTGGGAAAGCTCTGAAAAAATAGCCAGTTCTTGATAACTTGTATAATCAAAAGATCTTCAAAGTGTTTTTTTAAATATTGAGGAAGAAAGAACTATTTCAGCTCTAGTGACCTTTAGTTCATGGAGACTTCAACAGACAATTCTGGAGTAGACGTGTGTGTGTTTATGTGTTTAAGAGAGCAGAGTTGTACAAAGCAAGAAAAGTGTAAGTTTCTCACCATCAGGATAATATGGGGGAAACCAGTAAAAGAATTTTCATTAGCTTTTAAGGAATCTCGTAATGGTTTCACTCACATTCTCAGTGTTCAGCCCAAGTTTCTGAATGTTCTTTGCTGTGAATTTTGAAGAAAAGTCCCCACTGAGGACTCCTGTGCAGGCAGACAGGCACACCAGTGCTCTGTCAAGCATCAGTAAAGAGAAAATTCAGTGGAAAGGTTATGTGTTGCCTCTATTGCATTATATTCTCACTGCACGTCATTACTACGGCGGCAGAAGACAGAAAGATTTCAGGGAGGTGTGTGTTGTTCTGGTGGGGCAGGAGAAGTGTCCCCAGGTGGAGCAGTGGCCTGAAGAAGCCCTTGTTCCTGAGCATCTCCTCGGCTCACAAAACAAACTGTTGTGTTGGGATTAAGTTCCTAATGGCACTGACAGATAAACAGGCACAAAATAGTCTGAATTCAGCTGCTTGCTTTGAGACACAGCATGAAATTATGATTCCCAAACCTCATCAGCACAGAGCACGTCTTCGGCCAATAAAGAAAATAAAACCTATGAGCTGAATTTCTCAATGTCAAAAACAGCTCCGAGCCTAAAATATTGTAAGGATGCCTTTTTTTATCGTGGCCTCTGCATCAGTGGGAATTATTTTGTGGAATGGATACTACAATCAAAAATATGTTTGAATCTTTACTGGAGATTTTTCATCTTTTCTCCATTTGCTAACAATATGTCAATAAAAGAAAACCACAGCACAACAAAATGTAGATGGAAGTCAGTTTGAGATTAAAATATACAGCTAGATAAAACAAGAATTGATCTGCCACAAAATACAGAGGACAGCTTGAATCATTCCGAGTTTAAAAATACATCTGTCTTCAATATCTGTCTCTTCCCTTTCTCACATCACCAGAGACTAGAAGTGAAAATAAAAGATATTTGTATGGCATAAAGATCTCTTTTTGATATCTTCCCAAACTCCCCGTAGAAATGCTGGAGCTTAAGCTGTTTGTCATGGTTTCAGTCAGTGGCCCGAGTGCCCCCGAATGACGCAGGTGCACGACAGAGGAAACCCTCTCAAGGAAAAAATTTACTCTGGGTGAGCCCCGCTCAGGAGAGAGAGTTACATGAGCTGATGCCTTTGAAGGTCCTGGCCTGTAAGTGCATCAAAAAACACCCAAACCACTGAACCTTTGTAAACTTCTTTCAGGATGTCTTATTGAGAAAACTGGAGTCTGGGGCAAGCTGAAGACTTTGGAGGGGTGTTTGGAGGGGTGCTGTGGGATCCATAGGCTAGTTGTTTCCTTGGTTTTGGGGGAAGGGGGGTTCTGTTTTACCTTTTTTTTTTTTCCTACCTTCTAATGCCAGTGGAACAAGTTTGTTTTCTAAAAAAAAATAAAAACAACCCAGTTCTGTCAATTTAGTTTCACAGATGTTCCATTTACAAGCAGAAGCCCTTGATGGTGCTGAAAGTTACTCAGCATTGTTGTAATTTGCATAACATTAGCCATGATGTTTTTATTTTGAAAAGTTGAAATGTTTGCAGCTCATCATAGCACACTCCTAATGGTGTTCAGTACATCTGCTTAAAAAGTTGTATCTAGGCAATATTCTACACCACAAACATTTTTTACGACTTTTACTGACTTTCAAGTTTTTCAGTTCAGATAGACTTAAAGACTCTGCTTCTTGTACACACAAATTAGGAAATAACGAGTGGGTAACAAAGCTGTGTTATGTGCTCTGTACTGCATCTGTATCCTTGCATCTGCCACAGCAGCTTCCTGCAGCATTCTGCAGACACCTCACGGACCTTGTTTGGGTAGGCTCATAAAATTAATGTCACTTTTTGTAGGTGGCAGAGTCAGCTAAACAGGTGTAACAGGAAATTAAAACAAGGAGTAAAAACAATGAGGGCAAGAAAAATACATCAGTAAAGGAGTCATTTCTCCAACTCTTTATTCTTTCTGCTTCCATCCCTTAACGTCCCTGCAAATAAGTGACTACTCTTGATCTAATGTTAAACTGAATCCTAGTTAAAAGCAACAGCAAGAAAAGAATAACCCATATTTCAGAGATGTGATTTTGTTAGCAGAGATCAAATATAATGTTCATCTGCAGCTTTTTCCCCTGGCTTGGTTGTTGCTCTGCTTTCTAAGTTGAGGGCTCTCAAATGAATCCTCTGTGTCTGTCAAGGTGCATCAAGATCCCTTTTACATAAGCAGGGAGTTCAACACTTGGTGTCATACAGGGGTTTTCCTGACAAACGTCTTTGACACTTGCCCTCAAAACTCTGATCAAATTCTCCTCATCTTAGTTTCTGCTCTCTTTTCTTCCAATTTTTTCACTCTTTTTCCCAGCTCACTTTTTTAATTGCTTTTTGCAATTGCCTTACACTTCACGTGGCAACTTCTTTAGTGCCTCCTCACACTTAAAAGAGCCTTTCTTTTCCCACCTGCTCAAGTCCAACTTCCTACTTGAACACACAGCACAAGCTTCTCAAGTATGTAACTCTTTCCAGTTGCTTTTGGTTATGATCTCCTAAGGCAGAAAATTCCAGTGTGCTTGCAAATCCCAAACTCCAAGTGCCACACAAGTAAAATTCAAAAATAAACACATCTACCTCCTTAAAAACACAATCTCTGTATGTTTAAAAGACAGTAATAAAAATGCCTCAGTGTAGTATTTGTCTATGAACACATTTTTATGTTCATAATGAAATTATTAGATAAATAACATATGATTAAACCAAGCCAAGTGTGAATCGTGGCTTTCAAAATTTAAAATCACTGCCAATAACCCAGAAGAATTCTATTCACAGCTCCCCTCAAATGAGAAGTGAATACGAAAAGGAACTCTTTCAACTTTTTGTTATATCAGCCATATATTTTAATAATCTCTATTTTTTCAGGCATTTTATAGCAGTAAAAATATAAGCAGTTATCCAGGAAAACAGTTGTATTTTCTTAATGATATCATTTGTTTGCAGCTTGATATCAATTAGGCAGTGCTTGGCCGTTCAAACCCCAAATAACTGTCAAGGAAGTGCTGCCTTAAACCACCAAGCAGTCTAAAACAAAGATGTATCCATAAGATCTAAGGCAGTACTGAACAGTTTTCAACAACCCAACAGTATTCGACTGTTCCTCAGGGTATGCTTACTAACAGCATGCTAATAACCAAACGTGAGTCTGTAGACAGCTGAATAGAGGATTTCCTCACCAGGTAACTGAGACCTGTGTGAAAAAGTCAATTGAAGTGAAATGGATTAGGTGGTTTTGTTGCTGGTTTAATGCATTTATTGCAGTAAGTTTTCTAGGGAAGGGGGCTGAAGGGTCAATATTGAAGCAACAATGTGAAAGAGAAGTGTTTGCTCAGAACATCCCATGTTAAGGAGGTGTTGCTGTGCCGCCTCTTGATGGGCAGAGTGCTGAGGGAGGACACAGAGCACTTTTTGGTGTGCAGATGTTAACGCACTGCTCAGCAGGACCACAGGACTCATGCTAAATTCAGCTGGAATCCAGCTGCAACACACTACCTGGCTGCAGCTAATTAAGGGCTTTAGCAGCTCTTTAGAGTAAATATTGTCCCAAGGCCAGTATGTGAAAGGAGACTAAATTGGCCCTTTTTCCAGATGTAACCACTTTATTACAAATATCATATTGTCCAGTAGCTGGAGGTTGTAGAGTCTGAAGGATAAAAAAATTCTCCTATCTGCCTTCCAAATAATTTTTATTTCCTACTCAGTAGAAAAGAATTGTTGTGTGAAACGTGAGTTGAACAAAAAATAATAGTGCCCAACTATGTTGGCTATGGTGAGAAAAATGGGGAGCTCAGTGAACAGTTTCGTTTCCAATGGACCTGTGTTGTTTTGGTTTTTTTTCTCTGAAGACACAAGGCTTTTAGAATCTCTCTCCAACTTGAATTAATTCGCTCTTCCTCAGTAAAAGCACTAATAGGTTCTGGCTACCCTATTTTCATTAGACTAATTAGAATTTTATATGTTTGAAAATGCTCTCTCTTTGCCAAATTTTGCTGGAATTATCCAAGTGGTTTAAAAGTTATTAGGGCAGAACACACAATATGCAAATCTTAAAAAAAAAATAAGTCCACAGTCACAGCAAGTAAGTAGTCTGGAAAAACTCTTTTGTGATCGGCATCAATAAAATGGAAAATCTAACTGTTCTGCATGTATCATGATCTACTCAGGAGAGTGAAAACAAGCAGGACAGAAATATAAAATCAACTAATGGTGCTCCAATATTTGCAATTAAAAGCAGTGATGTCCAAGCTGGGGGAGACTAGGAGGGACACAATGCTACATAGTCATGGAACAAACACCCATCACTTCAAATAGGAAATCAACTAAAACAATACTAGAAATTAAACCTGACTTTTTTCATGAGGTATGTTACTTGTAAAATCATGGAAAGCGTATGATCCAGAGAAGGCATTTGGTTAGCCAACCTGACCACACAGTGGTGCCTAGGAAAAATAACTGGTTTCCAGTGGACCACTTTTTAGAGAGGTTGTTTTTTCCCCCAGAGCCATTCATTATTGCCTAGCTGCTGACAGGGTCCTGTTTGTTAGAAAGATGGGGAGAAAGAAATGGTGGCTTAGTAAACATTTGAAAAATATATCAGACAACTGTGAAAACCTCCTGGGTATGTGTGTTTGGGGTTTTAAAGTCAAGTTGGTTTTCAAGTCACAGATTTCACTCTGAGAAAACATATTTTAGTGGGTGAAGATTAATTTCTTTCTATCCTGCTGTGTCTGCCAGCACCAGCACTAGAGAAAAACAAAGGAAAGATAAAGAAGCAACAGATGGGAGTGAGAGAATAGAAGGGTCATTTTTTGTTTGAAGGTTTCATTCCCATGTTTTGCTTTAATTTGAGCAGGGAAGAGGTTTATTCTGCTGAGCAGCACAACCCATAACACTGGGGCCAAGGCACGGTGTCCCTGCCGTCCTTTGTCTCCTCTGTCCCAGGCTTTCATCCACTAGCAATCACAAGGGATATGTCTTTTGATAAGCAGTTGAGAAACACAGATATCTAAGCACTAACAGCCCACAGGATAAAATATTCACATTATGGAGATTTACTTGCACAGATGTGTGCCTATTAAAAAAAAAAGGGAGGGGAAGGAGGGAAAAAAAATGGAAGGAAAAACGCAACCAGCAGGAAGAGGGTTACAAAAATTACTTGTTTTTAGAAGCTCTGTCCCTCTTACTTACCAAAGAACAGGGCTCTTGCCGTGAGTTTGGAACACAGGGGGAAAAAGCAACTCAACAAAGGCCCCATTCTCTACTGATGTAGATTTTTCCTCCGTTCCATTTTTCTTCCTCCATTCAGTCTCCATTCCAGGTTTGTCATTTCTGTTTTCGTAGTCCTTTTCACTGACTGAAAGCTTTGTCTGCCCGATTTTTACACCGTGCACTGAGCTGCACTACAGCAGCACTTGGTGATGGTTGTACTGGCATAGGAAACATGACCCGGGCAAAGGAGGAGACCCAGCACTCTGAGCCTGACCAAGGAATAAAATAGCACCCTGCCATCCACCTGTTGTGCTCACTCTAAATTTGTCACAGGACACATATTGAAGTTCTACATTTATCATAATAACTTTGCAGCACATCAGGAACCAAGTTTTTTCCAAAACTGAGGCTTGTCAAAAATGGTGAAAAGTTACCTGCTGGTCTTTACAGTGTGTTGGTAGTGATTCAGTTTGCAGGAATACAGTAGCACCGGAATCTATTCAGCAGGATGCCTGAGATTCTATGAATTCGTTTGGATTCTTTCCTGTCAGGCTGGCATCAGCTTTTATTTTAAATGGAAATCTCCCTAACAGGAGAAAATATAGGAGAGGCTATGAAGGGAAATGTCAGGTAATTAAAGATAAAAAATACTGTATTGCTTATATTAGAAGATAACTTGTCCAAGCTGGCACAGAAGGCTGAAGATGAGAGTAAGTCAGCACAAAACCAGAAACTTTAGTGCATAGGTGAATGTGATGCCAGCAGCACACAAGGTGTAGCTAAACACTTCCTGCCCTGAGGGAATTGTTGGCTCCAGCCTTCCCTGTCAAAACACTGGAAATCCCACAGTAGCATTTGCTTCTTGTTGGAAGCCACCTACCATGTCCCACAGAAAGCCATGTAGGAGATGGGTTGTTTGCAAACACTGTGGGAATTCAGGTTCACAATTCTCATCCATTTTTAACCTAAATCTGAATTTATCCTCTTTCTTGCTAAACTTCAGGGGAGGGAGGTTTATCTTTCTGCTTCACAGCAAGGCACCAACCTTCTCAGTGGAGCTGAACCTCCCGAGTCTCAGAGTGTAATCCCTCAGGACAAAGCCAGCCTGCAAAGCCAGTCTGCCCAGTCACGCCACAGGCAGGTGTGATAAACCTCACCCACGTATTTGGAAAATCCCCTCTCCAGACTTATGCACAGAGGCTTTCACTGCTCTGCAGGTGGCCAGCACAGCCAAGGAGCTGCTGTTTGGATAGGAGTCCACACGAGAGAAAAGATGACTAAGGAAAGATTTATTCAGCTCAGTAAAGAGCTTAGCAAGGTGATTTGTAAGAGCAGAGAGCAGCTTAGAGAAAATTAAAAATGGGAATAGAATAGAAAAGGTATACAAAGCTAGAAGCTAAGCCCGTGTAAAACCCTGATAAGGAACTAAGGTAGAAAAAGTGCATAAATACAGCAAAGGGAATACAAAGGGCAGGCAACAAGGAGCGTGTGAGCAGCATAAGCAGCGAAGAGCCAGGCCCACATCAGTGAGGACAGGGAGCCAAGAGGTCATGAAAAACACATTAATGACAGAGATAAGGCTGATATCACTGGAAGCCCGGGTTCGTTTCTTTGTTTCAGACTTCAGCTGTGGGGGTCATGACTCAGGGACAGATTACTAGAGGGGCTGGTGGCAGGCACAGGGAGTGAAATGAAGAGGCAGTGTTAAAAGGCGTTGAAATGGCTCCTGAGTAGATAATCTGTCAAAGGAAGAATTAAAATTCACCTGATGCTAGTGGAATTATGACAGAAGAGTTAAGTGCAACTAGCAAGGTAAACTAGTAAGGAGGCTTTGGAAAATAAATACTCAGTCTGAGCCTAGAAAGGAAGAGAGGGTACATATCCCAAGACGATTCAGAAAACTACATAATCAAAATTTCCTTTATTTATTGCCAATACTAGCTAGGGATGAAGTCAATAGATTTAGCCTATTCATAGGGTAAACTGGTATGAGATCACTAAACTAGTCTGATCCATTAGAATTATAAAGAATCTACCTTCACTTGTAGAAGTGCAAACTATTAGAGTCAAAGGGGGTTTTTTCAGTATTTCAACATTGCAGCCAAAAGGTAATACATGTGTGTACATTGTTTTAAAAATCTAAATATCAGAAAGTTATAGTAGCAATGTCAGACCAGTGTGAAATGTTTCTGAAAATCTTACCACTCACACATATTAATGAATAATGCATTTAGATCACAAAATAAAATTCAGAAAAATATATAAATCTAAAAAATGTCAACAGTTGGTTTCCTATAGATGGTCTGATGTGTTAAAGCATATCAAGATGGATGTAGAGATAAATGAAGGTTGCCAACATTTACTGTGGCCCAAATGTATCTTGGGTTTGTTGGATGGGTTTAGGACTAATATTCACATGCAGAGAACCCAGATTCTGCCAAGTGAAGATAAAATTTCTGTGTTGTCAGAAAAGAAACATGATAATGAAAGTTCACTTATTATTAGACCTTCAGGTACATTTAAATATTCCTAGCATATATTAATATTTCTATCATCCCTTGCAGTTCTCAGATAGCTTAACAACGGGAACAAACCTATAAAGTTACATTTGAAAGTTAAAAAAAAAATTGTCTTTAGAAAAATAACAGAAAATGGATGGGTGGAATATTTTGTGTGTCAAATATAAAGAAGGAATGTTACCTCCAAGTCTCAAATCTGAGATTATTTCAGGAAAAGAGAAGTCTGGTAGTAGGTACAAACTGAAGTTCAAATTCTTTGTATCTATTCTCAGCTATACTTTGACTCAGGGTGTGACCTCTGACAAATGATTTCAAGGGAGGCTGTAAAGCAGAAGGAAAGGGATCATTCGTGCTGTGATGAAGAACACATCATCAGTGCCCCACCTGGCATAGGAATGGCCGTCCTGGCCCATCTGGCCCTGTATCTCTTCTTTAAAGTGCCCCTGAAAAAGAATCAGTGGGTGCCTCAAGAAGGCCAAAAGAGTACCTTAAGTATATAGTGCTCTTCTCTGAATCCTCTGCAGCTTCCTGAAATGTGCAGTTTAGGAGTTTCCGGTGCCGAGTATATTGGATTGCATCCCTTGGGAAAAAATATTGTATGCTAGTAACAGTGGTATCAAAATCAACCTGCTAAATATACTTGGAGTTCTGTGGGAATTAATTTCTCCTGCTGGGAAGTTGTCTCTAAGCTCAGTAGCTCAGTGTCAGTTCAGGTTAGGTCCAATACTTTATACTGAAACCTGGGTATGTTGTAGAAAACAGGGCAAAAGGTGTACCAAGGCATTGGCAACTGTTTGGGCTTTTTGTTGGGTTGGATGGATGGTTGGTTGGTTGGTTGTGGTTTTGTTTGTTTGTTTTAGTTGGAGGTAGGGATAAAGAGGGATTCTAGATGCAGCCTTTATCAGATTCAGAACGTACACGGAACAAGTTAGATCTGCAAGGCTTAATGAGACTTTCCTCTGTGATTTGAGTTATTATGAGGTCCCAACGCAGCAGAATCATATGGAGCACACTCCATAATGTTGTTTGCAGTGGCTTTGCCCCATCACTGCTCTCCTCTGCCACCCCTCACTCCATCACGCCATTGGTGCCAGTGGCATGGGCAAGTTCAGAATGCAAGCTCTTGCTGCTGCGCTGCACTGCTGCTCCAAGGGCACCCTCTCCATCGTGGGCTGGCCTCTTTAGGGTAGCTGCACATAATGCTGGTCTTCTACCTAAAAAAAAAGGGCCCAGAAAAAAAAATACAGAGGTCTTGTTCCGTGCAGTTAAGGATGCGATCGCTCTTGAGTTCTGTTTTGTGGTAAGACAAAGTCGCTATCACAGTGGTATCCAGACAGGCACACCCCTCTGCTACCCTCCGGGTACAGGAGTTGGGAACAGAAATCAGAAATTGCCTCTTGTGATCCTCAGGATCTCGAGGGGAAAAAAAGAGAAAAGAAACCTAGCACGCTCCTCACCTAGCTGTGTTGGTGTCGGTGAGAAAAACATTTCAAAACAGATTCCATCCACTCCTGGTTCACAGAAAACCAACACTACAGAAACCCACAGCGTCTTTCTCATTTGAACAATCTACCGGCCCTCGCAGAAGTGCACTGATGTTACTTTCTGTGAGAGATGGCACTAGTCCACAAAGAAACTTACACCTACTCCTGTTAGGTAATTAGCACTGAAAATCAGTAGCTTGGAGAACCATTCATGGGAAAACAAGAAGAAGTCCATTTCTCTCTCGTCCCTGGTTATTAGTGGCAATTTTAGCAAAATGTATAAACAGTGTATCTGATCTCTGCTGTCACACAGCAGACAGATTTTAACTCAATTACTCCCCTTTCACCTTATCTGAACGCATTTATTTTACTGGATGAAATTAGATCAGCTGTTATCTCTGAACACACACCCTCTGAATTGTGGATGGAAATATCCACAAGGAAAAACAGATGCTCTCGTGATTGACAGAAACCTCTGAAACACACTCTGCTCCACAGAAACAAAGACAGAGATGTCACAGGGATGATTTACCAGCCACTGGCAGAGAGAGATTTTTGTATGACTAAAGGTCTGGTCTTATTGCAGAATAAGTAAATATACTTGCCTCAAATTCAATCTAATCTAATTTACTGCAGAAAATTAGAAATATTAGTATAACAACTATTAAATCAAGTTATTTAAAAACAGTGTAGATGGAATGAAAAAACATCACTGCCATTCATAGAAGGAAATCACATACTGATGTTTTGGATAAAATCAGTGAGAGAAATAAAGCTAAATAACACTTAGATGACTGCAACCACTGGAGAGATGATATTTTGCTGTATGTAGAGATTAGTCTAAATCCTTCATTCCTATATATTTCCACTCTTAATGTCAGTGGTGCAAAGTACACATAGTAAAACCAGAAAAGGCTGCCGTGTTCCAGCATTACAATTTCAGTTTTCATTAAAAGGCAAATAAAAGACCCTAAAGGCTTTAGGGAACTATGGATGTTATTTTTGCATAAATCAATAGCATTTAGATCCTAGCTGTGGTGAGTACTAATGAAACTCCTGTCTTTTGATACTGGCCTGTGGCACATGACTTGTTCTGTGATGGTAACACCCAAACCAGAGGGGCTGATCACGTGTGGTGAATTCACAGTTACTTGCATCCAGGTGGACCTAAAAGGTCAAATTTCTTATCAGTTCATTAACAGTTCTGTGCAAAGAGAGATATGACCTGTGTGTTACAGTGAGTTAAAATTAATGGGAATATCTTGGAGTTCTTAGACAGCTTATTTTCCTTTGGAGACTTGCTGCTTCCCCAGGGAAGCCTGCAAGGGCAGGGCTGGCAGCAGAAAGGCAAGAGACTGAGAACCCAGAAGGGTTTGTACAGCATAGCGTGAAAAGTCAACAATAGCAAAAGCAGCATCTAAGCAGGCAGGAGCGAGGGAAGGGATGTCTAAGGTTTGGGGCTGGATTCATTCTGTTTGTCTCCTCTCCCCAAAACACATGAAACCCACAGGGCTCTCAGAAGTGCTCTCTCACAGGTGATCAGTGCCTCTTCCATGACGTGAAGTTTCCACACAAGGCACTAAGGTTGCACAACTCTCTTGTCGTTTATTTAGAAATTTTCCTCTGTGTGTGTCAAATGAAATGCCAAGGTGCTTCTCTTCAGCTCTTTGCCCACCACCTTTGATTCATCCACGTGAAAGCACGCAGGACATCCCCACTCTGATTTTTATGAAGGCAAAAAAACTCATCAACAAATCTTTAAATAAAACCTTGCCAAAATGTGGCAGTGGGAGTTTCTTGGAAATTACCCGCAAAGTCTGAAGGAAAATAATTGCTTGAAAATATAGCATTATGTAAAGAGTAGCATTTTCATTATGTTAGATTATTCTCAAAAGCCTTTTCATTAAATGACTTCACAGATTTGATCATTTGCATTAACGTAGCCAAAGCTGTCTGCTGTGAGCCAGCTCAGCTTGCAGTCCCAGAGTGAGAACTGAATACCATACCATGGAAAAGGAACGGAAGAGAGATTTTAGGAGAGGAGCTTCCTTCTGAGCATCACGTTTGGAAAGCGGTTCTTCCAAAGATTCTTCTGTCCCTCAGGAGCAATGTACTATGCACCAAGCTCTAGAAGGAAAAAGATTTATACAGAAGGATGACTTCCATTGATGAAAAAAACTCAGAAATTTGAAACCACAGGAAAACACATGATGCTGATAGATTCATTACTTAGTAGCACAGTGCCAGGTAGAACAAGAAACCTTGCCTAGCCAGATAAATTGTAATAATTCTCTCTGGTGTTATGATAAATAATACAACCTGTGCACAGGCTGTACCTTTACATGCTAGTATAACCCACTTGGCAGGGGATTGGAGATATGATCAAGGTATTTAAATGACCTCTTGTTCTCAGGTTTTATGTAAGAATTAGTGACAACAACCACGAGGCTGAGAAAAACATATACTCTGTCTATTCAGATTTTATCAATTGATGTATGAATGCCCTTTTCTGAGATTGACTGATGAAGTTAATTTTACATTAAAGGCCTAGTGAAAATGAAAAACATACTCAGAAAACTACTTTTTAATGTTCTTGATCATGCTGGAATTATTAAAGTTAACCCAGAGTGTTATAAAAACAAACTGATGCCATCACCTCGCAGGCACTGGATGGAAGACACAACAGCCTGCCTCTTTCATTGTAACTCCAACATCTTGTCAGAAGCCATTTAGTCAAGTCAGATTGCTGAGTTGTGTTTAGTTGGATCCATCAAGTAAATGGAGCTGTGGATGTTGTGTTTTCTTTTAGCAAGCAGAACTCATTAATTTAATTCTGGAAAAAGTCTGCAAAGAAACTCCCGGAAATTACACTGTGGGGACAAAACCTGTTTTAACTGATGAGGTATAAAGACTGATAGTAAAATGACTGATAACACAATTGCTGAATGGTTGCAGCAAAGTCTGGTCTAGTAGTAATCAAAACCATTTGTCTTGATGAGCATGAGAAGCAAAACCAAGAAATGGTGTTATTCCAGAATTTCTTAATAATAATTTAACAAAGGGAAAGGAACCTGCTTCTAAGACAGTAGGTCTTGGTACATTACAGCCCATGAACTTGAGAATCTTCATTCTCCTTTTTCCTGGCAGCACAAGCTTATTTGGAAATAAGTTTGCATGTCATGAAAGCGGAGTGGACAAGTGACAGCACTGCTTGTGGAGCTTATAAATTTGAGAAACTTAAGGCTTACAATTGAAGGATAATTTATTTTTCAAAGAGAAATTCGGCATTCCAAATCAAAGAGCACTCTTGTGACATAGTAAGACAATCAGCCCAGAAAAATGGATACTTTATGTGATTACACCCATAATTCACCAGTGTTCAGCTTTTAGTAAGTAATATAAACTCTCTTACCAGTCTACTAGAAATTACAAAAAAAAAGAAAAAGAAAAAAAACTAAACTAAACAAAAATCCAAAGTACCCACAATAAAAAGATCCATCTCTACAGAAATGAAAGCTTTCAAAAAAGCTTTTTAAGAATGTGCTTTCCTGAATGTTTCCATTTGCATTAGAAATACATAGATTGGGTTGGACTGAATCATAAAGCACCTTTTGTCATTCTTCTTTTTGTTCAGTCATGGTTAAATGAAGCAGTTCCAGGTCACACACTGTGACTTTCAAAGGGAAAGAATAAGGAGTCTTTCAGCACACGTGCCCATTTATGAAAATTAGGATCCTTAGAGGGAGAAACTTTTTCTACATTCTGAACTGATGCCACTAATTTGTTCCTACATATTTCTCTGTTGTGATCAATTAACAGAATAAGCATCTTAAAAGATCTAAACAATGATAAATATTTTTTACTAGGCCATAGTGTCTTTAATACATCTGTTACTTCATCTGAGCAATGAGGACTAAAAAACAAGAGCATGGGAGACATAAGGACAACAGAAAGAGTAAGTTCAGATCAATAAAATAGCCTATTTATAACTCATTCATTAATTTCTTAAATTTCATGCTTTTTAAATCTGTATTCATAATGAGTAACAGAGGCAATAAATAGGCAAATAACCTATCATCCGTGATGAATTCATAGTGGTTTCTTTTCTCTGGAAATTGGAGGTTAAACATTTCCTACAAGGTATCTGAAGAAGTTAATTCTCTTCAAAACACTTCCATGCAAGTAGTTGTTGCCCGTATTCTGTGTTTTAGAAGGACTCAGAAAATAATGATCACAGTACTAAGAATATAACTTAGCCTTTCACTATATTTAAAATGTACACAAAATTAGGACCCAAATTGCCTGCGTAGTTTTTATATCCTGTCTTTGTGCCAGAGGAACTAAAAGCCGGAATATTTGGCAATAAATGGGCAAAAATCCCAAATGCAATGATATACCCTATGAAAATCCCATTGAAAGCAGAAAAGAAAAGAGTAAGGGGATTAAAATGCCTGTGGTAGAGGGAAAATGGACCTATCTGACAGTTCAGTAGTATAGTCTGTGAAAAGCCTGGACAACTTCTATTAGCACTGCTGATGAGATAAAGGTGGTTCTTTTCCTGAGTGCAATGGAGGCAAAAAACCTACAACTTGCTGTGCAGACTAAAAGCTTTTGTTAAACCAGGAGACAAAACATTTACTGATAACACAGGAAAAAAATCCTCCAAAATCATCTGTCCCCAGCGTCACTGGTGATTTGAAGAGCATTTCAGTTTTTATAAGCAGAATAAAAAGAAGCTGAACATTTCTGAGTGTGAGGTTGAATTAAGAAAATTAACAGAGCATCGCCAGCTTGACGAGAGTTTAAAGCATGAAAAGTGTCAGTAGTGTGTTGTATGCAGAAGGAAGCAATCCAAAAAAATCTGTTTACTGGGGCTTTTTATACCCTAAAGTGGTCCCTAGAATTTGATATTTAAGTCTTATCACACTACACAGCTTCAACAACATCATATGATCTTCTCAGCAAATTACCCAGAGGTCTGGCCAAAAATATAACATAGGCACTGTTCAACGTGTCCATGCCTTACTTTGGAGATACAGAGATTTGTAACAGTAACATTTTCTTATGAAATTTCATCTTGGACCACATTTGCTTGCAGTGTTCTTGCATGGCAATTTCTTTCCCCAATACAATAAAATCCAGCCACTTTAATAAAATTAACAAGCAATTTCATTAACGAACCATTCATTTTATTTTAATCTAAAATTGTTTTTTCTTCATGCTGATGCTTGCTAAGAGCCAAGACATTCTATCTAGGGATAAACAACTGATTTAACTGATAGCTGTGCCTCTGCAAGGCCTCAGAGAGCAAACTCTTCATCTGAACAAATTTACTGTACCTCCTCTATGCAGGAGAGCCAGAAACTGGTCCAAATGAAGTTGTACGTTGGTGTTGAGAAAACAAATAACAAAATTCATCTTTTCACTAGGGCCTGATGTTCTTGGAATGTTTCATTAGTACATTGTTAAAGAATTACCAGCTTGGTTTGCTTATCAGAGCATCTTCTATTTTTTAATTTTAATCAAATCAGAGAGAGATATGAGAATAATGATGAGGAGGAATGAAAACACAGAGGAGGAGGAGAAGTTGTATTCAGAAAGAACTAAAATTAATCTTAAAAATCTTTTTCCAGAGCAGGTTTTGGTGCAAAGGTCTGAATTATCAGTCCAGTGCTCTGACAATAGCTCAGTGAGGAATCTGGAAAGTCTCTATGTCTGTGTTTGTGTGGTTGGTCCTTCCGACAGGGCTGGCTGTCCCAGTGACAAATCAGTCACTCCAAATCAGATGTTACTTATTTGTGTACATATTCTGAGAGCTTTCTGGATGTGTTTCCCTACCCTACCCACCCTTACCATCCTCAGGACTTGTGAACCTTCCTGTGGTCCATTCCAGCAAAAAACAGGGAAATGGAACAGATTAGTTTTAGGGTCTACATGCTCTGCTTCTGGTACCATCTGTGTTTTAGATGTCTGGCAGCTCCGTGGCTGGACACAGAGTTACATAGAGAGAAAGGGTATAAAAAGAGGCCTAAAACATTACCACAGAGGAAGAACAATTCAGCTCCTCAGTTCTTTTAGTAATACATTTATAGTAAGACACTGCAGCAGGAAATCTCCACTGTTGCTCCTCAGGAGAAGATGGTGCCTCTCATACTGTGGCCTCTCTCGTATTCATTTTCTCTGATATTTGCTATGACAAGAACAAAGATGCAAGGGGGAGTTCAGTACAGAGCTGAATTAACTCCACACTGTATCATTACATACACGTACATATCTGCATTTCTGTACATAAATATATGCTCATACATACATAATTATATGTAGGAAGAATACATGTATGTATATATTTTAATTATTATATCTAGACAACATAAGTCCTAGTTCATTTCAGTAGGACAATGTGAATAAGGATTGCTTAAAGGCACCTAACTTTTCTTCTGGGATTGATTCAAAGTACAAATTTTTGCATTAATTTATTACTTAACATTCTCCTTATAATTTACTTTTACATTTAGTTTTACATTTAGTTCTGCCTCTGATTAATTTTCTTATAGATGCAGAAATGACAAGTTTTCAAGCTTTTTTTTTTAACAGAATTTATTTGCCAGATTGGCCTTCTTCCACAAAGTCTAACAACTCCAATGCTCAGAGCTTGTTAGGACTGATTCTTTTCTAATGATATCCATGCATTCAGGGCTGTGATTAATTCTCCTAGAAAAAAAAAAATCTATGCAATTGATAGCTTTAAAAAACGTATAACATGGATAAGTGTCACACGGCTGGCTATGAAAAGGGAAGGATATTAATCACAACATTTAGATTAGATTATAGATGCAATTGAACTTTTTTCTCCCTTGCTGCAACCATTATATTTAGAACAGTCACTGCACTGTTATTCTAGCAGGGAGAAAAACATGTTTAATTTATACAGCTGAAAAGGCTTGGCCCTACTTTCAAGATCATCTCATGAATTTGATAAACATGGCTCAGTGAGGAATATAAGCTCAAAGACAAGAATTATGCTTAGTTTAAGATTCAACAAACATCTAGAAGAAGGAATATCTTAGACAGTAAACATGTTTGATGGAAGCAACTGTACTATGTTAATTAAAATCTCTGACTGCCTTTATGAAGCACAGAATCTGTGACCCTGGAAAGCATCACCGTGAAGATGGTGTTTAGAGTTTGGGGTCAGGCCCACCCCTTCCCCCTTAGCAGACAAAGGCAACACTTCTGATGTCTTCAAAAGAAACCAGAGCAATCCCACATTTCTGCTCGATTGTCCATTTCTAGCAGCCCATCAGTCCTTCTGAAGAAGGGCAACAGGGATTTATTTTCGTTCAAAGAGTTTGTGCTCACACACACACACACACATACGGGATGCGGAGAGAATAGGAAAAAATGCGACACCCATGGGTTGAGATAGTTTAATAGAACAAAAATTAATCACAAGGATAAAAAAATCTACAGAATGAGGGATGCACATGCAGTTGCTCATCACCCACTGGCCGCTGGGCAGCCAGTCCCTGAAGAGTGGGCTGCAACCCCCACCCAGTTTCCCTGGCTTCATATGCTGAGGATGACACCATATGGTGTAGGATATCCCTTTGTCCACTTGGGATCAGCTGTCCTGGCTGTGGCTGTGTCCCCTCCCAACTTCTTCCACCCTCCAGCCCCGCCACTGCCAGGGCTGAAAAGCCCTTGGCTTGGTGTCAGCTCTGCTCAGCAACATCTAAGCCACCAGTGTGCTATCAACACTGTTCTCATTCTAAATCCAAAACACTGTAACAGCTACCAGGAAGAAAATTAACAGCTGAAACAAGAACACTTTCCCAACTGGCTGGATTGTCATGAGTTCTTCCCAAAACAAGCACATGTTTATCTTGAATCTGAGAGAAGGCTCTCATAACAGTCTTACTCACTAGCAGGGAATGACATCTTCAGCAGAGGTTGTTGGGGTGGTTTTTCAGATGTTATTTTAGCTGAAAATTCTGATTTGCTAAAATGGCCTTTGGCTTAATTGGTGCTTCAAATGAAACAGGAGATAGAAACCAATGTAAGAACCTCATAACTAAAGCACTTGACACAGTAAAGCTGAAGCAGTGGGGAAGCTGCTGTAGTGCTTCACACACCAAACCACCCATCACCAGGCGGTGCTGCAGCCACTGCTGTCACCCCACACACAATTACTCACACAGAGGGAATAGGCCTTTTAGTCTGAAGGGGGGAAACTGCAGATCCAATGCCTAATTCACAGTCACCTGCTTCTCTCTCTTCTGTTTTTTTCTCATAAAGCTCTGAAGAGGTTCATTTCCTTAGGAGCATAAAGGCAATAATTGTTAATACACAGGAGAATTTTCTAAGACTAAACTTCCAATTTCATTCCTAAGTCTCTTCTTCTCTGCCATCACAGATGCAGGTAAAAAACCTTTCTGCCAGACAGACTTTTTGCTGTGGAATTATGCCCCTGAGGTAGAGCAAGCTTGTCAACAAAAAGTTCTTCAGGGGATTTCAGCATCCCTCAGCATTCAGGACATTTATGTCACTTCTATCAGCTTGTTTAGCTGCACGATTTATTTTGTGTTGTTCAAAGAAAGAAGGATAAGAAATGCTAGAGGAACAACCACATGTCTTTGGGCTAACTGCAGGTGTTAAAGCTGCAGGTTTCTCCTGAAAGCCATCTTCAAATTGATACTAGGTGAGTTCTGATTGTAAACTTCTGTTTTACTGACATGGGCTGAGTGATGTCAGAAACCTCCAGTTCCTTTTAACCAACAGTTCCTGTTCAGATTTCACCACATACGTATGTTAAACTGTCTCAGAAACGCAACAGGTTGGCATAGGAAATAAATCAATTTAAAATCCCTAACTCTCATTCCAGTCACAGCACTGTAGTCTTGCAGTCTTCAGGACATTTTTAGTTTGATAAGAGTTAGTTTTTGAGGGCTGAATCGCATACTTTTCTTTTGAAATACACATATTAGACCAGGTAGTGAGCAGAAAAGGCAAAATAATACACTTAAAGACATCTTATCCAATATGTAGCTTACTACTAGACCATTATTTCAACTTAAATGTAGCAAATTACTTTTTCCCAACTATAAGCACCAGTTTTTTTTAATGAAGATTTTTGTCATATGATCCTTACTTTATTAGTGACCACATGTTATTTACTCTCCACTAGCTTTTTGAATGGCCACCCAATGGGGTCATATATCACTTTATTTATTATATCTGCATCTGGTCAAACTGTTCCTAAAAGAAACCATTTATTGAAATAGTTTAGCTTTTTTTTCCAGTTCTACAAAATATCCATAAGAAGAATGTGACTTTTATTACTTCATTCCTTATTCATGAGTGTTTGTCAGATCACTTATGTGAACCAATTATTGCCTGTGGAATTTTCTCAAAACTTGCAATCATTCCTTGCCATCTGGACAACAAGGCTGGCTTCGTTAGTCACACAGTCTTATTTATAACCTTTGATATGCAATAACCAATCTCTTGAAGACTGAATTGGGGATGTCCAAGTTAAAAGCAGAATTCATTAAATCCTGAGTTGACTCTCACTAGACCTGCAATAGACTTTCAGGAGCACACAGAATAGCAAATACCTAATGAGGGAAAACTTGAATAAACTGAGTTTAGAGAAACTGCCTAGAATTTACTTAGAAATGTTCTAAAATATCCTCTTCTTTTTTTACCTTCCACACTAGTTAATATATCCGTTTTCCTACATATATGCAGTTTCTCTGCTCAGTCCATTCCTGAATGGACCAGCAAGATGGATAATCATCTGCTGGTTGTCTGGAATGCATCTGGTTTGCTTTATGTGTTATATGTACATATGGAGATGTGTTTGTGTCCTGGTGTGTCTTGACATGACATAAGTGTGCACCAGACCATGAATTCATTGTATTTCCCATCTGATTTATGTAGCAGCTGAGGCAGTAAGTCTCTAGCCAGGAATGTCCATGAAAATAAATAAATATATAATGTATATTTATAAATATACCTGTTGACACCTCTCACACAGCATTTATTTGGAGACCTTGCTTCACACTCCTCACAGTGGTCTCCACCTAAACTCACGGGTCTCTTCTGAGACACCGGCACCTGCGGGTCACTTGTGACAAGCACCGATGAGAGGGGAGGAAGCAGCAGCTCCCTCATGCCCGTGAAGATCTGTCCCACTGTGCATGCAGGGCTGCTTGCAGGCTGTCCCTGCTCCTTGCCTTTCCTTAGCCAGCTCTGTCCCTCTTCATCTTCTGCTGCTTTATTGACTGTCCTGTCCATCATTCAGATGGATTATTAAGCGCACATGCCTCTGGCTCAACTTGCCAAAGGTAATGTCACTGTACCTTGTTCTCTGGCTTAGATTTTAAAGAATTTCCACCAGCTAATTCTCTCAACACTATTAATAGACGATAATTTCTTGTTACATAGCTTTTTCTATTAAATATTTTCATTTAGCATTCACACCTGGAGGTTTTCATTTACTTTTCTAATGGCTCATTAAAAAGTGAACATCATGGTTAAGGAAATGATTGGGGAATATAATATGTCATGTGAGCTAGGCCTAGTTGATAATTATCATGTGTTAATTCTTGAAGGGCCTGGCTGCTTTCTGAGCAACTCAAATCAGTGGAGACCTGCCACAGGTTTCCTGCCCGTGTTTTTCCTAAGTTACTGAGGTGTGAGCTGGCAGCCTGGAAGTCCTGCACAGGTGATAAAAGCTGATTACCCTCAGGCATGAGATTCAGGCTACAAAGTCAGGAACTACCTCTTCTGGAATTCTCCTGGAAAAAGACAAATGGCAGCAGTATTTAGTAAACAGTGGTAAATAGTATTTAGTAAATAGTGGATAGCAAGTGATGGTGCTTATGAAAACACTAAAAGTCTAAGTGTTGTATATAGAAGTGACAGAGCCTGGGTTAGAACTCTGTGCTTTTGTACTCCTCCCTTGGGTTGCTATGCTCTTCATGGACTCTTGGATTCCACAAGAAGGGAGTAGGCACTTGGATCTTTGGGAGTGAAGGACTGGGCGTGATATTGCCGAAATTCAAGGATAACCTTGGAGCACATCTCAGTGCTGTACCACAGGCAAGGGAGCTTGGCAAGCACTGCCTGTGGCCTCCTCACAGGGATCAGCCAGGGCTCCAGCCTTGACACATCTGCCAACCCCTCGCAACATTTGGGTAGCTCTTTTTATTCTATTCTCCACATCGTGCATTTTTTCATACCACACACCCTAAAAAACAGAATCTTCTACCATTTTTATCTTGGATGTTCTTGGTACACATACATTAGCAGCTTGTTAGTTTGAGAGAAGAATATTGTTTAAAATATCATTTCAAATTCATACATTTTGTTACTCAAGAACAAATTCAAACATGCTGGGGCAGAGTTTAGTTGGGAAATAAAAGATGTCAGTGGGACTGAGTGAGGCCTAAGAGGGGATAAGAAAGAGGATGGTGGTACTGTAACAAAGCAATAGATGGATTCTTGACCAGGGGCTTAACAACCAGTGGTCCAAATCCAATAAATTTTATCCACAGGGTTAGCAGAAAACTACTACCAGTGAAAAACTGTTGACTCTGCCTCAGGGCAAAAGACAAAAAACTTCATCTCTCACAGAGCTTCAACATAGGACTCTAGTGATTCTTCTGTCACAGCTGAGCTGCAGGCTTTGATATATCATCCAGCACTGTAACCTCTGTCTTAATGAATTAATAATTAAAAAACTTATAATGGGAATACTGAGACAGTTATCTGGTTACCAGAAGGATTAGGAGATGCCTGATTAATATAATCCTGGAGCAGTCATTCAATATGTGTTCATTCCCTGTGTGGTCCTTCCCATCCTCGCCCAGAGGCGGCTGTTCCTGTATAATCAGGTCACATCCGCACTCTCCGGGTAGTCCTGGGCAGAGCCAGCCAGGCCTGAGCCCTGCTGGAGGGATCTGGGTCACTGCACATGGGTTCCTGGGTCACTGGCTGGAGCATGGATCAGCCTGGCATCAGGGACCACAAAGGAGGGGGAACACCTAAGCACAGGGAGTAGGGCGTTCTAAACCACTCCCTCCCTCAGAAATGCTGATCTTTTTCCCTATGTACGGACTGTTGCACTTTGGAAGAGCATCAAGCTTCTAGTAACTACTATAACTCAAGCATCATTCTGCAGAATTTATTCTTTTTGGAATGGAGAGAATATCTTCTTGATCTTCTGGCTGCATGAGAACCCAATCTAACTGCCTCATTTATTCATTACATACTGAAGTGGTTAATTCATTTGACTGCTTTCTGAAAGTTATTAAGGCTCTTGTTTTCATTTTCATAGCTAACCTCTTCTGTGTTGGAATCATTTTAAGAGTTTCCTACTCTAACAGTTAGTTTAACATACATTTTTGAATTAAAATGTAGATGCATTCAATTTTCTTGGATGTTTACCACAGCTCTCTGCTCCATGTGAAGCTCAAGGAGTGTCTCAGTACCTGTGAGGGACAAGGCCAATGGCCATACCTTAGGGGCCATCTAATGTCACAGATTTGTCTCTTTTTCTTCTAGCAAGTCCTTTCAGACAGGTGAGCCTCACCTCCACATCTCTCTGTCATTCCTCAAACACCAGAAACTATGGCAATTCAGTGTCACTGGAGAGTGTCTACTGAAAACTTCTGGAGGTTCTAGGATAATTCATGTTTATGTAATTTTGCCTGTTACACAAGAAGGTAATTCCACCAGAAATATGTATGTTTGGGGAAGCAGGAAAACCAAAGCAAATACTGCTATGTAAAATAACTCAAGTTTTGGGATTGTTTTGTTATTGTTGTGACTTGGTTTTGTGTTTGGTTGTTTTGGGTCTTTGGTTGGTTGGTTGGTTTGGTTTTTATTTTTAAATCAAGTCCTGGCTTTTGTTTTTTGTAGCTTTGAACTGGGGAGTTATTTTCAGAAGCACATTTTCGCCTGCTGTTTCTCTGACATTTTGTTTGTTATCTCTATAGCTGACACACATTTTATATATTGCTGGATGCAAAAATTAGAAAGATAACAACTGCAGAAGTACTAGAACAGTGGTTTAGACGTAAGGTTAGCAGGTTAACCTTCTATAGAAATGCATAAGTTTTAACTTTGACAGTGGTGGGCTTTTTTGATTTAGTTTTTTAAATTTTTATTTTGGTGTGTTTGGGGTTTTTTATTTTATTTTTTAATATAATTCTCTGCTTTCTTTCATTTTCTAGTGGAGCATTAGAAAAGCTCTGATAAGCAATTAAATCTGTACATTGAACTAGAATTACATAAAATGTTAATCATATCTTTTTAAGAGAAGCAGAAATTCCATAAACAAAGCTAACAAGGTGTACCACGAGGAAACAGCCAGTCAGGACCATTTACTTATCTAGATTTTATAGAACATTTCTCCAGTGTTAAAAATCCTTTCTTGTTATGGAGAGGTCAGATGGATTAAGCAAAGTTGGATGACATAAATTCTTTTCAAACTTGAAGGCTGAATTTATTATAGAGTATCAGTATGAAAGAGATAATAGTCCTGATAATTGAATTCATTTCATTTCTTCTTTTAAAAAAATATAGATGGATACAGGAGAGAGGATATATAATTTTGCTCTAATTCAGTCCCAAGTTTCTTGGGTTCCACAGAAATGGCACCATTTTCTAGCCAAACATCAGATTGATTGTGCAATTTCTCATCTCACACGTGGGGTAAAAATGTGTATAATTAGGTTGTGGAGTAGGTTTGCTTGCTTTTTTTTTTTTTAATTTTGTTTGATATTGACACATATTTGTAAAAGTGTATTTTTAAATATGATCCAGTCATTTTGAGCAAGGCATTCCTTCTAGCTCTTTAAACTAACCAAAGCTTCAAAGAATATATTTGGCAAGTGTACACATGAAAAATCATTTCTTTTCTGATAAATTCATTGTCAATTCTTATTCTTTAAAGATACTCAGGGGAAAATAGCCAATTGCAGTGCACCTCTGCAATTTTATCAAAGCCACTATTTCATGCACTGAACAAATGAATTTGGCCATACAAAATATATCTGACAAAAGTGCCACTAAAAGTTCTATATTACGTTTTAGGCTGAAGGAAATTTAAATGGCTGAGCTATAAATGTCTACATAAGAGGGTCTGGAGAAAATGCTGACAGGCCCCTATCTGCAGTGATGCTGCCAGGTGCTGTTATAATTAGTTCTTTGGAAGCAAGGAATTGTTCCTTTCTGCAAGCAGAGTAAAACCCTGTGTGCAGACCAGGTCTGTTAATTTGAGACTGAGCATTATTTCAGCACCTGATCTACTTAAGAAGACGAAAAAGCGTTTGGTAGAGGTCTTTGATGCTCAATAAACATCCTCAGGTCTAGACTTTGGGTTCCCTTAGTCAGCAGATAGTGGCAGGAGTTAAAAAGATGTGAGCATTTTCAGCTCATTTACGATGTAGTTTATGAAATAAACCTATGGGCAGAGATTTAAATGAGCAAACTGCTGAGGAAAAATGGTTTCTCATTCAGCATTTCAGCTGACAGGGTGTTAGAGTCACTAAGAAAATCATCCTTTTTCCTTTTAAAAGTTAGAGAGAAATTCACAGAGCAGAAGAAAAGCCCAACGCTGAACATGGTAGCACTGGAAAAAAGGGAAGAGCACAGGGTATCTCTTCATATGGAGAGTCAATAATATTTTGTAAGAAGATGCAATTCAGTATAGATGTGTCAGTATAAAAGAGCCAGAGTACACAGCTTTTCCATCCCAGCAAGAAATGTGGTTAGTGTTCTTATCCTTCCTCTGCTAGTCTTACTTTCTTTGCAAGCTAAACCTTAATTTATCTATTAATGAAACACATATGCAAATATTTTTGACACCTCAGGGTTTATTAGGAGGCTGAATAAGTGCTATTCATCACCATCCACAAATTGGAGTATACATTCCTTTTTTTAGACTTCCTGAGAAATAAAATGTACAAATGTAACTGCAACATAAATGAAGAAGGACAATACTGCTAGTAGAGTTAAATTATTCTAAAAAAAAAAGAAATAATTACACGTATTTTTGTACTTGGGGCAAAAATTTCCATGTTTCCTAGAGCAGAGACACTGGTCTTAAATTAACAATTGGCTGCCACTGTCCCCCATAAAAAATCATGGGAAAACTCACCTTATCAATAGTCAACAGTAAAGAGATTAGATGTATAATTATAGAGATAGACATTGGAAGAAAAAATATGTTAAATTTGGTGGTCAGACAATAGCTGCAGCTATGAAACTCTGCATCTCATTTTAATGGTTGCACATTAGCCTCCACAAATGGCGTTTTTAACTGTACAACTTTGCTGTAAAAGCACCCTCTTTGTCTCACTAGAGTGGGTTTCCCCTAAGCTGTAAGTAACAGACAACCCCAAGAACGTTTTGTGTCCAACGCTAGCAAATTCCAAACAAAGTTGTAGGTCACAGGGGGCAGATCACTTCACTTGGCCTTTGTATGATCCACATCAGGCTGCTCTGAGGTGGCTGTGCTAATTAAGAGCTTAAATTCCTGCAGCTGCAAATGCTGAAGACATCTCAGCTGTGCACTCATGGTCCTCATTGCCCTCAGATGTCTCACCAGTCCTTGAGAGCAGTTTGTACCTTCCGAGAGCCACTTGGAAAAGCCACTCTGAACATCTACATCAAAAATTTATTGCTGACACCACCGAAGCTCTTGTTCGCTGTGCGTGGTCTGATAGCAACAAATAGAAATTTACATTTGGCATCCATTGCCCTCAGTGCTAATCTGGAACAGAAGGTGAAACACAAACCGGGTAGCTAGCAGTAATAAATTTCCTTAACAGAAAAGAGAAATGTGAAGATAAAGCTAATAGTTATCCAGCTCTTGTAGTCTAGAGGCAGTCATTCTGATATTGAAAGAACATCTTATTTACCTTTGTGTTTATGAAATAGTTAACATTCAACAAAACAAAAAAATTCTTAATGGAGGGAGGGGAAACTGTGACCCACAGGTTGTCTCTGGTCATAGAACTGCCACACTGTGAAGTCCCATCTCCCCTTCCCCAATGCACGTGTGACCATTTACCCTGCTCACTCCCTTCTTTGTTGGTTCCCCTGATTGAGGGCTGCAAGTCAGCTGTGCCTTCTCATCTAACCTGAAGTTCACTACCTGCAGCTGCTGCCAACGACCAAAACCTTTCCTGGGTCCCTCAGCTGTAAGTCATTACAAATCACACCAAAGCTATAAAAGAACCAGCAACACCGTGGACTTGTTGCTCAGTCTTCTGGATTTCTGTAGTGGAAAGAGCCTCTGTTGTCTTCTAAAGGTATTTTTTTTGTTCAATTGTCTTATGGATTCCTGGGTTTGAATTTAGCACTGCTACTTCATGAATTAGTCTTTTTGTAGTTTCTAGGTTTTGCAGGATAATGCTGAAAAAAGTATGAAAGAGATGTATTGCATTCTAAGAAAAGGGGGGCTTTCTTGGTCTTGTTGTTTATATTTTTAATTGTGTATCAAAAAGGTTATCTGGTGTGATTTGTGCACTCTGGAGTCCAGCCTAGACCCAGCCCGCCCATCGGGTCAATGAATTGCGGAGAGGGTAACAGAGAACACCTTTATGCTTATTTTAGGGTTTCTGGGCTGCCTCATAAAGTTACTTCTGTAAAGGTTATTCCAGGCTGCCTCCTTGGTGCTGCTTCCTTCTTTGTTTCTGTGACTGTCCCACCCCTCCGAGGGTCAGTTGTGAGAGGTAAATTTGCCTTGTAGAGCTCTTTTTTTGCAGAGTAGGGGGTGTGGGGAGGGCTCCTTGTGTGAGCTCCAGCACCAGCTGGGCTCTGGGGAAAGGGAGGTCGTGGGAGGGCTCTCGTCGTTCTGCTTTACTCAGCTTTGAAGGTGAATTTGAGGAACAAATTTGGGAGGTAGACAGGTGATAAAATCTTCCAGGATTGTTACTAGTAAAAGTGGTACAACTCCTCTGTCTGCTCCTTTCTGGTGAAATAACATAATTTACATTATGGTTGTTCACATGAATGAAATCCATGCCTGCTTAATGTGAATCTGTTGGTATTTGCTTGACTTTTTTTCTTTACTCTTGTCTGCATATAAATCACGCAGGTGATGTTGCTGACAGATCCTGGGGCTAAACTTAATAATGAAAACATGTGTTTTCTTAAGCTAATTATCTCTGCCACCCTGGAAATTCAGATTAAATTTCTGCTTCTGAAGAAAAATACACTTTAAACTATGCATTTTTGGGTATCTTGTTGTCTTTTAGTTCTGTTTCTTTTTTGCACGTAGCACAATAAGGGTATTTTCTAGCTGAGTACTTCTTCATGAGGTAAAAGTGAGGGCCACAGTGATTATAGCCAAATAGCAGGACTGTAGTTGGAGATATATATTACATGTAAGTATGCTGAGAGGCACTGACATAATCCTGTAAACAAAGCTGCACATATGTTGCATCTTGAACACTTTAACAATGAAGTTGATTGGTTTTTTCCCTCTCTTTGTCTGACAACACTCACAAGGGTTCATGATTTTTCACCGGTAAAGCTCCTGAAACTTTTTATTTTTGTGAAAATACAGAATAAAGGCACATTCAAGACAGCACTTCACAGAACAGATGAGCTCCCAAGGGGCTTAGTTTCTTAGGGTTGGCAGATGATAAAGGAAGAAGCTTGTTTTGATGAAAGAATTTGGCGAATCTGAATGAATAATGACAACTAGTATGTACAGAATTAGGAATGTTTTTCTCTGGCTTTTGACCATGGATGAATATCTTAAAGCTTGTCATCAAGATAAGTAGTTTGAAACTGTATTAATGATTAAAGTGAAAGGAGACTGTGGGAGGCAGAAGAGGAAGAAAAAGGGAATTCATACAGTGCTGTGGGTGGCTCTTTTCTTTTCAAGAGCTTCATAAAACATAAAGGTGATAAATACAGGGTAAGGACAGAACAGTTGAAAGATTGTGGTAGAAAGAAGAAAACATGGTTTGACATTTACAGAACATCCACAGAGCTGGGCTGAAGAGTAGGAGTATGCAGCACATCTGAATGGTAGCAGCAACAATCTACCTTAATTTGAGCCTTTAGGCATGTAAAATAGTACCAAAAATTAGGCTCCAAAGACTGGAATAAATGGAGCCATAACTGAAAGAAAGCTGCTAGGAAGAAGTAGATAGTGAAGACAGCTAAGAACAGGAACTGTAAAGTAATAAGAAAGAGAAGTGGAGGCAGATAATTGTCAAGTTGGAAATGGAGAAATAGAAAAAAAAGTTTTATGAAATAGTCTTTGCTCATTAATTTCTTTCACAGGGTGAATCAGAAAGGGGGAGTATTTTTCGTCTATACACCACTTGGCATTAGCAAAATTCAAGTGAGCAACTCTGCTTCTTCACCAGTCTCACAAGGGATAGAAGCAAGCCTGACATAAGTAATCTATTTGTTTTTCATATATCATATTCTCCCAGCAGACTTTCCTTTATGGAGTTGAACAAAGCCAAGAGAAAAGTAAAGTTCTGACGTCAGGATTGTGTTGAAAGAAATAGGAAACAGTGGGTTTGAGTGATTTCTATGTTTCATTGTGTAGAAGGCAGCACTGTATTTGGCTTTTTGTAATGCTGTGGTTTTTTATGTTGTGTGATTTGGCCACTTTACTGTGATTTTTCTTTTCCTCCTTCTTCATGTTTAGGCTTTCCTGTACGTTGCTCCCAAAGTTCTCTTCTTTCTGACTCAATGAAACTCTACCAGCTTGTATTGGTGGTTAAACAGAGTATCATAAGACACATATCATCTTTAACCTTATTTTCTGCTAAGAAGTGCAATTTTAACAATTAACATATTTGTGCAATGGAAAGAAAGTAATGCAGCAGAAGTGATATTAAGAGGAAAAACTGTGCTGTTATTAAAACTACTATCAGGTTAAAGTAGTATCTTCACAAATAACTGCTTTCGTCTTTTGAGCCCCCTCATGTTAGAGTGAACTCTCACCGATCCCATATGTCAGAAATCTTTTCATTAACTCTTTTGGGGAGTATCAGTAAGCATACTGGAGCTTTTACTTTAGCAATATGGTACAGAGGATTATGTACCAAGCAGGAGTGCCTTATCTGTATGCAGTTAATCTAAAGCATATGCTCGTGTGAAAACCACAAGCAGTAGTTTGTTAATGATCTTTTATGTATGTGTTCAAAACAAAGCCATCAAGTCTTGCTATAATAAGGCCAGATCCTAGCTCTGCAGTAAGTTAATATTAAAGAAACCCCTTTGCTTTTAGCTCTAAAATGGTTTATCAAAGACACTGTTCATGGAGATGAGGAAGCAAGTTAGACAAGATACTATACCTGTACCAAACATATCAAATACTAGAAATTAGTAATTCTTCTTATAGACTCCCCTGCACTGGAGGGCAGTGTACCTGGACAAACAGCCCTGCACAGGCAAATAAGTGCTCTGCATATTTCTTTGCTATGTTTCTGCTGGGAGTGTGGCTGGTCAAAATCATACCAACAGGGGCTCTTTAATATTTTAAGGACAGTACTCGTGTACCAAAACCAGCACTATTATCAGAATCAAAGATATGTGTATCTCTACACTGCTGATCAAGGTGAGCAGCCAGGGGAGAGAAAGAAGGGGGCTATGCCTGGGAGCAGGGGGAAAATAGGAGTTTTACTTGCCTTCACCTCTAAATAAATGGAAAGAGTAGTTTCTGAACAAAAGGTTCTTATGAGCCACTGCTGTCTTAAACCCCCTGCTTCGTCCTGCCCTGCCCCATATCCTGGTTTAGTGAAGTGTGGTCCCCTGCTCAGAGGGGGATTGCTGGCTGGGGCATCTTCTGATGGGCTTCCTTCAGCACTTGGACCCCCTCGCGGCAATCCCTGATGGTACCAGCTGCTCAAAGGGATGGAGAGAAACAGCAAGCAAACAGGGTGTAAAGCTGTTCTGAGAGTAGCTCTTGATGATGAGGGGTGATGGGAGCTTTTATGTGTTATCTTGGCTGCCTTGGTATGGCACAAAATACCACCTCGGTGGTTACCCCTTTCCTCAACCTTACAATGCCAAATTTGTATGTGAAAGGCTTACAAGGAAGGTGTGCTGCCTGCATCTGAAATCCTAAACCTGGTGACAAGTAACACATTACATAAAGCACTCATTACATGAGTTTAGAGATGCCACTGGATTTGAGACTAGGAGGGAATATAAATACCAGCTACTCAGGCTTTCTGCTTTATATACACCATAGAAACTTCAGCTAGCAATTCCTGTGTGAGGCCCATCACTTCTAATTAAGTTGGAATGCAATCTTTAGATGGTTAAATGGATTCAATATTTAATGTGATCAGGAATGCAGATCATCACTTGTTAAATTTAATGGGGAAGGTAATATACCTGTGTAACAAATGCAGCATACATTTGTTTAAATTTGACATATGATACTTCAACCTTCAACAAACTGAAGTTGTGATAGAGCAGCTCATTTGCTTGAACAGTTCTAGTTTAATATGGCAGCTACTCCTGCACATGTACATATTTACAGAGCTAGACATCATCTGGGTTCAGTGCCCATGTGGAATCTACCAGCTCTGCCTCAGAGCTGCATCCTTTGAAGGTGATCACTTTGTTCATGGAGGCTACGTTGTCCCCAGCCTTAGCAAAGCCTGCTCAGGTTTGTTTGAAGGTGATACTGTCTGTAGCTGGAGGCAGTAAAACAGAGCTTTCAATAGAGCCTCTTGTTTTCTCTGCTTAAGAAGTCAGCTCTGTAGATGCTTCCACGTGGATCAGACAGTTTGCTGACTTTCCCTTCCTGTGTAGGCTTCCTTTGTGTTTACTGAAATTGTCCTTGATCCGTTATTATCACAGTATGAGTATTGACAATCCTGTTATTTGACATGCTTCCAAATGACTACTCCTTGATTTCTTTTTTATTTTTTTTTGTCTTCAAAACTTGTCTTGGCTTACCCTGGACAGCAAAATCACAAAAGCTATCAAAATTTTACACAAGTGGAGATATGAAAACAATAGAGCACCATAGCTGATATTGCTTCTTGAGAGTTGATTCCGTGTGGCACAACTGTGTGGACTTTTTCAGTAAAGCAACGACACATTTGGACTTGAGGTGCATAGTAGGTGTTGAAACCTCTAGCTGAAGCCTGCTGATGTCTCTGTATATGACTGTTAAGTTCTCGCATTTGACTATCAGAAAGGATTTATTTAAAGGCTTTTTGTCAGGGATTGCCCAGTGTTACTGAGATGGAAGGAGAGTTCAAAACTCCCATTGACTTTATTTAGCAGCTTTTAAACTCTTGATCATTATCACTTCCCTGGAGTGTGAGTAATATTTAGTTGTGTAATTCTTCATATTTGGCTTCATCTACTGAAGCTTTTTAACTTGCAGGTGTAATTCTTCATATTTAGCTTCATCTACTGAAGCTTTTTAACTTGCAGGTGTAATTCTTCATATTTAGCTTCATCTACTGAAGCTTTTTAACTTGCAGTCAAAGGTTTTCAATTGTGAAAAATAAAAATATTGAATTCAAAATATGTTTTTGGCACAAAGGGGTTAAAAAATCAGAATCAGCTGAACAATGAAAGGATGCGTTATAACAAGACCTGAAGTCATTTAAAATCGGAATTAAAGTCTTTTCTCCAAGTAAACACCAGGGTGTCAAACTCTGAAGCATGCTTAGTTCTAGGTGTGAAAATGCAGCATGAAGCCTTCAGAAGGAAGCAGGTTCTATTGACTTGAGAATGTTACTGGAATAGCTTCATCTTCACAAAAGTCCTCAGTTGCAGGGAATTGATAACTGCGTGAGAGGCTTTCCCCTTTATTGTCATGTTTCCTCTTTTTAAAATGGTTGGAGATTTTCTTACAATAAAGAAACCTCTGTCAGATTACAGCAATTCAGTGATTGCAAATCATGTTCTCACCCACTGCACCCAGGTTTTTAAGTCAGTTGTATGTTTTGCTCTGCACTACAGATCTTTTCAAAGCTCAGCTTACAGAACATATTCATAGCCCAAATTTCCCACATGCTAGTAAGGATATTGAATTTGATAGCTATTTATGGAAGGGAAGTAATATTTGCTAGGTCTTCAAAAGATTGCAGAAAGGTATTTGATAATTTATTTGATATCTCTACCACCCCTACACTATTTTTTCAAGTTTTATTTAATGATAAAAGGGGTGTTGATTCAATGTGCATAGGTAAACTGTGTCATGCATTCTGAAAGCTGATGTTAACCATCTGACAGAATCTGTGAAGTGTGGGGAATTAAATTAAATGCCTATATACCGTAAGTGTTTTTTACCTAAAGAGCTGTGTTATATTTCTAACATCTAAATGAATTATAATTATGGAACGAGATGAGCTTTTTGACTGTCACTATGTGACTTAATGTCATGCAACTCTGTGTTACGTGAGGGGGTTTTTCTGACTGATTTCTTTTTACCTAGCAGTGTGGGGGTTACTAATGCTACTGCTGTGTTTGTTAATTTTATAGAAGTTAGAAGCAGAGTCACTCAGGCAACAGCATATAATAACCAGCAAGACTGTAATAAACACATTGCTGTGTTCGGCATACGTGGAAAAAAATGTGCAAATAACAATGCAGTGGGTGTATCTCTCACCGGCTGCTGAGTTCTCTGTCACAGCAGTTTAAAAGACAATCGATGGCAGACAGAAGGGAAAGGGGTGAACAAGGAAACATCACCAGTGACGATGAGCATGTGCGGGAGCATGCTATAGCCGGGCTGGGAGGCGTTTTCACCGGGAAGATGTAGCTGGTTTACAGGGTGAATTTGGAAGGGGCCAGCCTGTAACTGCTGTGTGAGCCCTCAGCCAGTGTCCGAGGACACGTGGCAGTGTCTTTGGGAAAGCACAGCGTGTCCTGTGACATTTAGCCATGAGCTTTGGCTGGTTCCAGGCACCCCGTCCCTGGCTGTGTCAGCTCCTGTGGGCTCTCTGCTGCTGGAGGCAGAGCACTGTGTGCCTTTTTGCAGCACAGGGGATGCTGTCTCATTTAGCAGGCACAACACACACACCTTCTGCGCTGTAGCCACGACGCGGGTGGGAAGCAGAAAACTTTGCCAGTGTTATCCCGGAGACTTGTAACAGCTCTGTTAATTATGGAGAGGACAGGTGAAAGAGATACCAGAGAAGTGATAAAGACCTAAACAAAGGCGTGTTTTCCCCATTTCTTGGTTTGGGACATTTATTCCCAAGGTTCTGTATCGATAGGAGTATTTGAGAACAGACCGCTTGATGCTGGCAAACACAGCCTTGCAGTGTGTCCTGAGGAGGCACGGCAATACTTGGCAACGCTGCCTCCTCCAAAGCTCTTGATTCTTTTTGCAGGGGGGTTTGTGCTCTTTGTGAACTCAAGTCTTGCATCTTCCTAAGAGGGAGAGCATGCTGTTGGTGTACATTGAGAATGGGAGACAGATGTGATTACTACGTATCTGGAATAATTTCTAATTGATCAGAAAAGACTTTGTGCCTTTTCATAATCTCTGTGATTGAGTGTGAAGATATTTTTATTCTGTGAATAGAATGTTTTTCAGCATCACCTATCTCAGTACATTTTACTGTTTGGAGTGCTGAACAAATGCAGCTAGTGCAAAGTGCTTAATGGAGAATCAGTCTTTTCATTTTTGGACTGTAAAAGGGGAGTCTGTCTTGTCGCTATCTGTGATCGAGCTATTAACTATTTTGATATATAATCTTGCATTGATCTAATGCTGGCACTGAGGAGATGGTTGGTAGTGACGTGTGAGTTAGGCGTAAAAATTCCGTGTCATTCAAAAGCCCCTGGCTGGCTGAAGAGCAGCTGTGAGCTTTGCTCTCAGAAGGGTTCCTTAGGTGTTTGCCCTGCAGCCACAGTACAGCGTGAAGTGTGTCCAGTGCGACACGTAACGTGGTGACCATCACGCCAAACTCTGCCTCTAAGGGCAATAGCTTTCTCCAAGACTGCTGCCCTTGGGTCACAGCTACAAGTGCACCTAGCCTGTTTTCCCCACGATCTGGCTGCACACCAGTGTTTGCTGCAAAGCCTTGCCCCGGTAGCTGATTCCATCGTTCGGGTCAGAGGCTGCCACTGCTGGGCTGCACAACCCCACAGGTTGTTAGCGCCTGCTCAGCAAGTGCGGGAGTGTGCTGCGGGAGTTGTTGCTGATCAGAGCCCTCTTTGGAGTTTTTCAGGGCTTAAGGCACATGATGATAAAGGAAACCTGCTAGAAGATAAAGATTGTAAGGAAAATAATGGAAAAAGGGCCACCAGTATAACTTAATAAATTCTGTGATGGGTTGCATCAGTGTAATTCTTGATGGACTCTCTCATGTTCATATTACTTTACACTGTGCTTCTGTGGGAAGAGGGGGACAAAAACCCCCCAAATATGATTTTAAACTAGCAAGTGTCTAATTTCATTGGAAAAGGAAAAATCAGGTGAATTCTCCATGCTGCCTCAGAGCAGGTGTGTGTGTGATTCACAGCCCCGTGCCATGCATCAAGCCATGCTGGTTTGGAATGTGGTGTAACAATAAATGAGAATCAAATCCACAGCAAAGAAGGGCCTCTCCAAACTTTTGTCACTTCAGACAAATAACCGGGAGGTCTGTTCCTCTTTACATAGCACTCATTTAGCATGCCACACCAATAAAATCTCATTGTCTTGTATTCAGTTAGGATGTATTTCAGTTTACTTTTCAATTATTGGTTCTAAACAGCTTTGGAAAGATGTCCAGATCCTCAGAATACTCAGATATTTGACTCCCATTTAGCCTGGAAGCTTCTCAAAAGTTTAGGGCAGAAAACAAAAGCTGGAGCTATAAAGCTGCTTGCATTATCTCTGGTCCCAGTGTTTGGAGATTTTATAGGAGGTGAAAAAAATAAAGTATTGGCTACAGAACAAGCAGCAGGGAACAAGATATTCTTTCAAGCATCCCCACTATGTCATTGTAACCATAAAAAAAGAAGGAAAAATAAAACAAAACTTGTGTTTGAGTAAAGTTGGTTGGGTCTTTCCTTTTTTTTTTGTATATGTTGGTACTTGCTATGTAGTGAACCAGAAGTTCAAGGGGGACCAGCTTCCTGTGAACCAGCCAGCACTGCATCAGTTAAAGCCTTTATGTTTTTTGGGTAAACATAAATGTGATTCTACTATCAGAGTAGGTAATGTGTGTGTCATCCATACAAATAGCACAAATGCATCTTTGCTAAGCAACACTTAACAAGTTTCCTGTGTCATCCTCCTTTTATTTAGTACCTCTTACATTTGTTTTTCTTTCATCTCTGAAAGCACACATCATTATATGCTATTTCTTAGATGGTGATATGAGAGCATCACTGTCGCTTGAAATTTATATCTTAGAAACAGTGAAATACTTTGCTATCTAGACACATCTCTGCTTTTCTTGTTGGTGCTGATCTTCTGAATTTTTGTGTGACTTCCTGAGAAAGGTGACTTTTAATGTTCCGGGTGGTGTTAGACCGACATTCAGCTGAAAGAATTGCCTATCATGTTACCTACTGAGGAAGTGCAGTTTTGAGAGGAGCAGAAAAACCTGCTAACCAGGCTGTGAAATTGTCTCTCACAAACAGGGTATATCTTTCAACATTAATCTGTGAGGGGAACTTATTTCTTGGCCTCCTCTATTACACTTCATCTCCTCTAGTTTATCTAGTCTTAAACAAGGAAACCTAGTACAACAGTCAAACACATAAACAGTTGAAAAAACAATTTGTTTTTCTGATTGTAGCTTAGAATTTTGTAAGCTAATTTAATAGAAATTCCAAGGGCTTTGTTCTGAAATCAAGCACAAGTTATTTTACCAGCCTACTCTGTCTGTGTATATATATACACACATTAGTATAATACTGTTATATTTACCACTCAGGTTAAAAAAAAATATGTATCAGTTTGAAATCTTCCCAGTTGTGCTTGTTTGGTAGAGGCACTCAGAGTGGTCTTTCTCCCCAGACACCCAGAGGCCTGGCGTATTAGCTCAGATCTCAAAGCTTGTGTTAGTTCCAGATGTCTTGACATGTGAGATGTGGTCAAATTTAATGTCACTGTAATCAATAACTTCAGGAAAGCACACTTAAGTGTTGAAAAGATGCATGTTATTAGTAAGGCCTATTTTGAAAATAATATATAGGGAAATAGTTTGCTTTTCGGTCAGAACTTCAGGTGTAGCTTGGAAAATGGCTTTTCAAGAAATAAAATTATTCCTACAAAGTAAGTTTTGACAAATATCTCCATATCTTTGTCAAAGATTCTGGAATAAATGTTTAGTTCTATCATTAGTTTTAAATTAATTTGACTCTATCTCTGACTTGCAGATATGCTATCTAATGATGTGACAGGTTTCCAAGGAAGTTAAAAGATTGTCTGATAACATGGCAGCTTTTTAGACTAGACAACTGCTAGAAAATAGTTTCATTTCTCTGTGATGTGTAAATATTTTTCTTTGTTATAACACATTTTAGTTTAAATTAGATTAAAACCTTAAGGAAATACATTACTTTCCAGTCCAGGTCACTAACATTTTCAACCTTCTTTTGGCTAGGAGATTTAACTAGAAGTGGCATTTCTCCTTCAGCATGAAGCAAGCTGGTTTTATACTGAAGTGTTTTGAAGCTTGTCAGAGACTGGAGGGTGCCCGTAGCTGGATGGCAGCAGTGCCCAGAACCTCCTCTGGCTGCAAACAGGAAAGGTGGCAACGTCTCTCATTTCAGAGGCAAAATCTCAGCTCTCCCTGGTGTTTCCTTCAGCCATGGCTGCTCTTGCTTCCCCCTGTTGGAAGGCAAGGTTTGTCATCCTAACAAGGCAAACCCCACTGCAGGGCCTTCCTTACTGCTCTGATAGCACACTGCTTTCTCTCCTCGTGCCTCTGGGTTTTGAAAGAGCTGTGAATCTTCTCTTTCGACTAGAACAAATAGTTACACAAGCCAAACACTGAGACCTGCCCCTCATTCTTTAAATTTTGCACTACAATTATATGCATCATCTTCCAGGGAATCACCTATTCCTCTGAGCAGGAAAGCTGGGGCATTTCTTCAGCTGCCCGAGGAAATGTACCCTTGTCCTCCCTGTGGCAGTGCTGGCTCCGCAGTACGGACCCACCAGCTGCTCCCCTTGGCTCTTGTGCTCTGCTGACATCCCTTACTCCACTATCCAAATTACAAAATCTGCCTACAGGAGAGGACAGAATCCGAGGAATCCTCTTTTTCAATACAGTAAATAGAATGGAGATTCCTACTGTCTTGTTTTGAGGATCTCATGGGTTTTGTTGTGGGTTTGGTTTTTTTTTTCTTTAAGAGCTGGAAACCCTCCTTGTGATTCATATTCCTGGTGCATCTGACAGATGAATATGAAACCTTATCACCAATCTATATACAATTAAATAACAATTTATTGTGACTTTGTGGCTTTCTGTCTGCATTACCTGCTATTACACTTTAATTCAGAATGAAGGAAGATGTCCTGGAAAGATGAAAATAACCAGATTTGGTACAAACACAGTAGTAAAATTAACAAAACATAATTTACTAAAGCAGAGCCCATGTCTCCTTGCAATGCATGCAACAATAATAAGGATTAATTTCCTCAAGAATGTCACATTGGAAGCTTTTTGAAGGGAAAATAATTAAGGGGATGCTAATAATTTGTAATGTTACCTAAAGTAAGCTATTACCTTATCACTACAAACCCTATTTTTTTTTCTGCACACACTTTAAACCCCTTTTCAATACCAAGAATTACACTTGCAATAATGCTTATCTAAAACCTTTGAAAGGACGAAGGTAATGTTCAGGAAGCAAGAAGACAGTTCGAAACAAAAGCAGCTTTAATCTGTTTTGTTTCTGCTGTGTGTTAAGCTGGCTGAGCAGTGGGTGGCTGGCACAAATGCATCTGTTGGTGTAGGAACCACCAGGCTCCTTTGTGCCTGGAGTCATTTATTCACAACTGCTCAGCAGTAGCAGAAGCCCAGACAGTCCTTTATGAGCCCTTCTTCATGGTAGGACAAAAAAAAAACCCCAACCCTCCTGTTGAACAGGGAACTTGAGCTGTGGGTTTATACTCTAAAACCCTTTGTCACTGTATAAATATATTCCCCATATTAATGTGTCCTAGGCCTGTTGTTCAACGGCTGTGTCTTTCCTCTCACATGGACAGCCCCATGGTCCAAGTAAAGCCCTCCTCCTCCAGCTGCCAGGTCAATCCTATGGGCCAAGCTTTAAATGAAGCTGTAATTGAGAGTTTATTGTATCACAGGAAGTTGGAAAAATAATTGCCATCGTGAGCTGTGCTTCAGAGGAAGACATCACGTGTGGCTGAACTGCTCAAGTCCAATAAAATATTGAAGAGTGTAATCTATTTAAAGTGCAGCACGTGGTGTTCCTCTCCGGGTGCGAATGTCTGGGACAGCTCTCCAGCTGGTGGGAGCTGGCATTGTTTCACTTGCTCAGGCAGGGATGTGCAGATTTACTGCAGCTGAGGAGGAAAACAGCTTTGCAGTGTGAGTGTGCTTTTTCATGTACAGAAGAAGTTGATTTTCATCTCAAGATATGAGTGAAAGTTAAAGTGTCGGGAGAGATTTCTTTTCTCCTTCAGATAAGCTTTCCTGTATCTTTAGAATAAAAAGCCTTTGTTTTCTTATTTCTGTAAATGCTCTGGTACATCCATGCAACCCAACGTAAATGGGGAGCGGGTGGACTTGTGGCAGTTCAGTTGCTGCTACACGTAGCTCAAAATTCATCACTTAAAGATATAATGAGGAGGGTGGGGTGGGGAAGGTTATCATCTCCCTGCAGACAGGTGGAAGAATGACTTGATGTGTGACACTTCTGGTCTCTAGACCCCCTGCAGTAAATGACTGTCCACTGTTCACTGGTTTTCCACCTTGTCACCTTTCTTAGGTTTTCATCTGCTCTATTGTCAATGGCAGCCTCCTTCCACGAGTTACTGGGAGCAGGAAAGGTAAAAACTTTCTCAGCCAATATGGCTGTGCTATCTTACTGAGAATCCCTTTCTCCTCACTTACTGGTAATGGGAGCCACCAGTTGTCTTTTGAAATGCTCAAACCATCTTTATTTGTACACCTCAGCCATTTATTGATAAATAGCTAAGTTGTAAAAAGCACTTTATCATTATTTTCCCTTCACTTTTATTACTTCTGGTGACTTGTATGCCCTTCAGCATATGTGCTAGTCCTGTATAATATTAGAGAGTAGTTACATTTTTGACTAATGGAAAAACCAAAATAAATAACACATTAGGAAAATTCAACATATTTTTCTCATAATACAAAGAAATCCAGCAATATAACCACCTAGGACCTGGCTTAATGTCTAGCTGAAACTGCTTGAGCTGGCTTTTGCATGGACTTATTACGGCTTAACTACACTCTGTAGTGCTTGGCACTGCTTGAGAGACAGAAAATAAAAAGGCTCGTTAACAATGAAGGCCTTCAGGAAGTCATAAATTTAGCATGAAATCTATAATTCTTTTTTCTGGACTTACGGTCCTAAACTAGAAGGCAATTTTTCAGGCTGAGAAATAAGGAAAAAGGGAAAGTGGGCAGAGGTGTGACTTTGAAACAATACTGAGATTCAGGTGGTACTTTGTTTAGCTTTAGAGATGCAAATCTAGTGAAATTGGGAATTTAGGACTAGCGACAGTATCTGAACTGGTGTATTTCACGAGCATCATTAAATGCTTTGTTGAGCCCTCTTTCTTTTATGGTGCTTACGGTTGTATCTTCACTTACTTGTGAAAGGCTATTAAGTCTCAGATGCCAGGTCTTAGAGAGCACTGCAAGTAGAAGCAGTTGCAGAATATCACTTCCAGCATCATGATTCAGTAGGTTCTCAGTAGAGTTTATTCAGCCTGTATGTCCTGCATTATAAGCAGAGGTGTTGTGTTTTACTCTCAAAGCAGTGTATTCAACTTGGGTGTTTTGTCCAGGTTTTCTTATTAATCTCTTCCTGCTCTTCTCTCCAAAGGGAAGGCAGGTTAGATTTTCTCTCACCCTTTATTCCCAAAGTTTGGAAAATGTTCACATCAGATATTGTTGCAACTACAGGGTGTCTCTCATTGCTCCCTTTCCCCTCTATGCAAACCACCTGTGCAGCTTTCAGATCTTCTCGTATACATTCCTATGACTTATTGTCTATACTTTTAAATCATCCAAATGCATTGCCTAAGGCACACTTTGTAGGAAGAACCTATTTGGGTCTGGTTTAGAGGCCCCTGCAGCCTGAACTTTAGGTCTGAGTTCAAAGAAGGCTGGGAAGGAAGGTGATGCTCAGGTACAAAGGGCCTGGTGAGTTATGTACCAGGAAGGCAAAAGCTAACATGTCCTAGGGTGATCCTGGCGTGTACAGGACCAACTGGATTTCAGTAAATTCCTAGAAGCTCTAGAGGAGCTCCCAGGAGCGCCTGTGGGAGAAATAAATGCCAGCTAACTCTTGAGGATGAAGCTTGAGAAATAACTATGCCACGTACTGGCACCAACCATGACATGTATTTGAGGATATGTATCTGTCCAAAGAACACTTGAACATTTGGTGCCTCTGCAGCACCTGAGCCCTCTGTGACTGTGCTGTTGCACTCTGGCACAGAGCGGGCAGAATCAAACTGGACATCTTGCCACTGTCAGAAAGACACAATAAACCAGTTACCAAGGAGATGCAGTCCCTGAGACTCTGTTGAAAGCAGTTTTCACTTGGTGCTGTTTCTGGCATTAGAAATGCAAAGGTCTGTGTATTTTATGCAAAGCAGATTGAAATCAACATCACACTTCATTTGGCTCCCAGCAGTTGAAGAGAGAAAATACATAGAACTATAAACATATTTATTTGGCAGTATTTTTTGAAGGGGAAAATCAAGCACCTGAGCAAAGCAGTGGGTTTGGGCCCTGGGCAGACTTAGGACGAAGAAGTTACTACATATTCCAAGCTGCAATTGCTGCAGAGTTGCAATAAGCAGTTTACTGTCCCCCCAGAGTCTTCAACACCTCTGAGAGTTAAAAAAGGGACAATGCAGTTACTCCTAGCCATAAAGGGGCTACCACAGATGTGTGGTCACCCAGCTGTTCTGCTCCAGTGCCATCCCTGGTTTCACAGGTAGCAACACATCTCACCAGATCGCACAGACAGGTGCGCTCAGGGTCCTCAGGAGGTCATGAGCCTGATCTCTCTTGCTGTGGGAGGGACTTTGGACCCTGCCTCGTGGTCCATTCACTCAAGAGTGAGTGGGAAGAGAGATTGCCAGTGAAAACAGAGACAAAGTTGAGTACTGCAGTCTTCTGCTCATTCATTCGTCCCAGTTTCTCAGTGTTGCACATCAGGGAGGTATGCTTTTTTTGACCTTCCTTTTCTGGCTGAGATAGCTGTAGAAGCTCTTCTTGTTATTCTTTGCATCCCTTGTCAGGTTCAGCTCCAGCTGTGCCTTGGCCTTTCTCACCTTTACTGATTTTACTCACTAAAATCCCAAGAGACATCTTCCTTCTGAAAAACATCTGTCACTAAGTTTTGTCCTTTTCATTTTCCCTGCTCCCCCCGGGAAGTTCTGTGAAATGTGTATGATTTCTGATAGCCCCTGTAATAATGGTGATTCCATATACCCTTTAACATCTTGCAGAGACAAATGACATTGCCGCTGTTCAATCCTTTCACCTCTTTCCTTACTGAGTTAGTTTGAATATTGAGGGTGCTGCTTGTGCAGAGTGCTCTGTAAATGCGTTGTGTTCCTCTCTCCAAGTGCACAACAAGTGCAGAAGGCAGGTGGCAGGCTGCCGTTGTTTCGCTTCACAGTCTGGTATTTTCATTCCATGAGAAATTTCATCCTTGGAATTTTTTATAGCTATTAAGAGGTTTAGGTAATCAAAAGCAATTGTTAAACAAGACTTGTTTGACTCTGATAGATGACTTCCCCTTTCTCAAGGATCTTCTATCACGTGTATTTGTACAAAGAGTAAAGCATGGCTGTCCTCTGCTGGCTCTATTCTCTGTGCCAGTTTCCTCCAGCCTGAGGAAGGGTGGCCACGTCTCAGTTTTCTGAGATACAGCCAACCTCTACCAAACCACATCCTTGGCTAAACCTCCCATCTGCAGGGCACAAATCATTCAGAGTACATGCTGTCTGCTCTGTCAAGCACAGGTTTAGCCATAAAGGTATGTTTTGGCTCCTGTAAGAAGAGGAGGAGTAGTCACTAGCAGTGCTTGCCTAGAACTGCAGAGACACTGAAAGTCTTCCTTTTTCTATTTTTCTCCTCTCCAGCTGAGTTCCCCTCAGCATGCGGTTACAACATCTCACTCCCACCCTCTCGCACATCTGGCAGATAATAGTAACAAACTTAATGCCAAATTGAAATTATAATGCTTTCTTCTCTTGACTGCATCAACTAAGCTGCCATCTTACAGGCTAAGTAACTTCCTACTCACAGCTTGTCAGCTCATGATGGTGCCTTACCAGCAAATAATTTTAACACAAAACAATCTTTGCAAATGGGACCTGCAGATTATTTTCGCAGTGAAAATCATTAGCAAGGATAATTAACTAAGACTGTGGTGATGAATAGCGCTGCACTACTGATCAGTGTAATAAAGAACAGAAGCCACTAATTACAGATAGCAAGCCTTGAAGCCAATGAGAAATTTAATTTAACGTTGCTACACAGACTCCACACAGTCTAATGTAACTTTGCAATTATCATAATACAGTCTTGCCACAGATGATGCTTCTGGGAGCATTCCAGGTACAAGGGTGTGTGTCTATCAGAATAAAAGGATTTGTGATCTATCAATTATGGCATCTTGAGAGAAGAGGTTAAAACTCCTGTGTCTGAGTGCTTGGCTTCTGTGGCCTCCAAATGGATCCAGAACTTGGATCCATTTCCATGAGTTGCAAAGCTCTCAGTATCTCTGTGCCATTTTTAAAGCAGCACCCTGATGTTGTTGGAGATGTAGGATGTCCAGTTCCCTGTGTCAGGCACGCTGTTCACTCGGCACGTGTCACAGTCCAGCACATTAAAACGATAGATCCTGGGCAGTGTGAAGTGAAGGGAGCCAACCCCATTATCCCCACGTGCAAATGCAGCAAACCGTGTTTGGCACGGGCTGTGAGACGGCCTTCAGCTGCAGCCAGTTGTGTTTCAGACCCTGGGAGAGGCTGTGAACTAAATGCTTGTGTTCGTAACCACAGCTATGGACTGCTTTCACAAATGAAGGCAAATCGTATCTCCTGTCAGCTCTCCAGCCTTCCTTTCAGAGGCACCTGAGTAGCACGTGGGAGGAAGGAGGAAAAAAATGGGGGTTGCTGGTTTTGCATCTACTTGATCATGGGTTTTGGAAGGGGTTTTTTTATTTTTAGCCCTCTGCACATTATCTTTGATTACAGAATGCAGTGATTATGAATGGTGCCCTGAATATGTGCTGTCTTGTGTACAGATTAGCTTTGCTTTAGGAACTGCAGGATTTGGAGCTACATTAGCTGAGTGGAGGCGGAATAAGCAGGATTTTCAGTAGCATAGCTGGTTTTTGACAGCAGTATTGATTGCTTTGCTGTAAGGTCCTCTGGTAAGGTAAAAATATCTAAAAGGAGAGAGGAAGAATAAGATACAGTAGTCCTCAAAACACTTAAAGGCTGGATAAAAAGAGGTAGATAATATAGTGTTCTCCATGTCCAGTTTGTAAGGGACAGACATTAATATGTTTCTTACACAGATTTGAGGAAAGCTATCTTTCTGAAAGGTGGTGGGATAGTAATTTGAATAGCTATCAGTTCACAAGGCTTTTTGAAGATTGTCTTAAAATAAGGTAGACAAATGCCTGTCTGCAATTGTCTGGATGCAAATGCTACTGCCTTGAGCTACAGGAATGGACCATGTGGATTTGAGGCCCCTTCTAGGTTTATTTTGTATATTTTCCTGTCATTATTGCTAAGATGAGCAAATAAGCGGTTTTGTACCTGTTATGTAAAGCTCCAACATGTTTCAGGATTTCTATTTCAATTTCTGCATTCTCTGAGTTTGCTAGAAATAACTATAACCCTGAAGTGAGGTGGGGGGAAGTATCTGGAAACTCAGGCTGAAGCAAAACTGGGTTAAGTTAGATTAAAAGAAAAACCTATGAAAGCTTACCCAGCCAAATGGACATGGTGAGTTGAGCTGAATTCTGGCCAGCTGCTGTGTGACCCCCCGTGCCACCTCTGTTTGCACTGAACATTTTGATTTTATGCACTTCAATGCAGAGACTGGGAGCTGGGGCTCAGGAGCTGTCTATTTCTACATGGGTTTTTTCAGAGCCATGCACAGAGGAAGTAAACCTGTGATGGCCCCAAGGTGATCCTGAGGATCAGATATAAATCCAGGGTCAAGGCAGTGCCTCACCTCTTGTGTTTGCTTCCTTATTTAATCCATGTAACAAGTCAACAATCCCGGCTAAGTGGGTCAGGAAGGAAACAGTGCAGTGTTTGCATAACTCATCCCAGTTCTGTGTTTTCAGTATGATCTCTTTGGGCTGGGAGTGAACACAGCCGAGTTCCCACAAACTTCATCTTTTTGTTCATCTGAAAACACTGTTTCACTGGCTTCTGCTTGCAGTGTCGTTTTTTGAAAGGCAGCTTTGGGAGTAAGTCTATAGGGGAAATAAAAATAGAAGGCTAACAATAATTTCCATCTGAAAACTGATAATTCAATTAACTCCCAGGGTTCATTTGAATGGGAAAGAATTAGTGTGGCTAGTCAAGAAGAGGTACAGCCTGATTATTACTGTAGATGTCATGTGATATTAAAGCAATAATACAAATGAGTTTAGCCCTCATTAGAGCACGAAGAGACCAAAAGGTTGTGGTCTGCTGCTGCTGTAGAGATGTATCATGCTCAAAGGGGAGAGCTGCAATGCAAAAGTAGGTTAGTCCTCTACTGAATCTCAGGTGCCAGCACAGTGCTTGTACTTAAAACTACCACTCTACTTAGCAAGAGAGCTATAGGTGAAGCTTTGAGAAGGAACATTGCCAATAATGATAACAGAAAAGGGATCAGGACTCCTGTTTCATTACTAATAACGGTAAAAAATAGTAATTACAGCACAAAATATCTTTTGTGGATCAAAATTGGTATGAATTTTCCTTTCCCTATCTGTGTAGCTATGTGAAAAAGGGAACTGAGATCTCTTTAAACACTCAATTTATCAAGAAGAGATAATTAGGCTCACTCAGCTAAAAATAATCCTTCTTTCAGAAACTTGTTTTGAGGTATTTAATGTTGCTGGAATGAGCTGGATTAATTGTAGCAAATTGTCAATCAAGTTGTTTCACTGAAGCAAAAATAACCTGTAGACTTCAGGGACTTCTGTTATTTTTCAATGGAGATTTTTAGACCTGTCTTCAAAACCTGAATGATAGTGAAATATGTGTTTTTAGATAAAAACTAGATATTTCTGCCTGTAGAGGAAAAAAGCAAGAGAAAGTTTTTAGTGTGTATGATGCCAAAGGCACTGGCCTGGGAAATTCTGAGCTAACATTCAGAAAAGCATCAGAAGTTTTAAATTTGATTATAGTAACAAACTTGTACTATGTAGAAAGGAATGCAAGGTGAGGTTTTAGATTGACATCTTCCCTTACGCTTAATAGTACCGATTGCCAAGTAAAGTGCATATCCCAATATAATCTTAACAGAAGAGCACAGGTTATAAGAGAGCAGAGGAGAGATGAAGCTCACCAAAGATGCATGTTGCAATAAATTTTCTTGTGTATTTATGAAAGAAGCAAATGCCTAAATTTACCTCAAAGCAAAGTATGCTCTGGCTAAATCTTACTTTTTATCATTATCTCTTAAAGCAATAACTTTAGTAAAGAGTGTGAAGGAGAAAACACTGAGAAAATAAAACATTAAGGTAAATTCTGAGGAATCTTCTGTGTGTGCTGCTGTTTTCTTACACACTTGGATATTTAAGAGCTTTTAAAAACAGTGTCCAGACTAAAATGAACCCATTTTAACAGCCAAGAGGTTAAATTCCTGAAAGACCAACCTTTTTTAAGGAGACAGGACAGAATAGCTCTCATCTGAAAAAGATATTTTACTGTGCAAAGCCAGTCTGGGTACTCAGAAACAGAGAAAACACCCAAGCTCTCTGGACACACAGGATTACATGCACTCATCATCTCACTGTCAGCACCACCAAGGACCCTCTTACTCTCTTGTGTGGTCAGTAACCGGACTTAGAGCGGCATCTGCTTGATGCTGCTCAAAGTAGTGCAAAGAAGGAGCATGAGACTCTTCTCCTCTGTGCTGTTGGTTGTCCCTTGCCCTTCTGAAAGCAGTGTTCCACTGGTGGATGAAATAACGCTATGTCTATCTCAGTGGTATCTCGTGTCTAGCTCTGTGCAAAGGAAGAGCAAATATTCACCCAAGGCCCCGTTTCTCTTGTGCTTTGTTTTGATGGGCAGCTCTTTGAACAGTCTCATTGCTGAAAGCTGTGTGCCATGGCTAAAATGAGTCAAGACCAAAGGCCACGCCATCAGAGCACACGCTCTTAGGGAAGCCTCAGCACAGCTGGCGGGTGCTCTTCCAGCTGTCCTGGAACAGCCTCTGAGCAAGGTTAATGCAGGAATTTCCTCTATCCAGTGACAGTCGGTGGTGATGTCTCCTTCCTGCAAATGTGTGGGACACATGAGAGAGAGTGCACTTGAAAAGCCAAGCAGCCATGCTTGAAATCTTTATTAGGGAATGGTGGTTTATGTTTGAGGATCATGCACGCCCTTGGTCGTTTGGGAAGGGTGGAAAGGTAACAGACGTCATGGTAATTGGTTATGGTTTATGATTATTTTATGGTCCTCTTTCTGGGTACTGATCGAGGTGCATATTTGAAGAAATCATAAGAAATGCTGACATACTGGTGCAAAAAAAAATTGTATGAGACTGCATAAATAGTGTATTTACAGGGGAAGCCACGTAATTCAACTCGTATCGGGAAGAAAACTAAAAAATAGGCACAGGATGTGGGATCTGGTCCATGAAGAACTCCCAAACCCTTAAACCTCTGCCACCATCAGTAGCTCATACTTTGTGTTTGATATGGCAAATTGGGACAGGAAAAATGAACTGCTTTGTTTTTGTCTTGTAAGAGTAGATTATCCCCAGGACACAATGAAAAAGCAGAAACATGCAGTCCTCTTTCAACAAACATCCAACAGAGTCACAATGAAATACGTGGGTGTTACCTTCTTAATACAGATGGATGCAAATAAAATAACCTGGTTTAAAAATAAATAGGTAAACACACTCCTGAGAGACAAATGGATGTCATGTTTGAATGGACCAATCTGTGCTCACAATACCCTTAGCAGCAACCTTCAACCCCTAAGAGTGGAATGTAGACAGGCAACAAGCATAAATACAATTGTGTCAATCATCTTTATTATGAGAATGTCATTTGAGATAATTCACTGAGAGATGTGGAAGAATTTCTGAAGTTCAAATATGAAATGGTTTCAAATAACACATCTGTGAAGATATGTGTGTTAGCTTTTCATCTATACTTGGCATCTGCTGTTGACTTTTAAAAAACCCCACAGAGCATAATGAGAAGTATTTGAAAAAAAAAGTACTATTTTTTCCTTGGCACTTTGTTATTTTAACAAAAAGTGTTTCACTAAATTTGGCTGAATAGGTAATGGAATTGCTGTATCTCTGGAGAATCCATGTTGATTCGAAAAAAATCTAGATTATGGTTTTCTTATTTCATTTTCCTCTGATTCCTTGAAAGAACTTTAAAAGTGGAAAACATTGCAGATTTTGTGCTCTGGGTTTAAATTGCAATTAGATTCCAGCTGGAGACTGCAAAACACAGAAGAACCCTTACAGGGAGAGTAGTTGCCTCGGCTTCTATTTTGAGCCTCCTTAGCAATATCACCTTGTCACAACAGCTGTTCTGAGAGCTGGGATTGGTGTGAATTTCTCCTCTGCTGCCTGGCAAGCTTAAAAGTTGTAATACATATTTGGTTCATTTTAGGTTCAGGTATCGCTAGGAGCAATCTTCATGTTCGTCAAAAGGAACGAGATGCAAAGATTGCGAAGCAGGAATTCAGAAACTTATGCAAACTGCTCTCAGTTGGAAGCCTCAACTGGTGCTTTAATGCAAAAGCACCAGGTAAGAGAAGATCAGCTGCTAAATTTGCCAGAATAAATGTTAAGAGGGACAAAACTACTGCCAAGTCACTCCTTTTGCGAAATGGGTAGGCTGGCAGCAGGCATGAGGAAAGGTCTGAGTAAACAAAAAGCAATTCAGTACCTGTATCATTTCACTGATTTGTTAATCCATGATCTCACTTGGCAGCCAAGTCTCTTGTAGCTACCAGACCTTTAGCTGTACTCTTGGAAAAGTGATGTTCTCAGTTAGAGAATGGTAAACCATGGAAAGCGGCTGGATTAAGTAGGCAGAAAAGATTTCTTTTGAAACTAAAGTGACTGGCATGGTGAATAATGGGGGCACTTGAGGTGATTTTTCTATTAACGTTGTCTAAGAGCTTCTGTCATCCTGTTGGCTGGTCCTTGCTCTCACTTTGCCATTTGGTTTCTTGAAAGATTTAAGAAGGGAGTTTTTTTACATAGGGATGGTCCCCAGGGAGTTAATTCAGGTGGTAATTTTAGCCATAACCTTTAGAGGCTTTCTTAGTTTCACAGCTGAAATCTTCAGCTCCAGCAAAAATAGTCTTAGTGTCCTTGCAGGAGTCTGTCCAACCACTGATGCTTGAGAAGAACGGGTCAAGTGCCTGTGCCATTTTGGGAAACTCTTCTGTGCTCTGCCCCTCGGTGCTGGCTGGGAGCGTGTAATAGGTGTCAGCAGATGCCAAGGGCCAAGGATGGCTGTGAACTGCTCTGCTCCTGGGCAAAGGCCAGGAGTGAGAGCCTGAGACTGAGGCTTTCCAGGAACATAGAAGATTTTAAAATATAGCAATTATTGCTTAAAAATATAGAAAATTCACATTTCAATTAAATGGAGATTCCTTTGCTTCTGAGGATGTCTGATTTTCAGACACCTTTTTCTGAAAATGTAGACAAATGTTTCCCTGCTCACAGAGTGCAGATGTCTATTGTGAATCCAAGTTTCCTGCTCTGAGCATCCTTCCTAGGGCCTAACAACAGCCTCATAACAGGCAGGGGGCACCTTGGGACTTAGGTGCCACGACTAATTCACTCAGCACTGCAGCTGCCTTGGCGCAGGGTTCAGATGAAATATCAGCATGAGTCTAAGAGGAAAGGGAACATGCTTTCCTCCTAGTTGCCAGCCTTGGCATCAGTTGTTTTATTCCTGTAAATATTTGCAGATTTGACAGAACAAATCCCCTATGTCCTGGTACCCACATTCCTTTTATCGCTTTCTCCAAAAGCCGTGTCTCAGCAGCCCCCAAAAGCCCTGTTTGGGAAGGAGAGAATGCCATTGCATTACTGAAACAGTAAATCCCAGAGTCATCAACTTTATAAGGAAGTTAGGATTTCATTTATTGCAGCCTGACACAGGGGCAAACAGAGAATCAGAAATAGATCTGAGGTGTAGTCTGCATTTGTTTTCACCTTAGACTTCTCTTTGGCAGGTCTGTAACACCAGCAAAGTCAGTGTAGACTGTGATTTAAAACATAAGTTGTGACTGTGCATGTATCTAAGCCTGGTTTTAGAGAACAAATAGGTAACACTGTTAAGAGGAAGTAAATATCCATTATTCATAGTAAGCAGAAATTATTAAGTGTTATAATTAACATTCCTGTTGGTACTGCTACAAGAGCAAAGCAAATAGTTTGAACAAAGGCAGCCTGTTTCTGAAAAGTGGAACTGAATAGTTGTGGTCAGAGTAAAACCAGATTATTTGCGTCTTTGCCATTTTACAGGTTATTTTCAAAGTTTTTTCCCCTACAAGCTATTATTATTAGGGAACTAGACAGCTTTTCCAAATATCTTGGCATAGATAGCATTGAAATTAGTTCCACCAGGAAACCCTTTGTGAGCTGAAAGAGGTCCAGTCAAAAAGCATATTTCTATTCACAAGCAAAGAACCAAACCAAGTGGGTTCATCATCTCTTACTGCAGAGCTGTGAGGGACTCTGGGACCCCCTCTGCATCACTGCCCGGCAAAAGGTGGTTGCGGGGCTATTTTTGAGCTGAAATGCTGTTTCTCTCTCTGGGGTCAGGCCTGGAGGCAGGTGCCAGAGAGCCCCTTGGCTGCTCGTGGCCATCGGGTCTCTCAGCCCATGGGACGTGCAGCTGCTCTGCTCCTCAGTGCTGGCAGTCGTATGCTGGTCTGGCAATGCATCGTGCTGCCACAAATTCCCTCCAGCCCTTCCCTCAGTCTTCTGCTTAAGCCTGGTAATATGGAAGGTTGAGAGGCAAATGCTTTCAAAGGGCACATCTCTATGCCCCAGTCCCTGCTAGAGCAGCAGGGCCCGTGCGGAAAACACAGGGCAACAGGAACAATGGTGACAAAGGAAATGAAAGCCAGTGCTGGGAGCATCTTTCAGTCTATAGAGTTCACACCTACAGCCAAGAGCTTTGATACCAGGGGAAGCTGCTCAATTCGAAGTACTAACATAAAGCAGAGAGGAACTCTCAACCTCTGTATTAATATTTTAGTTAGTGCTGGATCTCTGTGGCTTAGTTTGGCAAGTCATTTATCTTTTCTCATTAGTGATTAAGTGTATCTGCGCAAATATTTTTCTCTGTAGCCTTTGTGAGATTTTTTTCTTCCACTCTGCACCAGAATACCTCCTTTCTTTTCCCTAGAGAACAAAGAAAATAGATTTTTGTGACCATATGGCTGTTGCAAAGTGGTTTCCCTGGCAACTGTAACCTACAGAACTTCTTAAAACTTTTTCCCTCTGTGGATATCTTTTTTTTTTTCTTTTTTCCCCCCCTTTTTTAGTGGTTTGATTTCAGAATCTTTTCATCTTCTCTAAAATCATTATAGCAGGTGGAACAGAGGTTAACCATGAAGGCCCTGGAGTGTGCTAGGGCCCTGGTGTGTCTTAAAGAGTTGGGATTCAATTACTCAGATTTGTTCAAATGCCTTTAGCTCTGCAGACGTTTGGCTCAATTTGTAGGGCATTTAAAAAATTTCTTTTGGAATTAGTGTGGTATTCTTTACATAAATACTACTGAAAGGTGTCCAGTATGGCTTAGAGAAAAACAAAGACCACTTTAAAGAAGAATAGTGAAGCCAATGGGGCCCTACGGGCACAAGCACCTCCTTTTTTGCCAGAAGCTGGCTGGACCTTGCTCGGCTGTGGCACGAAACCTGGGGCCATCCTGTGCTCCTTCTGCCCAGCTATCCCTAGAGCTCTGTGGTCTCTGCACCCCTGTGGAGAAAAGGGCAGGGAAAACAAAACTATTCCCTCTCTCCTCATTACAAAGGCATGGCTGTGCCTCTGAAGCAAACACAGAGCAGCTGCCCCTCCTCTTATTCTGAGGGGCAAAATCATGCCAAGTGTCATTTTCTGAACACTCGACCTTTTGGTTTCAGTGACAAATCAAAAATCTGCTCCTAACCAATGTGTATGAGATCATTTACAACAATAAATATAATTTACTCCTAAATAGCCACATGCACATGTACAACATCCCTGCCTTCAAGCACTTCCTGTGAAGCACAGTTTCTACCTATTTCATCAGTGGATTTAGAATTTACATATTTTTACGTAGACGAGTATTAGTAAGATAAGATGCTTCAGGACATGGGCCAGGACTCCTGTTCCAAAGAAGTCAAATTACACAGATTATAGGCAACTTGGAGAAACAAAAATAAAGGAGGGTAATTTGGAAACCATCTGAATTAAACAGTAAGTTGTCAAAAACTTGTCAGTTGTTTCATTAAAATATTAATAATGTTTTTCAATTTCCTATTGTCTTTGAGTGAAATAAACAAAAGAAAGCAAACAAAAAAATAAATACAGAAAAGCCTGCTGTAAACAAATCCCACAGGTTCTCATCATTAGCCAGTAAAATGCACAGGACAGCAGATGCTGGATCTGAATTTTTCCAGGGTAATAAATGCATTCAGTGTCCCTAAGAAGATTTTTAAAGCATATCTTCTGGTAGCAAGCTAAATAATTCATCCTCAAAACCTCTGTTTTACATACAGTGTTAGAAGGAAAAACACAAAAGAACACTGGAATAAGTAGTCATAATATGCTGCTAAAGTAGGGACAACATTTTAGGAATAACCAAACTCAGTGTTTAGAGCAATTACACAGGAATATGAATCATTGCTTCAGTGTTTAACCCTTTATACCTTTATATTCAGAGTGCTGTTGGGAACAACAGAAGATTTGCCCTGGAAAACCTCAAAAGCAGTTATACAAAGGGGTTTAGTAACTGACTTTATGTTGTTTGTGTTTAGATATTTGCTCAAGCATTTGGGGAGCCTTTCTCTTTCAGTAAAAGACTCTGTTCTGGAGCCTGGACCAGCCTTTATACTTGTTCTATCTTTTTGGGATGCTATCCATTTATGTCTTAGATCTCAGCCATTCAGTGCTTTCTGATCTGCCAGTGGATCATGATTTCCACCTTTATCCCCATGGACATGGATACAGAAGTCAGAATTAACTCTCCCTGCTTTACCCTGCTGCTCACTTGTACAGTGTCTCTTCAGGTGCCAGATGCAGTTGTCATCTCACCTTTGACTACTGAGCTAATGTAGATTCCTGCTATTCTGTAGGAAGAAAGTAGCTGGAATATCCCAAGAGCTATAAAGGAGCAGTCATTTGATTTAACTTGAATTATTTAGTATGGAAAAATCTAATCTTGGGGTATGGTTTAATATTGGATTGACTTTCAGCCAACATAAGAAACCACCTACAGAGACACAAAGAAAAAGAACCTGTCAGCCCATATGTTTTTATAAGATGCACCGTACTGTGAGCTCAAGGAGTTAATTAATTATTCAGGCATCTTCAAACACCGGGCAACTTTACAGAGTTCACAAGGAGGGAAACTTCTGGACAAGGCTCTTTGGCAATAATCTGTTGACATCGACTAGTTCAGAGCAGGGAATTGCAGAAGTCCCCGGTAGCCTGAAAATACCTGGTACAGTGTCGTGGTTGTGGAATGAGTGAGCAGCCGGCAACTGAAGAGCTGGTGGTGGGAAGAGGACTGGCTCTGTGTGCTCAGCTCCTTTGCAGCTCCTCCTCAGAGAAAGGCAAGATGGGAGCGACTGGCTGTCAAGGAGAATGTAACATTCTTGCAGAGCACTTTTGTGTTTTTACTATATATGGGCACTGTTTATTGTATTCTTAGGAGATTAGGGGATTTAATCAGGATAACTTGAGAGCAATTACTTGTTTATCAGTTAATGGCTCCTCGATGAGATTCACAAACAGTAAAATATTTGAATTCAAATGATTTAGGAAGGAAAAAGAAAAACCTAAGCTCCTTTCAGGAGCTGCCAGGATTATTGAATCAGAAGTTTTCTAGAAAAATGGGCTGAGGTGTTAGCTCTGAAACTTTGCTTGTTTATGGCACGTTGTAAAGGGATTTTTGGAGCTGACAGTATTTCTCACCTGTAGAGAAGGTGTTCCTATGAAGAAAGGTGAAAAATGAATATATTGTGGCTTAGACCACTACACGGGTGTATTTATACCTTCTGCAGAAAGTCACAGGACAGTTGTTCTAAACCAAATTCTTCCCTATAGCACATTTTATTTTCCACTCAAAGTATTTTCTTGGGAAAATACCTTTTCAGGTTCCATTAGTACATGCTCATCTCAGCTAGATGATTGCTATCCTGACAATGTTTTGTTTTCTTGTATTTGATAAACAATGTCTTGTTCTCTCCTTTGCTCTTATCTGTGGACTCTGATCTGAGTCGCTGTTTGGCCATGCGGGATTTCTGGTTCTTGTGATATTTGTGTTCTGTGTTAGCCACTGCTTGCCAGAGACTGCCAGCAGAGAGGGCAGGGGACACCTGCAGTGTCCTACACCTGGCTGTGACATCCCTCGCTGAGGCCGCCGTGGTTTGTGACCTGAGCATGCTCTGAGACAAAAGAACCAAAAGAAGTTTTGTCATAATATGTGGGCCCTGGCAAAGGGAAAGCCCAGAATTAGTGCTGAAATGCCCAGCAACAATGGGCCCACAGGCAGAAGGGGTGTGACTGTGCTGGTGGCACACGGTTAAGCAGCTGCACTGGAGGAATTGAAAGGTCCCGGCAGGTTTCCAGAGGGGTCCCTGTCCCTGGTGACACGTGCTAGGAGAGATGCAGCACTCCTGAGAGAGATGCTGGCCACCAGAGTTAACTGCCTGGTACAGAGGTGGTTCAAAGAGATATGGTTCTGTTTCCACAGACAAAAGTTTTGTCTTGTCACCTGCAAGACAGGGAAGTCGTAAAAGGTTTGGCAGATGTAGGGCGGGATCCACCACGTGGCAGTAGCTCAATTCTCCCTCCTTTGTTTTCACTACACTGTAAGAACTATTCCTACCATCTCTAACCAGCAGTGTTTGTGAGATACCACAAAGGTTTTCAGCAATAGGATTTCAGGTAAAATTGTTCTTGACACCCCTATCCATGCAAATTCACTTGCTGCTTTCATGAAAATTCTTGCTTTATTATAATGCAAATAACACACTCCTTCAGATAGTTTTCTCTCCCCACTCACACACTTCCTTTTCAACTCTGTCAATGATTTCTTTTTTGTCTTTTTTTCAAGTGAATATTGATGTTCTGATAAGAGGTCTAGTAATGTGTGGGTGCCTGATTGTTATGTCAAATTATGATTTTTAGAATAAGTCTGTAACCTTAAAGACACACTGTAGTTAAGTGCTTTTAGGATTGTCTATTTGAAAATAAACACTTTATTGGAATAACTTATTGAAATAATTTAAATACAAGCATGCAAATGTTCCTATGAAAAAGTAGCTGAATATTAAAGAATTCCATTAAGTTTTTGCATATTACTTTAATGAAATATGTCTGAACCTGTAACAGAAGCACTCTCAAGGTTTGGATTTTTCTGTGAGGGTGGCTCAGAATTTTATTGTAGGTACTAGTGGAAGTAAACTCTTGTTTCTTGTCCTTCTCTATCCATCACTGGTATAGTCAACAAAATTTCACATTTCCCATTGTGTTTGGTACAGAGTGCTATATCTTGAGACCTGTATAATCTGGAAAGAAGCCTTTACATCTTAAGGGATTCTTATCTGGGAGCAAATAAGGTGCTCAGAGTCAGTCTAAATTAACTGGATCTGTGGAGAGAAGTCATCTTTGAGTTCAGTCACAGGCTGTACCTCATTTGCAGTTACATTCTTTGTTCTATTTGTAGTATTTTTATTATGGATGTTAATCAGGAAATCACAAACACAAAGTTCAACTTTGAAGCAGAAACAAATGGTGTGAAATGGGATGTAGTGTGTCTCCTTATTTTCTTATTTTTGGTATTTGTCTTGAAAACCTCAACATCTAGCAAAAGAGACTTCAAATACTACTTGGAGTTTCCTAGAAATTTTGTCTAGCTGCTCGAACCAAGGGAAAATTCAGGTGTTACAGTTTGAAAATGGAAGAATTGGAGGGAATTTGAAGATTTCCACTTCGAAGTGTTAATCATGGCTTTATGAAAGAGGTGGTTACAGATCACCACTTCATTGCTTCATGTAGGCAGTGACTTAACATCACTCCATCTAATGCTGTGCTACGGAAAATCTGTGAGGAAAAAAATTTCAAAGCAGCTACCAAACACTCTGCCCCCTCTCACCACAGTGAAGCTGTGTGCCTTCAGCATTTGACCCAAAGTCTTCTGGGGTCTTTCCACGTATGTGACTGCCTCTAGACTAAGAGCAAGGTTTTGGCAAAAGTCTTTAGACTTTCAGGAAAGCTGTGTATTGTGTTTAGCGACAGGATTTGAATGTGCAAAATCCCAGGATTCTATGTGTGCCACTGTCCAAAACAGCCTTTTTTAAACTAAAAGCCACGCTCGGTAATCTGCGATCTATAGCTTCTGGAGGAAGGTTAAGGTGGCATTTCAGCAGACTTGGTCTTAGGGATTGAAGGCTTAAAAACAAAGGAAAAAAAGATATTTTGTAATTAGTTTCCTGCAGCATTGTTTTGTGGCATCAGTCTTCAGTAATATTCATTCTTTTAAACTTTGTGCTCAGAGATTAAGTCAATATTAAGAACATGGTGACTCTATCAGAGACAAGCTGTTGCATTTGACTGTGATGGTGCAAGCGAACTTTTCCAAAAAATTGTATGTAGCCCTTGACTAAATGAAGCTTATTCAGCCCGGTGAAATTTAATTTTTGTGTCAATTGGCAGAATATTAACAAGATAGAAGCTTTTTCTAATTCAGCAACTTCTGGCCAAGGAGTGCTGCTGAAAAGGATTAAGTGCTCCAGTCTTTGCAGATGGTGCTGAAGGGGAGAGTTTTTTACCTTAGATCAGTTCAGTAGCTTGTAGAACTGTTCTTGTAGGAGAGATCTGCAAGAAAGAGAGGTGTGGGGAGATGCTGACACTCTGTTGATCAACACTGAGTTATTTGGGGCAAACACACTTGCTGAAAAAAGTGGAAATGTCCCATAATACTTTAGTGACTGAAGAAATGTTCCAGGCTGAAGTGAGAGAGTGGGGAATGCTTGTTCCCTGGGTGCATTGCAGACACATGTTGGTTTTTATTCTAGTATAATTAATATAGGAATTCTGTTTCTCTGCTACCCTTTACTTCTGCAGAGGCTCTGCATCATAATAATCTAAAAAACATTCTGTATATTGAGAAGTTGTTCTAAGATAAGTTTAAAATGTGATTTGAAAACAGGATGAAGAGCAGAGAGGTAATACCAAGTGGATTTAAGGGAAAAAAAATAATAAGAAAAAGAATGATTTCCCATATCACCATCCATTTTATTTGCTGTCAGCCTCTTTGTCAGTGTGTCACCACAGATGATGTTTTCTCCTTTTCCCCGTACTCTCATATTTAAATTGATCAATATTTGTATTGTGCTTGCTGGCATCATCTTATCATTTGTACGTTTACGTGAGTGCAAGTTCCATTTCTGTATATTGATCCTTACCCTGCTCTGAAAAGCAGATATGAGCTGTTCTGCCTGCCAAGGCTGACCTTTAGTGTAATTTAAATATCATTTCTGAGCACTGAAAGCAGGAGGTGTTTTACAGTTCGCACATTGCAGAGAAATGCCAGTGTCCCACTGTGGAAGAGGCAGCGCAGTCGAGAAGGGGTGGCAAAAGCTCTTGTACAGGAAATCAGAGCCTCCCCTCTGCAGCAGCCTTTGTTTTCAGCATGTACATGGTATTTATTCTGACTGAAGGTTTCCCATGAGAAAGAAACCCAACATGCCTGACAGGTCCTGTCAATCCTTCTTGCTGTTTCCTTCTCCACCTTCAGTTTTCTGCTTTAGTCTATTCATTGCTGTGTGGGGTTTTTTTTCCTACTGTGCATTAGAAATTGTGCAAAGACTGTGATATTCAGTTTGTACTATTTTCTTTTTCTTCATGTTATATGGAAACCTTTTATTGATTGTAAAGCTTGTTACCAAGTCTGCTATGTTAAGTCAATTAAATTTTCATTGTCGCCTTTTGTAAACTTGAGGACCTCACTTTTGACATCCTGTTTGGAATAAAATTTATCGAAAAATATAGATTAAACTTATTTTAATTTAGGACCATTGAGGAAATACAAATATGTTTTGCATGATGCATTTTTTCCTTAAAGATTTCTTTGACTCTGGTGTCCCCTGCATTTTCTCTGCTGACAGCATCCAAAAATACCTCAGAAAAATGGAAATAAGGAGATACTTGTTATCCCTGTTTTGTTTGTTGCAGCAAACATTCACTTAGCTGAGTTAACGAACAGCTCAGCAGCCACACAAGACTTGTTTATGTTGTTATGGGCTGTCTGTGTAATCACTTCCAGAGCCAACAGAAACCTAAAGGAAAAATTTGCCAAGCTGCAGCTGGAGGACTGCAAACAATCCATGACATTTGGTGAAAGTTTAAATTAACATATGTTACAGCAGACAACAAGGAAACAGCTGGGGAATATGACAGCTGTTATCCATAAATAATGTTACATTATCAGCACCTATATTTATATGAAATTTTACTGGGTAAAGATGCAAATAAGTATTTCATTACTTGACAACGTGACTGCACTGTAGGAAGAGCCCTGCCTATCTCCAGTGTATGCCATGTGCTGCACAATCAGCCTCAGGTCCTCCCAGGCTGCCACCTGAAAACCCAAAGTTTGAGCTCTTAAGCTGTGAAGTGTTTCCAGATTTTCAGAAAGGTTTTCTCTCTACTGGCATAAAAAGGCTGAAATTATACTTTTGTTCTTCAGAGTTTGTATTGTTGGGCTCCAGATTGATGTCTGCTAGGTGTTTGCTGTTTTGAGGGGGTTTGTATAGCCTTCTAAAATTGGGAAGGGGACATCTTTTACTCTTTTAGACAGAATTTTTTCTAGTTATTAAGTCTCACTTTTTGTCATTCTTTTTTATTTTCTTCTCCCTTATAAAAATGCAAACTTGGCAACTTTGCTCAAAATACCTGTTAAATATATAATGGAAAACTCGGTCCTGCCAATTCTGTTAACCAAGTGGGAAAAGGGGCTTCCATGTGCTTCAGAATTGAATCTCTCTGGTTTCAAATCATTGGCAAGCTTAAATGTAGTAAGAAAATTGAGTAGATCCCAGCATTGACCTGTGGCGTGCTGTCTTGATGTAGATTCTCAGTTACCTGGAGACTACATAAATATATATGTCAGTCATGGTATTAAATAATTGTAGTATAGCGTGATACTTTTAGTAGAGCCAAGTAGGACTCTATGGGAATTTTTTTATTTTTTAAATCCTGAGCATTTTTGTCCTAAGCAAAAATTTAGGTTGTGAAATAAGAGTAGTGCTAGCTACTTGGCTCAAACAGGAGAAACTGCCAGCAGCAGGTTCAGAATTCAAGTTAATAGCCACAAAATATGATTCAGGACTCGACTATTCAAATCTGTCAGCTCATTATAAAACTTGTAATAAATGAACTTAACATTGATTATGGACAGTTACTGATTACTATCTGTTTTTATAGTGAACACTAACTTAATACAAAGGTTTGATATTAATTTCTTCCAAGTTTTCTAGCTAGCATCTGTTCACTTAAAATAAGAAAAATCTCCTGGGCAAATATAGGAATAATAATTGATTTTTTCCAAAAGTGATCAGACCTATAGAAGCAGTTCAAAGAGATCTTCTGTCACATCAGTTGTCCAACTGGGTGTTTTTCACTAGAATGGGGATAAGATGTGGATTTTACCATCTAAAGAGCATTGACAATCTTGCTCAGGAAAATAGTAGTTTCTTTGTAAAGCTAGGTACTAATTTATGTATTTTAAGTACAAAGGCTCATACTGGCAACTGCTTATGCTAAGGAAAATATTCACAGGGAATATATGGAGCTTAAAAGCAAACAGATGAATGAAAAATGGTCTTTTTATCATCAGCACACTTGGCATATTGCTTTTAAATAGCTCTAACACAGATAGAAGATGCATTAAGAAAGCTATTTAATTCAGGCACTTCGCCAAGAATAGGCAATGATGTTGTTTACAGTTTATTAACACTGAATAAAGTTAAATTATATTCAATTTTAGTATCTGGAGAAAACATGGCTTACTGAAAGGTCAGGCAATTGAAAGGCTACCCAGGAAGCCTACAAAATGCAGGAGCTGAGGGTGTGATCTGGTGAACCATAGTAAAAGTGTCTGCAGAGAATCAAACAGAAAGGAGCCTGATCTGGAATGTTCATCCCCTCTAATTGCTGTATCACATGCCTTGCAATGCAAATTATTATATATGCTGACTCTCTTGAAGCGGAGCAAAGGCTATGTTGGGAGTAAGAGGAAGCTGGAAAAAATAATTGCAACTTCCAACCAAAAATTGGTGTACCTGACTCAAAACTACTTACAGGTAATTTGCCATGCCTTGAGTTAAGAAAAGTGAGGAAGGATCCATATGAAGTAATCAATTTGTAGCAGCAATGACAAAGATTTGCAAAGAGAGGTACCAAGTTGCCACAGTTACTGGGAAGGAACAAATTGGGTCATTTGTCATTGAAGAGAAGTTTCGTTGGGGTTTTTTTTCCTACTTGTGATATTTCTTTTCCCTGTACTCTGTGTAGTGAAAACCTGTTACCATCCATTTTCACAGTCTTCAAATGTGCCCTGAAAAAGCTGGCAGGTTGAGTTGGGTCTATCTGAGATACAAAACATCCAGAATAATCCATCACTCCCTGCTTCCTTGTTTCTAGTATTTCAGTTTTCCCCCCTTAAGTTGTCCTTTGGTAGCAGGAGTGATAAACTCTCATTAAATAACATCATTTAGTGAGAGAGAAGGCTCCCCACACTGCTTTGTCCCAGAGAATGAGCAAAAAAAAGAAAATATCCTTCACCTGGAAGGTTTCTGTGGGAATTGGGAAGTACAAGAAGATGACACACATTGAGTTCTGTTGCATGTAATTTCCATCTGGGAAAAAAGGGATGGTGTGCTAAGAGTGGAATTGAACACTATCATTTATAAATACACACATTATTAGTAATGCTATCTTAAACTCTGCCAATACCATCCATTAAAATACTTTGGACAAAGACTCAAACTATCCTGTTATTATCTGGGAAGGAATCCTTGTAGCCAAAAGATATTCTCATATAGGACGTAATTTCTTGAATAAAAGAACATGGATTTAAATTCTTGAGATAGGTCTTAGCTTCAAATCACATTGTGTATGAAAATAACTAAGGTGAGAATGGTTTGGCATCAATTTCCAGCAGCAACCTCATGGGGAAATGGCTTTGCTTTCCTGACTTTTGGGGCACATTAGTGGCTGAAATCAGTCTGCTGAACTTGGACAAACAGGTCCCTCCCAAAGAAGTCTAAACGTGAACCACTCAGCCAGAAAGAGAGCTGCGTGAAAGAGTTAAGAACAGTTGACAGGGCCAGCATGTAACTGAACCTGGAACTTGATCACACAGCTATGGAGGTGTGCTCAAAGTTTTCTTCCAATTAAAATAAATATGCATGTGCACTGGAGTGTTCTGGGAAAAAAAATGGTATTGCTCTGAGCTGTAGTCATTGGACACCCACTAGTAAGGCTCAGGAATAGTGTTATTTTTTTGCCTGTGCATTCCAAAGGAATATTCCCTTTTGTTTTTTAAGAAGGCTTCAAGACGTTAAAAGTCTTAGCATCACATAAACATTCATAATTACATATGTCCTGTGGATACCTGTATAGCCTGAGAATATGATGAGTCCTTTCCACACAGGCAACTGTGTTTCCCTCCTGCCTTTGATCTCCCCCACTTAATCTCTGTCTATTCATGTTCTGATTTTCAGTGTGGTTAATAACTGAATTAAAGGCCACATAAAATAGCATACTCTGAAATGGTCTGTGTTTATTTTCAAATGACTAGAGATGGAGTACTTGTTCCGGATCTCTAAAGCAACAAAAAGGATGTGTCTTGATGAAAATTAACCTGACTGAGAATGCAAAGTAGCAATCAAATTGTTCTTGTAGCCTTTATGTACAACATAAGTGGTCTTCTAGACAAACAGAAATCAAGGATGTAATTTATATACCTAGTAGCACTGTGACAAGGCTCCCTGCTCTGAGATCCTCAGGTGTGTCAGAAGAGCCCAGGCTGTCGTTTCAGTGCAGAGAAGTGTGAAAAGCAGAGCAAACATTTAGAGCAGTGGAAAAAGGATATCGCTAACTAAACCTGACCAGGTGGGAGTAAATGTGACCTTTGGTGTTCTCTGCTCTAATATATTTGAGTAGGGGATTGTAATCAACGTGCACTAGGAAATTGTGAGAATGTGCTGGGTTTCGGCACGTGAAACTGCAGGGTGGCAAGCAGGTGTGTTCAGTGACAAGGGGGCTGTTGCAAGCCAGCAACACTGGTCAGGAGGAAATCGCTACCAAAGGTGAGGGTTCCTGCTTTGCGTGAGAGGAGACCATGTGAACGAGCAGGGATTGCATATCTGCAAGGACAGTCCCTCACAGCGAGGTTGGGAATGCAGTTTTGGAAGGTACACGTCACTAGGTGATGTGGTCTCTACTGCTCCCAGCTTCTGTCTCCTCCAGGCAGCAGAATGAGGAGCATGAAGATTTAGCTGGAATACACTGATGTGTGCAAAGGAAACCCAGGCACGGGCTGGCAAATTAGAGGCCATCTACAACCATTTAACTTTATTAATCAGAGGTGTCAAGCACTGAGGAAAAAGTTGTACACTATAATAATATGGTTGCTGGTGGCTGCTGTAGTGATTATAAAACTCTTGGCTTAACAACAAATATGAACAAATGTTATGACAATTTTCTTCTCTTAAAGTGAGTAACTGTGATTAGTGGAATTGTGTTTTAAAGTTTAAAAGAAATAAAAACTATAAATATAGCCAACAGAAGATAAAAATATTTCTTGTACAAGGGAAATTAATTTCAGCAGGCCACTAAAAATGACTAATCATGTGAACCATGAAGGGAAGAGAAGGTTTTCCTTGCTGTGCTGTAGCCTGTAGGTAGTGAAATCTCTTCTCTGAAGGTTGTTACTTGTCACACTAATTCACAGTGCCCATTTCTGCTGTTGTTTTGGTTTTTGTTCTGGCTAGATTGTTATGGCATCTACAAAGAGTGTGTGGTTTTCCCCAGACTTGAAATAAAGACTGACAGACCCAAGAATCTAAGAAAATTGTCTTGACCTCCTCTAAAAGTCTTTCACAAATCAGAACCTCATCCTGTACGGCCCTGGACGCACACTTGGCAACTGTACCCTCGAATATTGGTTCTCTAGCTTAAATATTTGTAAACCAAAAGTGAAAAAGTGCTACATGGATTTCAGGAGCAGCATACATCTTGCATTTAATGCATTATTAAATACTGAGTTATTCTGAAAATTGCTTTTCCATAGGTCTGTGTTCTGCAAGTAGATTTTTTTTAAAGTGAAATAACGTGGTGGCAGTTCTCTATCCGTAAATCATTTGTTTATGCATCTATTACCTTATGTAGTTCATCTACTGTCACTGATTCAGTAAAAAACAAAATTACAGCAGTATGGGTTTCCAAAAAAAGCCCAACCCCAACCCTGCCAGCCCTTATGCCCCAGGAGCAAATTGGAAGGAGGTGGGAGTGTGGGAGCTGCCTGCAGTACATCACTGGGGATTCCTGATTTACAGCTCTGGTACATTTGTATTGCCTGAGGATCTAACCCTCAAGGTTTATGCTTTTCTCTTCATCAAGCTGACAGATTTCCCCATCTTCTATGTTTTAAATTTTAAGTCAGAAGAGAATGAACTTGGAAAAGAATGACGAGAAAAGGAGGCCCAAAGGCAAGAAAAAATATTAAGGAGAATATCAATCAACAAAAACTAAATAATTATCTATGTTATTTTTTGGCTAGTTTGTATTATCCTATGAGTGTACAAGAAATAACCCTGACAAGAGGGATATCTCAGTGAAAAGGTGAAAAGCTTTCCCCATCCTGAACTTTCTCTAGAATTTTTTACTTCTCATGGTGAGTACTGCCATGTTTTTTTGGAGGAGCTAAACGTGTTCATGCATTTGCACAGGCAGGCACAGTTAATGCTTACTGTGTTTTGATAAAGAGAATAATACCCCATTTTTTCCTCATAACTATGCCCTTCCAGAGATCTTAACACATCTTGATCTTTTCCTGACTTGGCTAGTGTTGCTGACGTGACTTTAGATTTGAGAATTTCCTTTGGTTTCTGATATTCCTTTTCTTAGCGAACGAGGACCATTTGGAATGTTAATAGAGAAGCACGAGAAGGTAGCGCAAGCTGTCACTTTGTGCAGGTTCCAGATCAAGGACTCAGCATGTGAAGCAAGCTTGCTGCTGGCCTTTGGGACAAATGTCATTATAGGCAATGTAAAGATATCCCATGAGTATTAACACTGCCATCCTGTCCCGCTGTAATCATCCCATAAAAACTGCATCTACTATAAAGCACAAACTCTACAGCATTGTGTTGGTTACTTTGGAATAGCAATCTGTCCTACACGTCTATTTTTAATAGTCCTGTCATAAACTCTGTAAGTGAAAGCTTGCATTCCAGACTTTTGCGGGTACTTCACCTTGCTGTACAACATTCTCAGGCCTGAGTAGCTTGTGATGAGGATCCTCCTCACTTGGTGCAAGTAGTGTGGCTGAAAAACAGAGTGCTGTGTGTATGTCTTGAGGACTGATCAGGCTGTGGGATTAGAGTCATCTCATCTGCTTTCAATTCAAGCAAAAATTTCATCCCATCCCATTTCAAAGTGAATTTGTTTACAGAGATAAAAGGTGATAAGGAGATCTGGTTTATTTTACTGGGGAGAGACCTTATTTAAATTGTTTTTGAAAAGCACTGGCCTTTTTGGAGGGCACATGCAACTTTGAGAATGAAACCTTCAGTTTTGAAATTTGGAGAGGGAGGGCAGTCCAGGATGACATAGGAGGTTGCATGAGAACGTGAATTTACTGATGTGCTTTTCCAAGGTAATTAAGTAGTTTCCATTTTTGAAAATCAACAATTGCATATGTGGATTTTAGATTATTTATACCTTTTACAGTATTCTAAATCTACTCTATGGTAGCAATTTTTTTGTTTAATAACAATTTGTATTGATTGAGTGAGCTTCTCAGCTCTGGCAAAAATCAGACCAAAGGAAAAAAATTAGTATTTCCCTCAACAATAATCATTGTGACCTACATGCTCCATTCTATTAATCTCATTTCCTCCTCCCCTTTAAGGACGTAATTCCTAGAAGTCAGACTTTGACATTGGATCTGGTCTTTAATATTTTGTTATATACAATGACTACATTACCAGGTGACTTCCAATTTGTAAGTATTATGTTATTGCAGGATAAAACCAAATGAGTAGAAAATATTGTGACACCTATGTGGAGTAAATACAAAAATATGTAATGTGGTTTTCATTTCTTTACTTGAAGAATGTAGGACTATAATACTGCATTTGTTCACAACATAAAAAGATATTATTTTGTTGCATTTAATCAACTGTATTCTGGTTGAGTAACACTGTGATTTTCTGCTCTGCATACAAAATAATTTTCCTTTAAGCAAACCTGATAACAATGTGGAAGAACAGGAATTATTGAAATTAGGTTGAACTACCAAGGTTGACAAGTGTCTCACAGAATGAAAGAAGATGCAGGTAGAGCATGTTTCTAAAATCTCTTTAATGCCAGCACACACAGATCTGAAATGTGAGGATGAACTTAATGCCCAGGCAATTCTGATGAGCTCCTTTTTCATGGTTATTTTTTGTCTAAGGGTTGCAGCATCTATGCTGCACTTTGATTATGTGATTCTTTCTTAGTATATTTGAATAAATGTGTGGTTTTTTCCCTGAGACAGCCCTGCTTGCAACATGTAGTGGGTGAAGAATGTTGAAGGACACTCTACCCAAGTGTATCAAACACTGAGAATATTCTCTTGCTAAACTGAGTTTATCCCACTCTAGGCTGAGGTACTAATGGGTCACGAGCACAGTGCCAGTGAGATTGTTTTTTGACTGAGCAATCCCTTCTGTGACTTTCCAAATCACAATGTCAATTAGCCAGGCTGGTTGATGTGACACAGAATTCTTTCTCCACTATAAATGGAACCTCCAGTCTGTCTTTAAGTTTGGAATCCTGAATAAAGATTCTGCTTTCTTAGAATTAAATGTTAGAAATAATATCATTCACACCTAATGTGAAGAAAGAAAAAGCCCGGTTTCTTATTGTGATATTAACTAAATTTCAACTGCTATCCATTCCCTCCAGGTGGGTAAATGAGAAGTGGAATGACTGAAATTGCAGGTGATCATAATTTGAACTTTGTTTCTTTTTCTATCTGTTTGAGCATGTCATTTTCTCTTTAGCTTTCATCATCTCTGATTTACTTAATTACCGCACCATTAGTATCCATTCTTCTTTTATCAAAAAACCCTCTTACTGAATTTTTAATGGTATTTCCTAAAGAACACAATTTCCCCTGTCTTTCAGAATTATCAGCTGAAATTGTTGTCGGTAATTAACAGATCAAAAGAGCACACTGACCTGCATGCTACGTGTGATATTGTACTTGCTATGGTAACTGCTGCTGATATTTAAGATATTAGTTTCCAGGAGTACTTGTCGTTTCCCAACCACCACATTTCCTTACTGAAGGCTGTGTGACCAAAAAGGATAGAGTGTGAGAGACACAGCCCCTAATCTGTTTTGGATTATCCTTAAAGAAAGATTCTTCTTTCCAAATGTCATTTCTTTCCTGTGCTGTTCTGGAGGGTTTCTCCCCCCTCCCCAAGCTGGATCTGTTCCAAGAGAAGCTTTTTGCATTTTACTTATGAAGAAAAGAGGTTAAAGTGCTTCTAGTTGGCCTCTGCCCTTATAAGACTCACTCCAGAAAAATGTGGCTGTTGTAGGAAGCCAATTGTCTGTCCTTTTCCTGTGGATATTGTGGAGACAAGCAAATGTAATCTATGGAAAAAGGAAATGGCAATGGACAATATCTGTCTGTATCCAACTGAACTGATTGTCAACAAGCCAGACTTCCCCTCATCCTCTGCATAGTATGGGAGTAGCTCTCCACATTGAAGAGTTAGGCTGAGTTACACTTTTTTCTTGTCATATTTTTACCCCAAAGATGAGAACAGAGGTTTTACTGGCTATTTGTTTTTCATAGAAAAGAAATACAAGAAAGGATTCTGGCCCCATGTTTTATGTTCGAGCTGAGAAGAAAACAAGCTTTGGAACAGATAAATTTTGAGCTGAGGCAAATAATGTCAGTTTCAGAAGGGTGATGTTCTAGGAAAAGCCAAATTTCAGCTCCTGCTAACTAATGCAGCTCTAACTGCAGAAAGGCAGGAAGTGAATAACGGGACAACGTGTCTTCAGGTATTGCATGTGCGTGGGCCTTAACCACTTAACCACTCTGAAATCATCTTGGTTTTGTCGACTTGGACAGGTGGCATAAGAAATGTGCAGATAAATATTGTCTCTGAAAGTGTTTACTGTGGTGAAGGAGTGAGGTTGCCCATCAAAATAATAAAAAGATGAAAAGGCTGCAAGCACTGACAGCGTATCATACAGGGACCAAAACAAACTGGAGCTGGGTGCCTCAGCCTTGTGACTGCAACGTTGACAAAGGAGAAATGGCACTACACTGGTTCATCCTCTGTGTCAATGGCCCAAATGAACAGGAAATAATGCTGATTTAATCCATTGTTTCTTCTTCCAAAGTATTCCTTTGGTCTCTTCAGGCAGCCTTCTTCAGGGCTGCCAGTGTCAGTCCTCTCCTGTGCTGGGAGGGCCCCTGGAAGTGTCCACACTTACTTAGGGAGGAGTTTGTATTTGCTAACATAGAGCAACTGGCAGATTTATTAGCAAATAATTTTTTTGCTGTCAAGCGGAACAGTGGGTTGCCTTAATTCACTGAATATGTCAAGTATTCCAATTTGATGAGAGGCGTTTCTCCTGACACATATTCTGATTTACACGGTTCCCATAAGTGGATTCCTCTTCAGTCCTTCCTGCACATTACAGTATGGTGCAAAAGTGGGTATTCTCCTGCTTCTTTTAAACACTGACTCACATCTTTTATTTAGAAGTATTTTAAAGGAAAGCTCATAAAGAGATGAACTAATGTACTGTAGTCTAATTATTCTTTTAAAGAAAAATTGTTTTGTGAGTAGAACCTGATTTTAAAAATCATTCTTTCCATGAATTTTGCCTTAAGTCCCCTTATATCATCTTACTGCCAGTTACAACCAGTTTCCTCTGGTTCTCTCATTATTCCTTGACAATCTCCCTCTTGCAGCAAGCCTATCTCCTTCCAGCATCCCCAGTTCATTTGGCAGGACAAATTGCTGTGACTCGTTCAGAGCACATGTGTGCTGATGTGCTGGCTCTTATCTCTGAGAATGGGAAAAGATCTTTCCCACAGCTGAGGCAATAATTTGGATCCCTTTTCAATAGTCAACTGTTTTCATTATATTTGCAGTGGTTTCACACTTCTGAGAGCTATGCCTTTTTAAAAGTGGCCAAGAAGTTCAAGGGTTATAAAGGGAGCCAGCCATATGGAGAGACTGCACAGATTTCACCTTGTCAGGAAATTGGAGAAAATAACATGACTATAAATGAATTTTTGCACAGGGGGGAATTGGTTATGCTAATCTAAAAAAGTTTTGTTGTTGCTGTTTGAAAATCAAGACTTTGAGAATTGCATGTGGATTTATAATTCTTGTAGTTGTTCACTGGTGAGGATAAATGTAGAATCTTTGAAAGAACTTTCAAAACTAATTTGAGGGAGCAACAAGAACTTTTTCACCTTGGATTTATTTCTAAATATTAAGTGGTGGCTCTTTGATATCCATATGACCATGCATATTGTACTTCTGGTATAGGGGGAAAATAAAAAAGAAAAATCCTAAAAGGAATGGGAGGATCACTTTTGGAGAAAGGATTAAAGTTACATTATCTGACTGAGTCCATTCCAGCTAATGTTTTGACCACTACAACATGGGTGACAGCAGGTCTCTGTATGCCAGAGAAGAAAGAGCAGTCTTTCTTTGAACTTGCTAGAGATATTGGAGGAATATGGTAGGGAATACTCTCCTTCCACTGGTGAATTCATCAGAGAACTGATGTGCTGTACCCCCAGAGGGTGCAGTGCTGTGGTGTGTTTCACAGAGATAACATCAGTGTAAAGCCTTTGCCCTGATTTGGCTGATGTTTGTTAGTTGTTTCTAAGATGTTCCTTGGCATTTTCTTTCTATCTGCTGATGTCTCCAAGCTATATTTTCTTAAACTTTGATATGCATAAGCCCTAATTTATTTTCTTTGCATTGACAATTTTTAGTTTTCTCCTGTATATGTTTTCTTATTGGTTTTCCTTCCTGTCCATATCAGTGGGGTCAAGGGAGCATATTTGCAATAATTTTCTTATTGACTTGTGTCACTTCAGAAATGCGTAACGTCCTGTAGAGGGTTTTTGTCAATATAAAAGTACTGGTGTAGTACAATGTCTTAAAACAATGTATCCATAGGTTTTATATTCCCAATTGTCTGTCTGGAATAGAAATATTTCAGAAGAAGGTACTATATTTCCATGCTAAGAAATAGGAAACCTTAACCTTTATGACTTTCTGAAAAACAAAAGCAGAGTGATTCACAACACCAGAAATTAAGGTAGGAAACAGACACTGGTGCTATTTAACCTTCTTCCAAAGCAGTTGCTGGATGTAATTTCCAATAGGGACTGATGGGTGAACCCATACGAGAAGAGCATGACTCAAAATAAATGTTTCCAACAAGATAAAACAACTGGCAGTGCCCCACAATCCCATTAGCTCTAGAGATAGCACTCAAAATCCTTTCAAGAAAAAATGTCTATTGCCACAAAATACTATCAAATGGAACGGATCCCCTTTATTACTTGGAAAAGATGAAGTAACCTTCTGAATATACTGTATATTAAAAAAAAGGTTGAAATTCATAGAGTCAAAAATTATGAGCTTGGGTTTTTATAAGATTTGAAAGGTCAGGAGGGTAAGCAGATGGCTAGCTGTAGAATTTATTACGCTTTTAGCAATTGTTTTGATGTTCCAGGTGAAACCTTGCAAGCTTATGAGGCTGTAAAATTCTATGACCCTGCATTAAAGTGAGGATTATGCTCATAATATGCATGTGATTTTAGAGATCAATCTATCACACATTTATTATCTGCCAAAAACTCACGGGATTCAATGTGATTAATATCTTGAACTACAATTTTTACTATTCTGCAGTAGTGCATCCCTTTTTTTGTCCAAGTGGCCTTTGTTTTCTTTATGAAAATAATGCAAGCAAGCATATGATAATGAAAAGATACCCTGGTAGTGCTGAGTGACTTTCCAGCAACCTTTCAGTGCTCAAAAATTACATGATTTTACAAGGCGTGTAAAAAGTTACGTATTCAGTGCTGATTATCACTCAGACTTTCTCAGGCAGGAGCAGGTTTGCTTAGCAAAGTCAGTACTACCAGGACCTCGGTGCAGTACCTTGAGAGAAGGTGAGCAGCTTCAGTACAGGAGTGCCAGTACAGGGCTCAGGCTTCCCTACACGGCAGCAAGCTACAGGGGTGCAAAAAGGTTCTTGCAGAGGCCCTGTGAAAGCAAGCCCCTCTCTTCCGACGCAGGGTGTTCCAGTGGCTGGCATTTCAGGTGTCTGTAGACACATTTGTTAAGTAAAGAGATGTCTAGCCCTATGAACAGCATCTGAGACTGTGCACAGGGCCTGAGCTGCTTTCTGGGCTCACAGCGGTGCTCCCCAATCCAGGGGTAGCACCTTGCACTCGGTCTTGTTAAATCTCGTGATGTTGCCATAGGACAAATTCTTGAGCTTGTCCGGGTCCCTCTGGTTGGTATCCTGTCCTTCAGGCATATCAGCCATGTTCCTGGAGGATAGTTTGGTGTCATCTGGGGGTGCACTCAACCCGTTGCTGAGGGTCAGCAGGCCCACCTTGTTATTCTCCCTTTCATAATTGAAGCACAAGACCACGTAATTGGCTCCTGGCCCATGACTGAAGTTCCTACTGCAGTATTAATAAAGAAACAATGGTAAACATTTCCTGGTTTTCTATCTGAGTTTAAAAGCATGAATGCCTTGTTTCTGCGTGGAGGAACTTACTAAACATTTTTTTTCAAAGACAGTTTCTGTAGTTGAATTTCCCATGACAATAAAGATAGGGTATTTGAACAATTCCAGTGACTTTCCACAAATACAGCTCACCATTGTGTTGAGGCTTCTGTCTGGAGAATGCTCACCAAGAACAGCAGGTAGGAAAAATAAGGAGGTCATCAATATTTTCTTAAACTTCAAAAAAGAAAATGCTATTTCAGAATTTTCCAAATTAAGAAAGAAAAGGCAAGAACTGTATTTTTTCCTCAGTTAAAGAGGCACAGAAGTTTCACTTGCAAGTAGCTTGTTTTACAAGTCTGTGTATGTGGTGATGCCCATCTGCAAGTCTGCAGAGATGCCTTATTACCCTGTTTATTAATTCAGTCAACAGCTGGATTAGTTTCCTTTTTTGCCAAAATGAACTTTAATTTTTCAAGAAGCAGCTCGTGAATTGTGATAGCAAAATAGGGGATTTTTTTCATCCCAAATGTTTGAGCAAGATTTCTTGTGCTGAGTAGTGGTAGGGGAAGGAGTATGGCTTAGAGAAAGCCAGTGTTCTCCTGAAACTATGCAGACAGATTTTCAAGAGCCGGATCTTGTAGCCTTACTGAAATAAGGTGTAATAAGGTAGGATCCCATTATGTTTTAATGCACAGCCACTACTGGGGTTCTGCAGGGCTCTGTCTTGGGCCCAGTGCTCTTCAACATCTCATAAATGACTTGGAGGCAGGACTTGAAGGGGTATTAAGTGAGTTTGCAGATGATACAAAAATGGGAGGAGCTGTTGACTTCCTGGAAGGCAGATGAGGCCCTGCAGAGAGATGGTCCAGGGCCTGGAGGGGAAGCTGTGGGAGGAGAGGCTGAGGTCACTCGGTCTGTTCGGGCTGAGGAGGTTGAGGGGAGACCTCATTGCAGTTACAACTTCCTTGTGAGGGGAAGAGGTGGGGCAGGCACTGATCCCGTCTCTTTGGCGATCAGGCACAGGACCCAAGGGAATGGCCTGAAGCTGTGTCAGGGAAGGCTTAGATCGGATGTTAGGGAATAGGTTTTTCACCCAGAAGGTGGCTGAGCACTGGAACAGGCTCCCCAGGGCAGTGGTCACAGCACTGAGCCTGACTGAGTTCAAGAAGCATTTGGACAATGCTCTCAGACACAGGGTGTGACTCTTGGGGTAGTCCTGCACAGGGCCAGGAGTGGGACTCTGATGATCCTAGTGGGTCCCTTTCAACTCAGGATATTCTGTTATGCTATTCTGTGAGAGTAACTTGAAGTTTGTTACCTAGGGTGAATTATTAATAATAACTAGATTTCTGTTCGAATTGCATTGTTCCTATCTGGGCAGTTTCACATCAGACTGAGCCTGAGCACTGAATCTAAAGGGTTGCTTTTTAAATGATTCCACCCTGTCAGAATCTTCCACAGGCAGAATCTTCCTGTCCTCAGTTCAGCACCTTTGTGTTCACTGGAGTTGGTGCATAGTTTCTGCACAAAAATGAGCAGTTAACTAAATGCTAATTAAAAGCAGCGTGTCACTTTATTGTGCTCAGTAGGAGCAGCCACAAAAGAACATGAATCTGAATTAATTTTTTTCCTTTTTTTTTCCTTTAGACCCCAGGAGTGTTGAGGGGAAAAGCCTATTAAGATAACTCATATGAAAATTTGAGATGGGTCTAAGAAGCTTCCAACCCTGTGAAATACTTCCCTGGAGCCTCCCCATACCTACACAGTAGCTCCTCTCCCTGTCAGATCAACATGCCACAACTTCTGAAGCCCAAAAGCTGTCTCAGGCTCCTGTCAGTCCTGGTGCCACCAACCAGCTCTGGGCAGGGTCCTGTGAGGTTTGTTGATGCTACTGAGACCTGAAGGCATTCAGCAGCTCATAGACGTGATCTGTATCCATACTGATTAATCCCTACAGGCCTGATCCAAAGTCTGTTGCATTCAATGAGGGTTTTACATTTCACTTTGATAGGCTTTGGGTTAAGCTTTAAGACATGGGATAGAAGTAGATAATGAGAGCAGGATGAAAGGTAGGTGAGGTACGGGAGTGTGAAAAGAACTGAAATATGAGGAGGAGAAGTTCATCTCACACACAGACCAAATTCAGTTTATGTGTTGTAATGCTTGTGGATGCCAGAATTCATAATTAAAGCAAAGAAAAATCTGGTTATTTTTGGCAGCATCCAAAAATGAATCTGTATGAACCAAAGACAGGTCTTCACTGGCTCATTGGAGCCATACCCATTTGCTGGAGCAGAAAATGGGAATTTGCATAAGCTTAGGTCTTTTTTTAATGCTTCCAGTAGCAGAGGAGAAGAAGGCTATTCCTGTTAAGTACAAAAGAGATGGTTCATTTCAATCTTTAGTAAATGTCAAGTGTTCGCTGCCTCGTCTATTTCAGTGAAGCATTTTAAATCCAAATGCATTCTTGAGGTTAACTTTGCTAGCCCCTGGCAACTGAGGTGTGCACGTTTGAGTTGATTGACCATGCTGTAGTACATGACTTTCATGAAGCATTCTACTCAGCAGGTCCTTCCCCTCACCCTATGGATTTGTGCCCTTGCTTGGTTGTTCGTGTGTGTCAGGTTGTGAGGCCTTCTTCAGGTCTGATGACCACCTTGCAAATTAGCAGAAAACTCACCTCCAGACACATCAGCTGGGATCCAGCATAGTGCCAGTGAGAAAGCTTTTCATCAGCCTTCTCCTAACTCCTTTACCCTCCAGTGTCACTGGTTAATGTACGAGATATCAGCATGATGGGGTAGGAGAGACTTATTTTAAGGGAAATAGTGAATCACATGCTGATAACATCAGTTACCCACAGGATACAGTAATACTTCATATAAGCAGTAATGACTTTACTATAAGGTCTTCAAGCAAACAAATATTAAGAGACACATTTACTTATAGAGCTCTATCTCATCACATTTTATTGTGAATGTGTGGTTTGTTTCTCAATCCCTTTAGTCCTCCAAGAGTATAAGGCAGAAAGCAAAAGCCTAAACTAAGCTTTGGCTCAAGCCAGATTCATAACATGCTATATTCATAACATCTCCAAGAGTGCTTTAAGCTGAGGTCTGGAAGGCTGGAAAGCTCAAGCACAAGGGGATTCCAGGCATTTTCCACCTCTTTGAGGCAAAATTGCAAATGTGGTGCCAGGACATGTGTCAATGTACAAGAGAGGGCAGACAAGACTGGAAGTCAGTAGAAAATATGCGAGCATAATGCATTACCACACGTTCTTTACCACACAACCATCACTGCTGTACCAGTCTCTTGTCAGATCATTTGACTTTCCCTTTCCATTGATCTTTCTTCCAGCTCTTAATTTAATCTGGCTAAGAAAAAATCAGACTGTAAAGAGAGGCCAAGCTATCTTTGGGTTTACCAGCATCAAGAAGAATTTGTAATCTTTTAATAATCTAATCGTGTAAGGCTAACAGATTTTAATTGTTCCAGTTATTTTCTTAAAAAGCCTGAAAAAAGTTACCAGGATTTTATGCTTTACTTGATGCTTGTAAGAAGCGTAAAGGTCTCCAACACTACCAAATAATGGAGTTACTCTCTTAGCTCCAAATTCATCCTTCCAGCTCCGGTGACTTTGCAAGGCTGATTATTTTCTAAAAGCTGCTGAGGCAGTTTCCTTAGTCCTGAAGATCTCTAGCATTCAGAACACCCTCATTTTGCTGGTGCAAGTGAAATTAAGGTTCCCATGATACTACCATGTCCTCTTCATCCAGCTTCTACCTGATCTCTACCCTAGCAAAGTACTCTAATATAGTAAGAATGTAGTGGTTACACTCAGTTAAACCACTGACTTGGTTCATGTCTCAGTATCTTAGGCTGTGTGCAAGCTGTCACTGAATGCATAAAATATTATTCATTTAGTTATTACTGGTCATTTGTGGCATTTTAATGCATTAAAGGATCTCTTCAGCTTCAAGAGCAGTTGTTGTAGCAGTTTGAAAAAATCCATGGGCCCTTTCCCATCAGATAGCACAAATCCCTTCCCGATAAATGCAGTTTCTCATAGAATGCCAACAATCTGTAATGATTCAGGACCACATGAGCAGAAATGAGCTTAGCCACAAGTCTGTGACAGAGGTTTGAAAAGACATGTCATGAATTTTTCTCTGAGATCGTAAATCTCTTTGAACTGTAGGAGATTCCCTACCACCTATCACTTCTTATCTCTTTTTTGTTAGATGGTCCTGACAAGCAGAGTAGCACAGGTCTGAATTTATTGCATGATGATGCCAAGCCCTCTGGGAGACCCTATTATAGAGAGAGTTAATTTCCCACCTACTTTAAAAACCCTTTCTAATTGAGCTCTTTAAAATACCTACTATATACAGTCACCAATATAGATCTTCAAGAGGTCAACACATGTAAGTAAATTTTAGGAAATAAGCTCAAAAAGTATAAGGCCTGCATAACTGTGCACACCAGACCACACTCCCTATTGCCGCTAGAAAGTCTCTTCTGCCACTGTGTACCAGCCCCTTTTTCCACCCAAATGCTTTTATCTCCAAAACTCCAGGCATCTCAATGCACATTCCAGATCCCCAGTGGGACAGGAACTGACAGCTGGAAATGTCTGAAGTGGTTTCAGCTCAGTGGAAATGAAGTGTGAAAACATGAAGCAAGCCCATGTTGTTCGTGTGAAATTATTTTCTGTGTTTGATATGAAGAATATTAGCAACTCACCAGTTATTTTTGTGCTGTGTTTTCTATTGGAAAGCATTAAGTGCCTGAAAATTATAAATGCTGTTAACTGGCGAAATCATCTCATGAGATCTAAAATGTTGTTAATTCTTAATAGAAGTCTTGATTCTTAGTAGGAACACATATATAGTCAAATTAATATCTCACATTGTAGCACTTTTTAAGAGTTCGTTTTCATTGCCCATTCAGACTGTGTGTGGCTTGCTTATATGGTAAAATCTGGAAGATCCCTGACATTCTGGATTTAGTCTTTGGTGGACCCTAGATGTGGTGCTCAAACCTGAGTACCAGAAATGTGTTAGGTTCATACCTAAATTGAACTAATAAATAACCCTCCAAACTATTATCGTTTCCCATTAAGCACAGTTTTAGCAGCATATACTAATTTTAAGCTTTTCTGTTTTAGAACTAACTGAAGATAAACTTATCTGTCTGTGCACTAATACAGTTCCCTCATAAAACCTGATCTGTATCCCTTAAACTTCATTACATAATCCTTATGTTGTAAATTAATGCCTTGGGGAAGCAGGAGCTCATACCTGCCTTTCAAGCAGGCCTGTGTAGCTCTGTCAGGTCTTCACAAGCAGCCACAAAGTTTTCGGTTTTGATGTTAAGGTTGACTTCACTGAGGGTTCTCTGAAGGATTAAAAAAAAAAAATTGGAATTTTTTGGATTCTGAAGGAATAACTGATAAGACTGTTGCTTTAAAAATTGACTCTCTTAAAATAGTTCAGGGGGTTTTTTTAAGTTGAATACCTACTTTAATGCTTTATCAAATTTATAATAGCTCAAATATTATCATTGAGAGTTCATTCTTCTGAAATAATCTTGGAATAAATTTGGCACAAGGTATAGTAACTGTACTAGACTTTAACAACACACACTTTTACCAAACCATATATCTTAGTCCTTGAGCATTGTGTGTATTCTTCTGTAAAGCAATCTGGTTTAGATATATTGTCAACATTTATATAAAGTATTAGTGGAGATAAGGCACCTTATTGATGATAAGGGGGTTTTTTTCTTTTTATATTGTTCAGTAAAATTACTTGAGGTTACCCTTAAAGAGATGCACCTTAAAGCTTTTCTGTGATTCTCTCCTGACAAAAATAGCCATGATTACAAAACAGGGGGAAAAAACAAGATATCATCCAAGATTAGAAGATCTAGATGAATATTAGCAACAGTTCTCCACAAGTAAAGCATGTAATGGCACATCTGGAGAGTGCAAAGGGGATTTCAGAGACTGTCTAATCGTATCTTGAATGGTCTGATTGATGCTACTTGCAGGCACGATGTCGAGGGCTATGAAAGGAGTAATTGCAGAGTTTCTATTTGTCACAAAATTCCTTGATAGGATTTCTGATGTTAGTAATTTATCACAGCGGTTCATTGTCTTGCCGGATGTCAAACAAAATGGAGATGCCAGAGAGCTGATGATTTGCTTTCAGAATGTCAGTGTCAGGACTGTGGGAACAGATCCACGATGAATATTGGGGTGACTGGGAAAGGGCAGCATGTGGCAGGGCTCTGGCTGTAGGGAGCAAAACTGGTGGTTCAGGAGAGAATCAGTGGGTGCTGGCCTTTTCTTTTATAACTGCAACACCCCTACTCAGACTCCGATTATCCCCTGGGATCTCACCTCAAAAGTACTTGAGGGATGATGCTCTTTCCACCTAAACCACATATATTATGAATCTACTCAAAATTTGTTAAGTGGCAAGTCTGTTTGGGAGTGTGATTTACAGCCCTGTCAGGGTGTTTTCCCCTCAGCTTACAAACTTTGGGGAAAGGTGTCTCTCCCTGAGACATTTCATCATAACATTGTATCATAAAAAAAAAAAACCTCTTTCAGACTGGTGGCTTCCTATGATGGAGTAAAACTAATATTATTTCTGGTAGCTGCAGCTGTAGAGGGGGGTGACCTTAGTGGTGGGGACCCTTGGGGTGTCCAGGGCAGGTGTTGTCTCTGCAATCAAACCCCTGTACAATTTGTCACATGCTCCCTGGTCTTTCCCTCTGCCTCACCCAGGGGGGATTATAGTTGAGATAATAACATTTTCTTCGTCTCATTGTTTTTGTATATCTCATTTGTGTTAAAAGCTCTTTAAGACATAGGCCAGTTTCTGCCACACAAATACGTATTGCCTACCATAGAGGGATCTTAACCTTGATGGGAGGGATTTTGGAACCTTGATGGAAGTAAAGATTCATTTATGAAAGTAATAATAAATCATATTTCTCTCTTTGGGTGTTGTTCTGTATGGATTTAACACAAGGAAAAATTATAGAGCAGAACCTATGAACAGAACTGGAAGCAAAATCCTGGCATTTTTCAGAAACTGTCCTGTTAGGTCTATTTTATTGTTAACCTTGAACAGATCATGCATAAATAAATGATTGGAAGTGTCAGTGATCTGCTCTGGAGAAAGACAACTATGCCTCCTGTCGTATCAGAGCATGGAAAAACAACCTAAAGATTAGACGTGTCATTGATGGCAAGTTCCAGGCATAAGCTGCTATAATCACTCTAGGATAAAAACAAGGCAACACAAATGGACATAGCAGAGAAAGCTGACTGTCAAGACACATCTCAGTAAAGTGCCTGTGCAGGCTCAGGGAGTGTAAATAAATAGGCAGAGAGAGTGGTGCAATGATAAAAATAAACACAGCACTAAAAGTTCATGTTATATTTGGATAGCATTTTGGCCCCTTGTTGGTACAGTCAGAGACTACCATGATACAGCCAGTGAGAGAGCTAGTTGTCAAATAGAATGGACCACATGAGCAAAGGTGTGATTAAACCACCATTTTGAGCTGATTCAGTGGCTTCTGACCATAAAAATTTAAATACAGGAAGACTGAGGATCAGGCCTGAAATACAGGTCTTCGTTATGTGGAAAATTTCAGTACACCATATATAACATAGACTCTTTTACTCTTGGTAATACACATTTTTATCCTCAGGTGGCACATTAGTCTCTAAGGAGAATTTATAGCTCAGATACTGTGGCTTTGTGCCTGCTGACTGAGCAATTGCACCTGGTCTGCCTTCACAACCACCACTGCTGCAAAATAGGCTGAGGGGGCACCCAGCCTAATCCGTAGGATGCATCTGCAGGTGGTTTATCTCAGGAGCATGTTACTATTCAGGTGAAATGCAGTATGGGGCTGCCGTTCACAGGCAGGAAGAGAAGGCACTGTGGGGAGGTGTGGTGTAACACAAATAGCTAAACTGATTTCCCAGGAGGGCTGAGACCCCTCTGGCTCCCAGCCATATGGACCAGGACCTCCACTCCTCCTCCCTCAGGGGTGCTCTGGCTGCAGTGCTTCTGAAGCTCATGTGTGAATGCTTCATAAAAGTACCAGGGGGCATGTGAAGGTAGACAGAAGTGGAGAAGAGAAAGTGAAGATTGATAAGTTGTGAAAAAGAAAGTAAGGATTTTGAGAGAAACTTCTGAAACATGAGATGGAAAAGGAGAGCAAAGCAAGCTAAACAAAACTGCAGAGACAAAATAAAAAGACAGGAATATGGCAAAGCCAGAAAAAAGCAAGGCAGGGACAGAGCAGGAAATTTTTGGCTCAGGAGTGAGCCGTGGTCTGTTACAGGCATGTAGAGTCGAGAGCACAGGCAGGAAGGGAGAAGACCAGGGTAACTAGAGTGAATAGGACATGCTGAGCGTGGGTGTTCTAACAGTACCTACATTATTTCTTAGCTTCATGTGTCTTACCAGGGTATAGTAAATACTTTCTGACAAATCCCTTTTTGGCAGAATTTGATTAGTGCTTAGAATGTACAGAAATGTAAATGGTTGAATGCATCAGAAAAGTGAAGGTGACAGTTTAAAAACATTATGGACTATTTCATTCTGCTGTTTGTACAGCTTAAAGTAATTTCTGAAAAACACACATTTTAGTTAGTCATTAGAAGACTCAATACAGGTATTATGTAGTTATTCTGCTGTTTTATATTTCAAGAAGTATGGCCAAACCTTTCCATTGGCTAGCAGTATATATAAGGTCAATGCTTTCTTTGTAAGAGCTGTGTGTAGGATTTCTCTAGAAACTTCATGAGAAAGTCACAGGCCCTGCAGTACCTTGTATGTTCCCCGTGGACCTGTGACACTCACTGGGGTTATGTTCGTGTTCACTTAATTCAAAATAAACTTAACTGTCTTAAAACAAATTTCACTGACAGAGTCAGTGCTTATAATTATTTTTATCAAATCATTTATTTTCAAAGCTGACTCTTTAAGGAGATATTAAATACCTGTTTACAACAGCAAATACCAATTCTGAGCTTGCCTCTTCTGTCAGAGATAATTAACTCGGGAAGAAAGTTGAAATCTTTAGTGTGTGTGTGGGTTCATATTGCAGCTCCTCATTATTCCAGACTCTCCACATGCCCTGAATTATGTCAGACGTCTTTGTCCAAATGCATTTTTTGAGTTTCATAACAGGCAGATGGAAGTAGTTAATGATGTCACTATAATGGATCATTATATTTTAGTGCTAAGCTCCCAGTAATTTTACATTTTCTGTCTTTCACACCTGTAATCTACAAGAAAAAAAAGAAGAGTTTGGACTTAGCTAGAGGGTGAGGGAAGTTTTTATGCCAGGCTGTCACGTACTGCAGCGCCATCTAACCAGACAGTGATAAAACTGAACAGTCTCATCTATAAATCACAATAAACCTTGACACAATTCACCTCTGCCTTCAAAGCCTTAAGAGTGGTTAGATTTTCCTATTAGAAACAAGCCCAAAATGTATTTATCAGAAACATCTGAGGTCCGGGAGAAGTAGGAATGTATCATCAGAGGACTTTTGGCTTGAATCCAAGAAAAACATCTCTCTCTGGGTCTCACCTTACAATAGCAGAAACAAAGTGAGAACCGAGGGGTTGTGTGGAGACATAGATTTCTAAAGGAGCAGGTTCCCATCCTTGTGGCTGTACAGGACACCATTCCCACTGGGCCCTACCCAGGACATCCAAGGTGGGAGTCTTGGCTTGGTGTTAGAGCTGCTCCCCTTTCTGGAGGTCCTGGGAGCCTCCTTTGTGTACCAGGGTGGTTTTCCAGGAGATGAGGTCAGACCGAAGTGACAGCCATCAACACCGCCAGACACTGGGGAAAAAAAACCTCGGGGTGGTGTAAGGAAACACTTGCTCCAGCGCTGGGTTGAGAACGGTCACCTGGCCAGAAAGCGCACATGGATTTGTGTTTTCAGCGAGGAAAGCTGGAGGTTTTGACATCGATCTGCCCTAGAAATCCGTGCCAGCCTTTATCTCTGAGAATATTATAATTTATTGGCAGAATTTCTGCTTGAGTACATGGTAAGGAGCCTGTGTTCCTCCCCTGGCCATCTCCTGGTGTGTCCCAGGCCTGGAAGAGGATTGACAGCTGCACTGACCATAAAAAGGGAGAGATTACTGTAGAGGAAAGGGTGGATAATTTTGAAGATCATTCTGTTGAGGTGAGATTAAAAACTGCGGTGCAGGAGTTTATGCTGTGAGCAGGAGCACTTCAGTGACAGCAAGAGGAGGCAGGACAAGCTGATCAGAGCAGGACCAGACCTTATGGGATGAAAAGAGACAAGTTAACTGTGGGATAGACTGAGGGAGATTTTTATCAATAGAGGCACTGCACAATACCCTGTAGGGGATTCATCTGTAGTACTTCTGGAAGTAGAAGGATTTCTTACAGAAAAGGGCTTCAGCCTGGCCGTGAAATGTCTAATAGGAAATGTAATTTTATTTTTTAGAGTTAAAAATATCAGGCACCTGCAGAAGCTTCTCATGGTGACAGGCAAGAGACCAGTCACAAACTCAGACTGGGAGTTAGGAAAGCATCTCCCCAGTTGAGAAAAGGCCTGAACAGCCTCCTGCTTGGACCAATGTGGCAAAAAACACAGCTGGTGCGGACCATGGTACATTTATGAACGTACATATGGGAGGAGATGGTTTTCTGAAGAAGCAGAAATACAGTCCTGGTGAATAAAGGAGAATCTTATTTTTGGGGGGCCTTACAAAGAGAAGGCTATTGTGTCAAGTATCTCAGCAAAGTACTGAGGATCACCGAGTTTGTGCTTTAACCCAAGATCTTTCTCATCTTTTATTATCTATATATGTTGATGTTTCCTTCCTGCCTGATGATGTGCTCCTATCTGCCAAGTGAAATATATGCTGGCTAACAGTTTGGCCTGTTAACTAATTATTTTTTCAAAGGTTAAACATTCTCTAGTCTTACCATAGGATGTTCTTGCAAGATTATTTTTCTTTCTATTTTCCTTAATCACAATCCCTCACATTCAAAAAAAAAAGTGTCTGTGTGTTTGATAATTGACTGTATTTCATCTTGAACAGTGATATATTGATTTTCATGTGAAGTGAGCTTTCAGGTTGCCATTTAGAATGATGAGTTTTGGCAAGACTCCATTAGACTTCTTTGTATTATTGCCTGTCCTTCAGCTGGGAGAGCAGGCAGCCTTATTCCCCAGTACAAGCAGCTTCAATCATCTAATTTAACTCCAATTTCTTTATTCCATTTTCCTTTGGTGTGGCCCAAAGTGTCATTATTTTGCTGGCCAGTTTATATGCTGGCTCAGGGCAGGTAGTTTACACAACATTCCCAATCTCTTTTTCTTTTTTTTTTTCCTAGAAATTATATCGACAGGCTTTACTGTCTACATTATAGGCTGCAGAAATATTGCATGTATTACACTGGGGTCTGTGAGTGACACTGCATCTTTAGAGTTTCTGCTTTCCTGGAGTGAATGCATTCATTTGCAAACTGTAGCCAGAGTAAAAAAAATAATATAAGGTATCAGGACAACGTCCCTGAAATGGTCATGATGGTCTTATTATTGCCAGTTTTTTAATGAGAGGTTATGTGCTGCAACTATGGGGGGAATCTTTTCTGGAGCTTGTGCTATAAGGGAGCAACCAGCAAACTCAGGTAAATGTTCATGTTAAACGATGCTTTGAATCACATAGATTTTACTGATTTCTTTTTAGCGTATATGAAACATACACGAAACATACACTGATTTTAGACAGGTCAATAACAATATTCCAGTCCATGTCTTACATTAGTTTGCGCTTCTGCCCTTTTTTTTCAAATATATCGTGTACAATTAAAATTTATTGCCCTGGGTGAACAATGGGAGTTTAAGGTGAGTGAGCACTCCTACTAGTGGGGGTTTTCTTTTATTGCTCTGGAAATAGTGGCATGGTTGCTGTTCAGTACACACATAAATTTATATAGTTTATAGCATCTCACTGGATAAGCAAGCAACTTGACTGTCATAAGACACAGAAAATACAAGCGAGACCCAATCTCTTGGAGAAAGTTATGGAAAAAAAGAAAACTAAAATTACAGACAATGAGCAAGCCATGGACAAGTGTATCTGACTGTTCGTGGTAGGGATTAGTAATTTCACCTAAATATGACAGAGCCTGAAAAAGATGGGGTAAAAAAGGAATGTCAAGCTACGCAGAGTCAATTTTTTTTTAATCGCAATAAAACAATTTCAGCTCTTAATTACTGACGGTATTCAGGCTCCAGATAAAGGTCAGACTTAGAAAAGTGTTATAACATACACTGATCCTAGATGCAAGGATAAAGGGCATTACCAAGATAAAGGGCATTACCAAGAAGAAAGAACAACAAATAAATACTTGCTAAAAGAAAGCACTGAACTAAATTTTGTATTAGAAAATGTTTAACAGAGAAAAATATCTAATTCATAGTGGAAGGATCTACCCAGCGTCAGAGACAATAACTCTCAATTGCAGTAATTTATGCAGGCAAGGGATGTGGCTGGGATGACAGAAGCATCTCTAAAAAAAATCATTATCAGGCTTGTCTCCTTGGCCGATGAAGAGATGGAAAATAAACAGAATATTAAGTCAGACTTTAAGCTTATGCAGTAGGATAAAAGTAACAAGAAAAGATGTTTTTGCGGAAGGGGTGGCCAAGAAATTTTCCTAGGCAGAAGCTAAGCAGTTCACCCCTGACTGAGAGCGAGAATGTCCCTCAGCATGAAGCATTAGCTGGGCACCGCCAGCAGTGGGACTCTTCAGCAGCAGCAGTGGGAGTCCATAGAAAACGTTTCAGTGCATCCCCAAATATCCTCAGGACTACAGCCAGCTGAACGTGTGATTAAGGTTGACTCATCAATGACTTTGCAAGACACTTGTTCACCAGATACAAATGATCTCTGACACAGATACAGGACTGGAGCAAAATGCTCATCGTCCCTCACTGTGCCCAAAAGGGCATTCCCAGGTTTTGGCATCTTTCCCCCCGTTGAGGGTTAGAAACCACTGCTTGTTATCAAATGTAGTATTGAATGTGCCATGTATTAAATCTGCAAATGGTTTTCACATCTTTTTTTCTGCCAGTCCACAGACCAGACTGTGCACAATAAATTCACAGGCTGTCAGACATGCCAGTGAATGACTGATACATTAGTAAGATTATATGAATCTGGTTAAAAAATGTGGATGAAGATGGCCTGCAGAAGATGTGAAGGGAAAAATGTCCTATTTAGTAAGGTAATAAAAGTGATGAAAGGTCATTCCAGAAAAGAAATAGTCAGGAATATGAAGGCCTAGTGTCAAAAGGAAAATTAAAAAGTGGCTGGTTGGTTGTTTTTTAATAAATAAATTAGTATGGGTGGTTGTTTTTTAATAAATAAAAGAGTATGTGGCTTAAAATAAAATAGTCTTATTAGAGGCACGTAACAAGCTGGTGTGAACTTTAGGAAAATGTTGAACAGATCAAGTCCTAGACTTGTTTTCTGTGCATTTTCCAGGATTTTGTGCTGTGAATGGGAAGGATTTGTGGGAGAATTGCTTTTTCTTGTGGCTCAAGGGACATTTTGAGAGGCATTTTAAAAGAGTACTTTAAGAGTAGTGCTGCAATCCAGTGTGCTCCCCATACAGACCTGACTTGAGTCATCTGCTAAATGCATTTTGCTTTAATAGCACTGTAATTGTTCAATGCTTGGGGCAAGGACTGTCGTAGTACTCCATAGGTACTGCTACAGAGCAAATAAATCATGGAAATTATGTCTTTGCTCCTTAATCTGTACATTCTAAATATATCTCACCTCCAGACCCTAGTTTTGGCAGATACTTTTGTTATTATTTTAAATTGATCACATTGGGGATTTGGTAGGGATTCCAAATGGTCAACAGTTGTGAATACCTTTTTCTATGAAAAATTACATTTTGAAACTCAATTAGCATCGTGGTGTCATACATGTTTAAATGAACACCTGCACTCTCAAAGCAGTGTTTTTGGGGAGATTTCTGTGAAACTAGGCCTGAAAGTGGAAGGAATGACTAAAAGGACAACTAAACTCGTTGCTAGGTTTTCATGCAGAGGTTCCTCTGACATATATCTGTGCTGTATCCTAAATAGCTGCTTTCAGCCTCATTTGAAAGGATGTGAAAGTTGTAAAAGACCTGCGGTTTGTTTGCTGTTTGGGTTTGGCTTTAAGTCAGGAAATCAATGTTTTGGTCTCAATTTTGGCTATACCTGCTTGAACCATGCTGGGTAAGGGCAAATACCCGTGGCAGAGCTGCCAGTGCTGTGATCTGGTAGCAACAAGATAATTCCTACCAGTGTTAAAAAACATTCTACTGGTTCATCCCAACTAAGCAGCTGAGTAATCATAGACTAGTTTGTAAATGCTTTTCGGTATGTGCAGTAAAATGTTTAGGCCAGAAACTTTGTCTGTGCTTTAAACCATCTGGCACAAATCACAACACTTTTTATTGATTAAGTCATACCAGATTCCAGAGCATGATAATAATATAAATATTTATCAGTTTAATTTATATCAACATTGATTTAGACCATGGTAGTAACTTTAATATTGCACAAATTCATTTACTAAGTCAGTACTGATTTAGAGCAACATGAAAATCTCCAAAACCTGTAAATGTCCAATTATTTAATATTTATATCCATAGCTGAAAATGAAGTCAGTTTTGAATCTTCCAAGCTTGTGAAACAAGAATTTCTCTTACACAGAGGCTGTATGGTTCAAATATAACCCTGAAAAAACTTTTTGATGTTGTGGTAATAAAACTCTTCGAAATCCTGACTTTACAGGGTAAGTGCTGATCCAAGCCTTACTGCAGAGTTACAAATGGCAATGCTGGCATAATCATTCTTGCTCATTTCCCACCCAAGGAATGCAGCAGGGAGCTGCAGTGCTGGTCTGAATGCTCCCTCCCCAATAAGATGAGCTCCTTTTGAAACCTGTGAATCTCCAATTAAGATAATTTTGTATGCTGATGTCTTGTACAGAATTCACATTGTTAGGATCATACTTATCTTCTGAACCCCCTGCAGTATGCAATACTTAAGTGGACTAAACCAGCTTCCAGTCTTTCTCTTCCCTATCAAATTATCTTCCCAAGAGAGATAGAGCTCTGCTCTCTGCCCTTTTGGCTTGTTTACCAGCTTGAGTCCTTCCTTCAAAACATTGTATTCCAGACAGTTTAAGACTCCTTTTAGGGTTGATTGTATTTCTTTCACCTACTTTCTTTCTTAAGCAAGATTACACATTCATCAATGAGTCTATTTTTATTTCAAGTTCATTCCTTCAAAGATTGGGCTATCTGAGGGCAAACCTTTCTTAGAAATTACAGGCTATCAGCTGCATGAAACAGTCACTCAAATGATGCCTTTGTAATCTCTTTTCTCAGTTTTGGAGATGATGGCAGACGGAGCTATTATCATTATAACTGACTAGGAGGAAGAAAGGGAAATGCAGATGTTGTCTTGTTGACAATTTTATGAGCAAGCTGAGTGCAGGCACTAAGAGCAAATGAGAGAGAATGGAAGTGTGACAAACAAAACATTTTAAAAGCTTTGTAATGAAAACTTTTCTATGTCTTCCTTTTGGCCTTTTCTTGAAGGATCACTTCCTAATGCTAGAGGATATCTGGAGCCAGCAGACCCAGTCCCTCTGACTCCTGTAGTCATCAGCAGTGAGGATGGGACTTGACCAGGATCAGTCTTTGCAGACACAAGTAAATGCACTCACAAGTGCAGGAGACGAATTTACAGGAACATATGGGGAGTAAGAAGGGACAGGCTGGCTGTTATCTCTTTCCTCACAAGTGTTTTATCAGTTGCAGCCCATTTTCTTGTTATAAAGGACACAAAACCATGGCAGCAATGATCTCTCAGCTGGTGTACTAATATTCTTTATGCCAGTCATCAGAGAGTGATATTTAATACATGCATCTCCAGTTCTACAGTAAGAGAAGATGGCAGGATGGAAAGGAATCAGTTTTTCTCATTTTCAGTGAGCAGATTGTGTGGCTGAGGTCACTTTCAGCTACTCATACATGCAGTTGGTGACATTGCCATCTGATAGCACTTTGCTTGTGAAAAAGAGGTCTAGGAAAACAAGTCTGTTCCTATGCAATATATTTTAATTTTTGTGGCTACTGCTATTTTCAGTTTTTCAATATTTTTGAAGAACTGTATTAATTCCTTGGGAGAAAAAGAAATTGCTTGAGGAAAAACTGACTGTTCTTCATGGTTAGTTCCTCCCCAGAACTATTGGGCTGGATAATCCATCAACTACAAATAATTTGCCATCTGCATATCTGTATCACCAGATTCTGAGCCCCACTTTGAATAGACTCATTTGGGGTTTTAGAAAATAATCAACTTCTCAGCAATTCTTAGAAAAATATATTATTTCTTTATCTTTTCAGTTAATTTGCATTAGACAAAAAATGAATGATACAAGTCAATGAAATATCTGCCTCTTCATGTTTATATGAGGGAGCTTTTTTTCAGAATTTTGGCAGAGCAGAGAAAAATGAATGAAAAGTGAAAACCTGGACTGTCCCACACTCTGAGCACAAAAAAAGTAATATTTCCTTGCCTTCAGTGAAAAAAACATACATCTGAGAACATGCTGGTCAAACATGTTTTGACCAGCAAACAAAGAGCTTTTCTAGAGTCTGGATTAGCAGAATATACTATCAGAAATTACTGGGCTCCAGTTCCTTAATTTCTTTAAATTAAATCTGTAGATTACTTATGCTAATAATGAACATGTGCAATTCTCTAATCTGAATACTTTATGAATATAAATGTATTGCTATTGACACTGCTTACCATAACTGGGTCTCTTTCTCACACTGTTTGGCAACAGGAAACCATAAAAATACCAAATTACATTGGCATGCCAAATACATTGCCACAAACTATGCTGACCATCAGCAGGAAGGAGCAGAATTGTTGTGTAGCAGAACTGAGGTATCAGTGTGTGTGCAGGCCAGAGGAGGGTGGATGACTGTTGCCATCCTGGGTTACCTGTCAGACGTGGTGCAGTGCAGCAGGGACCATGGGAACCCTCTGCATTTATGATATTGCTGCTGCTTCTTGACACCCTCTCCTGCCCCATCATTGCAGCACCATTTTGCACATTAAGATTTGAGCTGGGAGCATTGCATTTCTACTGTGTAATGCTCAGTGCAGGCTACAGAAACTGTGTTGACCTCTGCTGGATTGGTGCCTTAGGGAATTTGGCCCGATATCATTAGTGCCATCCTGGCACAAATTTCATAATTCAGCATGGCATGGATTTTCTCTGTGGGTGAGAACAGTATCAGTGAGATCAATGGTGTTAATTGTGAATTTTATATAAAGTGTGTGTTATGCAGGACTGAAACTTTCCTAGGACAAAGCAAGGTCCTCAGTGGTGAGGGGAGAGCGTTGGTCCAACAGTGCTTCCATGTGCATTTCCCAGGGTGTTTGAGGTAAAGCATCTCTTAAGATGAAGTGTTGGCTAATGCAGTTTGGGGCAGAAGAGGTACCTAAAGCTGTCCCTAGGACTAGAAGTGATGTGCAACTCCCAATCCTGAGTGCTCTCTTATATGTCAGAGACTTTTATTTAACCACTGCTTGTCTTTAGAAAGGGATGAAGTTAACATTGAGCATCCTGAATTTCCTGGTGGTGCCCTTTTGGTCTGTTATTTTTGTTGGTAAAAACTAATACCTAAGCTCTACCACTTATTTCACAAAAAATATATAAAATATCCACGAATTGCCTGTAGCTTTGAATACACAGTCTCTCAGAAAATGAAAAAAGCCGTAGTTACAGCACACATCTCTAGGCACTGGCATGCTATGCACTCATGGGGTATGACTGAATTTCCTGTCCTAGTTCAATAACAGCCCATTTCTGATGTCCACAAATTGGCTCAGCTTGCCATGGTTTGAATGGCTACAGAGGCGTGCAAATCCTGCACCCTTCCGAGTTGTCAGGGAATCTTCCCTGGTTGATATGATTTCATCACACAGATGAAGCAGAAAATATGGCTTCAGGGTATCTGAGATTTCAAGTTAAGAAGACTGGTCATTTAATTCCCTTATTTTATTAAATACTTTTTAAAAAAAGGTATTATCTAATAGAAAGATACTACCTTACAGTTACTCAAAATATAATTTATTTTAGGATGGTTGTTAAGCAGCTAATGATTAAAATTGTTCTTTTTGGTATTAAAAATATTCAATGGAATTTTTTTTATTCCAGAGACTGACAAGTAAAATGTAAATTGCTGAATAAAATTTCAGCAAATTTTACAAAAAAGCAAGAATTAACAAAATATTTGTTATTGACCCAACCAGTGTCTGCAAGGATAGAATCCCAAATATACGTTGGCTTTCTGGTGAAATAAATGTTTTCTGTCACTAGAACTATACAAAGTAAATTTCTACAAAGTTTAACCATTTTCTTCTAAATTTGATTAGATCACACTTACTGTTAATACCTCTCATCAAAGTAATCCTTCCCACCAAGAAAAGGCTTTGTATCAAACAAAACATTCTCCCTGACCTGAACTTTTTTGTGTTAAATTTTTTTTTCCTGTCCTGTTTAAGTATTCAAAACTTAAGAGTCAAAAAAAGTGAGTGTAACTTAAAGAAAAATATTTACACTGACTTTTCGGCTGAAGCGATTTTAGCCTAAACTCGTGTGCCTAACTCGACAAGTGCCTGCACTTTAGCTGTATCCTCAAACAGATGAGTGCTGCTCTAACTGCTCCGCTCGTGTATTGTGCAGAGGTGACAAAAGAACCTTAAGAAAAGGTCTCCCTTCTGTGGGAATTTAAATTCCCGAGGAAAAGTGACTTTGTTCCAGTCTTTCTGCTAGCTGACACACACAAAGACTAATGACTTCTCCCTTGCTTCATGGAAATCTGACTGTGATATGTTAATGGCCTTCATTAGATGTGTCACCGACCATCCCCCAAGCCCCACCAAGTGCGTGCTTTCCTCCCCTCCCACCGAGATGTTTTATCACTCTTCTAATGATGTGAAAGGAGGCACGATCCTTCAGCAGCAGCAGCAGCACCAAAACATCTACAGGGAGGTGATGAAATGCACTGTCATCGCCCAGGTCCTGTGCAACCACCCTCACTGCTCGTCTTCCCAGTTCCCTCAAATCTCTCCGTGTTTTGTGGTAACTCACAAGAAATGTGTGTGAATAGCCTGCTCCCTTGCTTGAACTATGTTACATGAGTAGAATGGTAGAATCACTTAGATTGGAAAAGACCTTTCAGAGCTTTGAGCCCAACCATTAACCCAGCACTGCCAAGCCCACCACTAAACCATGTCCCCAGGTGCCGTATCTACTGTCTTTAAAATACCTCCAGGGATCGTGACTCCACCACTGCCTTTCTGCTGGGACACTTTCCAGCCGCTCTGCCCCCGGGCTGCAGCACTGCGTGGGGTTTCTGTGACCCAGGCACAGGATTTGGCACTTTGCCTTGTTGAACCTCACACAGTTGTCCTCAAACCATCAATCCAGACTGTCCAGGTCACTCTGCAGAGCCTTCCTGCTCTCCAGCAGATCAACACTTACACACAACTTGGTGTTGACCGCAGACTGGCTGAGGGTGCACCCTAACCCTCATCCAGACCATCAGTAAAGATATTAAACAGGACTGGCCCCAATACTGAGCCCTTGGGAGCACTACTTGTGACTGGCCAGAGTGGGTGTAGCTCCATTCACCACCACTCCTTGGGCTCAGCCACCTAGACTGGTTGTTAGGACTTCTGATGAATGATGGAAAGCACTACTTCCAGCTCCCTCCGTAGCCTTGGGTGGATCCCTCCTGGCCCCAGAGACTTGTGCATGTCTAGGTAGAGTAGCAGGTTGCTGACCACTTCCTCGTGGATTGCAGGGGCTCCATTCTGCTCCCCGTCCATCTTCCAGCCCAGGGGACTGGGTACCTGGAGGAAAACCAGTCTTACACGTAAATACTGAGTCAAAGGTGGTGTTAAGTATCTTAGTCTTTTCCTTGTCCTTTGTTACTCTTTGCTCCCAGATCCCACAAAGGGTGGGGATTCTCCTTAGACCTCCTTTTGTGCTGATGTGTTTGTAGAGGCTTTTTTTGTCGTCTTTTATGGCAGCTTGGCACGCAGCTGGCAAAACGTTGCTGCCAGAGCCTGGTCTGGGCAGCTGCTTCCACTGCGGTGGGTACAGAGCTTGGAGAGGCCATGGCTTTCTGCGGGGCAGATCCTGTTGCTCCCTGGTGGAGCTGGAAGGGCTTCTCCTCTTTGTGGTGGGTTTTTGGCCACTGTTGCTCCTGGTCCCATCAGCTGCAGGCTCCTGGTGGTTCTCTCAATGTCTCCTAAGTTTCCCCTGGGTTGGGAATACCCCCTGTGCAGTGCACTAGAGAGCTCTGCAACAGATCATGATGGCACCCGAGCCTCTTGCCTTAGCAATTAATGCTTAATGAGTTCATTATCCTATTTAACATTTCATGGGTAATTTGCGATTATTTAAAAATAAACATGTATATTCAAGGTCTGGCTTAATGGGGAGAAAAAAAGTGCTGAAATATATACATATTGATAGGGTAGGTAATTGCTGAGAACAGGAAAAATCCCTTTCTCTGCTCCCACACATATCCTAAATATATAAATAGGGAGGTAGATGCATATATATATACAGACACACACATATATATATATGTACATATTTTAAATTGTTTTATGTTTTTCTTTAAAGGGCAGTGCAAAGATAGCTCTTTCTGCTCCAAGGAAATTGTGTATTCAAAAGAGGTTGCTGTCACCTGTTTCCAGGAACAGTGAGAGCTAACTAACTGATTAAGCTGTAGGTGTTTTCACTCAAGTATTTTGATCATTTTCCCACATGAATACGTAGGAAAATGCAGAACACTAAAAGTAAAACTGGTATTTTTTTGCACATATTTTGTTTGAAAAGTCAGTTGGAAAAGATGGATCCTGCCCCTACAGGAAGGGCTGCATTAGAAAAAAATTCAAGTATTTTTGAAGGATCTCTACATCACTCACAAGGCATTCCCTATGAGAGATTTTCTCCTCTTCCACTGCTACTTTCATTCCTGCTTTGTTGTTCTTTCTTTTCTCTCCTCTTCTGCCTCAAAAGTGATGATCTCTACAGCACACAGGACATACCTGATAACATTATCTCTTGGTAGACATCACATGCCAAGTAAAGAGATTTGTATTTAGCATACAGCACCTGAAATGAATCTATGTTCAGCCTCCACTTGACAATATCCTTTAGATTATGGTTTCTTGGCTTGCTTAATGTGGTATAATGCTAGACGAGACTTGTGAATCAGAAACTGTTATAAGATATTTGTGTCTAAATCAAAAACAATATTCACCTTAGATGAAATTCCAGTCCCCTGCAGAAGCCAAGGAAATTTTGCCTTCAACTTTGCTGTGACCAGAATTTCAATCAGAGTTGTTACACAGAAAAACAATTGAATAGCTTTGGTGGTTATCATTTCAGTCAGAATCTCCTGCATTTTTATTAAATTAGTGCCCAATAACAATAACTTCTGAGTGTGTTAGAGGACAACAGAAGAACAAAGGAGAAAAGGAAAGCTTGAGAGGTAAATACTCTTCTTAGAGAGTCACATGCTCCCCTTTAACAATGGATGTAGTTATACCCCATCTGTGGGAACCTCAAGAGGAACAAATAATTAGTCTGCTACAATCTGTATAAAAGCAAAATTAATGGTAGCCTTGGGGGTTACATATGTCTGGGCAATTTTTGATAGTGAGAATTTATTGGAAATACACTCTGGAACCTGCCCAGGAATAGATTAGTCCATTATAGAGGTAGACAAAAGCATCCTTATCCTTCTGCTCTAGCAGTGGATCACAGCTTACGGTCTGTGGTATTATATTTTTTGTGCAGCTGGAAGGAAAAAAGAATAGACCACAGGCCTACGGTGAATGGTCATGGCAACACAGAGCAGCAAACCCAGAGAAAGGAATCATGTTTTAAAAACCATTTTGAATGCTGCTTTGTTCTCAAGGGAGCACAGTTTCAACATTAGAGCTTTGTTCTATCTCTTGAGATAGTTCTGCTGGGCTAACGCAGGTATTGGAGCAAAGTTCACACATCATGAAAAGATGTTAAAGTTTTACGTTTTTAAAATTTACCGGAACCAGAAAAAAGACTGTATTGAATTTGCATGTTGAGTTTGCAATTACAGCTCAAAAACTTAGCAACAGCATAAATCTCTATTTTTACTAAATGAACTCAATAAAGCTGCAAAAGAAGGGCATGAGATCAGTCTAGTTTCAGATAGAGTATTTCTGGGTTTTTCATTACTTCTTTAACTATTACAGGCTAGGTTAACCCTGGTTTATTGTATTTTCTAATTATATTATTTTTTTAAAGATTCTAATTCCTTGCTAAGCCTCTGTCATCAGTGTGTTACCAAAAGGTGTTTTGCAGTAGGAAGTAGAACTCAACTTTCATTGAGAGCGCCCTGCAAGGCAAAACTCACAAAGCAGATAAGAACTGGACTACCCTCATTTTTGTTCTCCAGGTTTTCCTGTAGTTCACAGGGTCACAGGTTATCTGCTTTCAGCAGCGTGGACGCACACAGTGGCATCGTGTGATTTGTCACAACAACCACTATTTTGGGCAGTAACGTTGAAGAGGGGAGGAACACCTAATGCAGCATGTATTTCTGAGCCCTGCTGTCCGCAGTGGGGAAACTGGGTGTACTGGAACAGGGATCAGCTGGAAAGGCAGAACTGGGAGACCGAATAAGAGAGGGAAGTGTAGACGAGGCCCAGAGTGCCCCACTCCCAAGCTCTGTCGGACCCTTCGTGAGCTGTATAGTTTTCCTTTTTACATCTGCTGAACGGAGCCCCCTCCCAGACCCACTCCAGCCAGGCTGTGGTAGCACCAGCAGCCCATGGCACAGCAGTGCAGGGTTCCTGCCACGGGCAGCAAGAGGGAACACCCGGCCTGCTTCACACCTGCAGAGCAGGAAGGAAATTTGCCTCTTGCTTCAGCTCGAGGAAACTCTGCAAGCTTCCTGCTCAGAAAAGCAGTGAGCGTATACCTGCCCCCAAAAAAAGTCATAAGAATTAAAATGCAGAATTTCAATTCTACTAGTAAGTATGGGAACTTGAGGAGATAATTAGTGTTTAGAAGTATTTAAAAATCCTCCACTATTTGTGTTTTCTAAATTACTCAGCTATCACACCTGGGGCTAAGGGCAAGAGAACTGAACAAAACCAGAAATCATGTTTTCCTTCATAATTCTGGTTACATTTACAATTGAAATATAGACTTATTTGACAAGACTGAGCTTGTGGTTGAGGTGCTTGTAATGTATTTGAGTTAGAAATGCAGGAATGTTGTATCGTCTTACAGCTCAAGTATAAAATCATGGGAAGAACAGAACATTTAAACTAGATTTATCCCCTGTGGAGAACTTTGTACGGAAATTAGAAGATGATCAAATCTCTGAATGGTAATTTAATAGCTAATTTAAAAGCCTCTCTTGCTTAAATTATCAAGAAACCACAAGATACATAGTTCTATATTACACAATGCATATTACAACATAGGCATATGCTAGTGAAGAAAGGACTCCTAAAACACAGTTTGAGTTTCATATTAATTTAAATATATAAGATTACATAAAATGTCAGGTGCATTTAATCATTTTTAAAGCACAAATTAGCACAAAAGCAACCTATTGTTCTGGCTTTAGGCAGATTCTACCTAACTCAATATACCACTGTGGGAAGTAATTCCTCATTCAACACCCTGTCTATTAAATTCACCTGCAAATAAATGAGTGTTGCACTGCAGCCAGAGACTTGGCAAATCTATCCAATTTGGGACTGAAATTTCTCAACCTTCACCTCCATCTCTTTAATATTGAGTGCTGTGGCTTTAATACCTCCACTAATCTCTAATGCAGCATGAATTCAGCCCTAATCACTCGAGAAGGTAAGTGTCAAGCCACCTGTAGATCTGCACTAACACTGGTGCCTCATATTCAGGCTCACAAGGCCTCTTAACTTTTTTGTCTCTACTCTTATCTTGAGAAGTTTTTTGTTATACTTCCTTTTATAATAATGTTCCTCATGCAGAGAGGTCAAGAAAAATCAGAGCTATTAAACTGATTGCACCAAGCACAATAGAATTAAGTAGCACTCCATTAAAATTTTGCAGGCAGAATGCATTTCCAGGTGCTCTCTGCTACATTAAAAAAGTGATTTCCTATTATTTATTAAATAATCACCGGGCATTTCTACACAGTTTTCTCTTGGCTTAAAGGTGCAGTCATGAAAATGGGAGGTGTCTTTTATTGCACAGCTACACAGGGAGAATGGACTTTATTCATGGGTGATGATGCCGAGTTTCACTTTGCCTTTTGGTCAGGTGGATGAGTTGTGAAGGGATTTATCCCTTCAGTGAAATTCTCAGAGGGAACCTCAAAGTCCTGTGTCAGTCTCTCTCCCAACAATGCTTCCTTTCATTTAGGAAGCTATGAAAGAAGATGTATTTTCTTTTCCTGCTTAGACCAAAAAAAAAGAGAGAGAGATAGAAAAAGAAAACAAACCAAAAAACTACTAAAAAGTCAACTTCATTTCTTTTCCGACTAAATAAGCCTAAAACACACATCGGTTTCCCCACAGGGAAAGCTTCTGACTGATATGTTGAGTCAAGACAGCATCAAACTCTTCCAGCTGTCACAGCAATGCAGAAGTGCAGGTCCATCTGCCAAAAGCCAGAGGTTATTCTGTGACTGCTTCCAAAAAGCATGGCAGGGGTGGTTTGCTGATTAATTCAGTCCAGGGGCTTCCAAGATGATTTCCTTGAAAATGACTGACTTACATTTGTGCACTGACCCTCTGCTTCTGTGGTCTGGGGACAGATATTCCAGAAATACCTCGGAGCTGCCCCTCTGTCAGGGACACGTGGACGTCAGGGGGACTGGCTGGGATTTCTCCCCCTGGGCAGAAGTACGGGGCTAGTGGCCGAGCAGTAGGGGTGAACCCGGTTCAGGACAGCAAAGCACATGCCACAGGAGGCACTGCAGGTCCCTGCCAGCCAGGACCACGGATGCTCGTCTTTCAGGACAGCCTAACAATAGTAATCTGCTTAAACCACCTCAGGGCAGCTGTGTGGCCACTGGCAAAAATGTTGTTATCCCGTTCAGCAGGAGTCTCCATTTAAAAAAAAAAAAAACAAACCCAAAAAAACCCAAAACAAACAAACCAAAACCAACCAGTCTCTTCTGTATCTTCATACTGTAAACTAAAAACACATCAGAACAATTCTCAGAATCAGACTCAACTCTTAGGCTGAACTGGTTAACAATTATTTGCCAACCCTGACAGGTTTGGATTGAAAGTTAGCATTTTATTTTAACAAAGGAAAAGGTGTAGAAGTTCTATTTTCTTCCAGAGACTGAAAAAAAGTTTTTAATTAAAAGAAGGAAAACAGAATTTTAGTGAATACAAAGGTAATAATTTGACAGAAGAATAAGAGAACCAAAAATAAGTTCCTTGAGGAAAACCTCTAAATTTCACACAGTTTTATAAGTCAAAAACAGCATTCAAGCAGCATGCAGTAACTCCCTAATTGTGGTAGCCTGTCAATAAGAAACATAGAAGAATAATAAATGTCTGTATTTTCTTCTAAAGCAACCATATATCTCACTGTTTTAGGGGGCAATTTCTCAATTGCAGTTAAAATCTAAAATTATCAGTTTGATCAATGGTCTAGGTAGATGAAAAATCTGGTCGACCCATTAAATAAGAAAGTTAATAAGAAGAGAGAACCGTCTCACAGTTCGTGAAATAGTACAGCAAAGTATAATTTTTCAAGTCCTAGTAATTATGTTGGCTATCACACCATTACTGATATAATGTGAAGCTAATAAGCCAAGTAATTAGAATGCACTAGGTCAGAGTTTTCACCTTAATATGTGAAGGGTAAATGAGAATGAGGCATTCTAATATTTAGCATATGGCTAAAACAGTACAAAAGTAATAGAACTGAAAGGTTACTTTTTAGAGGGAAAATGTTCCTCAAGTTGAAAGTTGTTGGTATTGACTTACATGCTGGGCCTAATGAAGGTCATTATGGCGATTTAATTGTGTTACAGATGCACCAGAGAGGTCTGGCCGGGTTTCTCCTCTCTGAATGACTTGCTGCATTCTGCTGCTATTGCCCAAGTTCTCAGCGGCTGAATTGCCTTTCTCACTTACAAGCCACTTATATGTTGAATGCAGCACTACAAAACTGTCTAACACAAAAGACCCAAATTAGCCCATACTTCAGAAAACCCGAATGTGATATTCCTGAGAAGCAGGGGGAAAAAAATACGTCCTTTCCTGATGTTTCAGTTTGCAACATTGCCAGACCCAGTTCTGTTATTTTCTCTTCAGACTGCTCAGCTTTTTTTGAAAGTACGCTCAGTACAGGCCTCAGAGTCCATAAGTTTACCAGAAAATAGTGAGATGCACTTCCCAGCACCAAGGTCATTCACTCTCAGTAGTTTACAGGCACAGAATACCCGAGTACCTTTCTCCTCAGCTACAAATATAGAAAATAGTGGACATACTGTTTCAAAAGGCACTTTGCTCTCAGTTCTTCAGGAAACAGAATGACAAGGTTCAAGCAAATATGTAAAATGTAGAGATTAAGAAAACTAGATTATTAAAAGAACAAACTGGGAAGTGGTCTCAATTTTGTAATGCTAAATCATGCAAGATAACCTAGCCTACAGCACCACATTTTACACTGAGGGTGTTAAAAGAGAAAATTAAGCCATTTAGTGCATGTGTTGTGGGGCACGATGATGAGTCATGTTTGACTGTGACATCTTGGGCTGCCAAGTGTGATGAAATAGAAACTGCCATGTGAAAGAGAGTTGAAACCTTTGCTTGACTCTGCTTTGCAGGGAAACCTCTCTTTTTGATCCCCTTTTGTCTGCATCAAAGAAAAATGTAGATCAGGAAATCAGTCTGTAGCAAATGTATGGAAAAGTTCATGGAGTGAATGAAAGCAGTCAATGGGAGAAGTCATTTGATTTCTTCTGGCAAAGCTGCAGGAAAAAAAGACTGTCTCACAGTAGGTTTTGAATTAAGAAGGTTCCTGTGAGGTTTCAGGGTTCTCTTCAGCCTGTGTATTGTTTTAGCATTGCATGTTGTTGTAAGAAATATAAAACGCTAAAAACATGAAGAGCTCTGAGGAATGCACATTCCCCTTGAAGGATAGCTGCGTAAAGTCCTGAAAAATCACTTCAGAAACTGAAAATTATTCTGATGGTCCAGAGCTTACAGCAACGCACTGAAAATGTAGGTATTGTCACACGTGTACAATAAGGGTCTCTCCCAAAAGACCTGATCCTGAGGACCTGAGGAGAATGGGAGAGAGTTTGCCTTCATCCCATATGCTTCTTACAGATGACGGTGCATGAAAGGTCCATTTAACAAAGAGCTTATCTTTGGCAAGAAAATAACTTTAATAAATGTCCTTTGAGCCCGCTCATAAGAGAAATTATATTTTAGATGAAAATAGGAACATCCACAGCAAACAAATCATAAAATAGTAAAACTAACTGATTTATCTTGTCCAAGGAACTGGTGCAAAATAACTGTATTGGTTATTTAGGCAGATATTTATATTGTGTATCAAGCATAATGTAAATACTAACTATTCTAACCTTGGTAAGTTTCATAGACTGAAATTCTTTTATTCAGAGTTTAGCTAAAAAAGCCCCATCAGGCATAAAATCATGAAAAGGGACTAGGTCCTTGACATCAGTCTTATTCATACTGCTTCTACATCCTAATATGTAGAGAGTACTAGAGATAGAGACAGCCTTTATTACATGGAATTTCTGGAAGCCGGATGTGGGAATTCACAGTTTTCCAAACCTCAAAGGAAGACATTTTACAGAAAAGAAAATCTTCTCATGGCAGTAGCACTCCCATTCCCTACACTTTTCTGCTCACAGTCTGCCTGAGGGAAGAGGTTTGCTGAGCAGCACTGGCAGCAGACAAGGAACGGGGACAGAAAAGGGCACCCCCCGCTCCAGTGCCACACGGAGATCGGGAATTTGGGCAGCAGGGGTGGAGCACTGGGTCTGGCAGCAGGGTCTGTGCCGCACCAGCGCTCTGCAAGGGGAATGTGCCATGAGCCAAACAAACCCCTTAGTGACCTTGTTTAGGAGCCACTTGATCCTTCTTTGCTTCTACTTGTTTAGATCCTGGTAAATAAAATGTCAATGAAGTGAATATAAATGAGTATAAAAGTGGCTTATCATTGCCAGACTATGCTCTCAAATTATACTTCCTCGATAATTGCTTGACTGACGTATTTCAGCATATATCTTTCATATCCGTGCTAATTAATGAATTGGCACCTCAAGAGATTCAAAAATATGCCTTTTCCTTCCCTGGAAATGATGTGTAAGACTCCAGAGCATTTCCACATAATATGCCATCTAATATTGATATTTCATTAAAATACACTTTTTACTTTGGTAGCCATCCTTTAACTCCCGCAGGTCTTGACTGTGTTCGCAAAAGGGCATGAATAATTCAAGGCTTATTTACACAGCAATGTCACTGTTGTTGTTTCTGTGGCATGCACTGTTCACCAGAGCTCAGACTGCTCAGGTGCACCTCTTCTCGGGCACAAGCTTTGTAACTCTTTAGTGAGCACTGCTTAGCCTGGAAGAAGGAGGCTAAGGGAGAGTCAGGGAGGAGTTGTTGCACCTTTTTCTGCTAATTGTTTCCGGAGGTAGCAGAGAGACTTGGACTTTTGAAAAATGGAGACCAGGGAGCTTCTCTCTTCCTATTGCCTTTCTAAAGAAATTTGTGATAAGATGCTCAGGCATACGTTTTCTACTTTATTTTTTTTTTCAACCAGTGAGATGCTTTAAGCTGATAAAGGACTGAAAAGTGTTCAGATTTCATCTATTCATCCACTCCTTTTCCTCCTGGCACCCTGTGCCCCACTTAAGGGAAAAAAGTGATGCAGAATATGATACTGAAGCTGGTTAAAAACTTGCCCTTCTAGCCCAGAGTAAAGTTAATTTTCATCAAATTACAAGTTTCTGTCACAGATGCAGGTGTGAATGTCACCAGAAGACATGCATTGTCAGTTTTTATTTCATCATGCACTGAAATCAGAAGGCAATTATTCATGTTTAATATCTGAACTTTAAATAGCTTTAAACATGTTGAAGTAAGTGTCCACTTAAATAAAAAAGGGGAAATAAAGTTTAAAATTTCAGCAAGTTTCAGAGAATAAGATGAGGGGAAATATCACTTTAATAAAGATCTGCCATAAAATGGAAAAGTAATTTTTTGTTTTAAATCTCTTCAGGTTTTCAGCAGAGCTCAGCTCTGCTTGGTTCTTTCACAGAATTATGATTAGTGCCTAAACCACAGAGAAGGTTGCTGCCTAAATCATAGAGATGTGTGCTGGTTTAAAGCAATAAATGATCACCGGTGCCCAGGTTTATCTTAATTTCCAAGAAGGAGGTGGGCAAAAACCAAAGGGACTAAGTAGATCTCCTTTATTTCACTCTGTGTGAGGAAACATAGAAATAGTTTTAAAAAATTTGAATATTGCAAGTCTCCAATGGAATAAAAATCAGATTTACTAATATTTCTTTAGAAGTAGGTTTCTGGGGGGGTTGATTTTTTTAAGGGGTTTTTGAGTGAGTCCAACAGGTTTCTTTTCTGATTTAACGTAGCAGGGATGGAGCTCTAGCAGAGCATGAGCTCTCTGCCCTGTAGTTGAAGTCACACTTTGTTGATGCTTCTCTGAACCCCTGAGGACTGCCAAATCAGTGCACAAATCTCCTAGGATGAGCCTTCCTGCAGCAAGTTTGTTTTTCAAGTCCTAAGGGAAACTGAGCACAGAAGCTGCAGTAAAATGAAGAGCTGTCTGAAGCATTACCAATATTGCTTCTGTGATGTTGTGGTCTCCAGTTCCAGTCAGTGTGTGCTTGTTGTCGGGAGCAGGGCCTTGGCCACCCCTCACAGTGCTGCCACTTTGCTCTGGGACCTGGATCCGTGGCGAGGGCACAGAACAGGTCAGGATGGAGCTGGCTCCCTCCCTGTTCTGAAAATCACTAAAGTAAACGTTTCTGCCCTAAGAAAAAAAATGTCTAAACCTGCTAGAGTCAATTGAGAAAAGTCTTATTACTGGCACTAATTTTTTTTTAAATTTTATTACCGCAGCTCAGATGGAAGATAGAAGTTTGACATAAGCAGGCTGTAAACCCCTGACAGCTGATCATCAGCTGAGCTTAAACCATGACTTTCAAAATAACAGGTGGGGAGAGGCTTAAAAAACTTGACCTGTCTTAAGCACGTCAGCATGTGATACCAGATCCAGATGAATAAATACCCTTTGCTGTGAACACATGCAAAGGGGCTGTTCAAGTCTAAGAAGTTGCCATATGGCGTAGCCAGTACACCTGTGGTGTTGCAAGGAATGATGGATCGCGTGCTCTAGCAGTTAAATGGTGTCATCTGTTATGTGGATAGGAGTGGGAGAGACCAACGCATAAGCTTGGTAACACATCTCCTCCAAAGGTTTTGAATAACACATCGAGATTTGGAGAAACCTGCCGAGGAGCCGACCCCTCGCCCTGAATGCCGCAGAGCTGAGTGGGCTGCTCAGGGCACGGGGTGGTGAGGAGCAGCAGCCTCCAAAACTGAGGGGGATAAAAGCTGCACGGTGTGGAGCAGCCCCCTCGAGAGGAGGAGGGAGCTCCTGCAGCCTTGTCCCTCCCAGGATGGGGCTGAGCTGGCAGGAGTAGGTGGTGGTGATGTCTGTGGTGTGGATGGAGCAGCACCCATTTCCGTCCTAGTGAAATACTATCTGGAGATAGTCTGGAACATTGCAGGGCTGGGGTCAGTTTTGCCAATGCCGTGTTGTTATAAGGGATCCCAAATTCCCTGAGTGAGCTGAAGGACAGAGAGGACTGTAATATCAATTTCGATTGAGTATGGAAATAATGAAATGCCAGTGGTCCTTGCTTGGCTGAACACTTCACAGCCAGGCCTCCATAACTGCTGAGGGGAACCCTTTCAGCAGGAGAGGGGGGAACCTGCCACACTGTACATATGCAGAGGGAAGAAATATTTCCCCCACACTTTCAAAGTAACTAAAAAACTCTTTATATCGGAGAGCAGATGTAGAATTAGGCATTCGGTGTGGGACAGCAGATGCATTAGAAGAGTTCCTTGTTGTCACGAGCTGGCTGCTGATCACAGGCCTGTTAATGACCAGCTAAAGGGTTTGGGCAAGAGACAGCTTTTCTGTGCCTGGTCTTCAGTAGTCTGGCACTTAGGCAGGTAAAGGCAGACAGAGGGTTCCATGCACTGTGTCTTGCCCCTTGTTGTGGCTGTGGCTCTCCCAAGCCGTGCATCTGCCCGGGCTGATTTCCAGCCCCGAGTGTCAGGTTGGTGCGTCAGCTGGAAGATGTGTCCTGCAGGGCGTGAGCCAAATAATCCCACTGCTGAGATTGATGAGGTGCTATGAACTATTCCTGCTGGAGAGCAGTTCTTTGGTGCAGGAGTTTGCAGGAGCAGTCTTCACTGCCTGCCTGGGAAACTGCTCACCAAAATGAAATTTTTGGGTTTAGGGGTGAGTAATGTATTAGGAAGTCAATTGCTGTCCTTCAAGAGATAGATGGGCATTACTTAAAATAAAACACAACACAGGAACTTGCACTACTGACTATACTACTGTATTTTTGGTTTAGACCACACAAGGTAAGTGAAACACCAGCGTATCATGTATTCAAATATTGTTTCCTGATAAAAGCACTGATTTTTTGTCATTTTATGCATGCAGAATGTTTTTTCCTGAATAAGCTGTTTTGTAGCACAAGTAAGAGCAAGTAGCAGAATCTGTCTCTGTTTGATTTTCCTTGACCAGAATACACAAGAGAAACAAATGGAAAACAACAGAGAGCAAAAGACCTTTAAAATAGATCCTGCTTAGTATGGAGAGCATTCACCTGAAATTACAGAAAGAGAGAGGAGAAACTGAATGAGCAGTATTGTCAGGTAGAATGATTCCATAATTGAAGAAAAGTGTGAGTGAAATCAGCACAAAGTAAAGGTTCAGCAAATAGAAAAAATAGGCAACAATATCATAGGTGGCTGACAGTAAGCTGAGCCTCACTGCTTCTGGTGGTCTGAGCAGAAGAGAGGGCATTTCCTGCATGTCAGGAGATGTTTACTGCTGTTGGGTCTGTGCAGCTGAGGATGTTTATTGATAGCTGCCAAAGTACAGGGCAAAATTAGCTGCTTTGAGGAAAGGTTTCCGGGTGACATCACATCTCTGCAGAGAGGTCAGCAAAGAAATGGAGCGCAGTCACACTCAGGCAGGGCACCAAGCACAGGTTTCTGGGGCAGCAGGGGTCTGCCCACACACATGCACTAGGCAGCAGCAGGAAACTTTCATGGATCAGGAAAAACATACAGCAGACCCACTTATTGGGAGCAGCAATTTCTTTGGAAATGGGTAAGGATATGCAAACACAAAACCCCTAGAGACACGGCTGATCTCACTGGGATGCATTAATAAATAGTGTAGAAGCTAGGGAGGTTTGAGGGGGAAAATGGATTTCCCGGGTCCTCTTTGATACATGGGCAGAGGAATACATCAACAGGGGCTTTTTGGCCGGTAATTTCCATGCCTCTGCACCTCTGCCTCTGTGCAGATACACTGCCTGGCAGGGGCAGAATAGTGGGAAGGTTTGTGGATGTAGGTGGGTTTACATCAAATTGCAGAGATGTACAGGTGTGCCCAGCATGTTTGCACGTGGAATCACAGTGGCATTCCCAGAGACTATGCCTTTGTCAGGAATAAATGGGTGCTAGTGAGAACATGAGCAATTAAAGACTTGGCCCACATTCTCTGGCTTCACAGCTCTGACTTGACATTTGTCTCCTCTTTACATGGTCTGAGGGCTCCTGCTCCGTGGACATTGCAGACTTTGGACTTTTAGTCACAGCCATTAGGTGGTAGATTTGTCCTCCAGTCATTGATTAGTGCAAACACTTCCTTTTAATTGAAAAACATGCTGTTAACTGATCATTTTCTAGGCAAACAGCAAGAAAAGGGCTGGCAGAAGTCACTCTGAGGGCTGTAATTGCCCGAGGTATTTTGTTTGTGTTCTCCTACCCTTTTTCGAGATCTTCAGCTCTCCTTTTTTGTTGTGGAAGACCCAAAAACACAGCAGGGGAAACTGAGCAACCATCGCTCTCATGGCAAAGCTACTCAGAGGTGCTGTCAAAGCACAAAGGGAGAAGTAGGGCATATTCCCCTTCGTTTTTTATAGTTGTAACCTGAATTATGAATAAGAATGATCAGTAAAACAAATGTGATTGTTAAGTTAGTCCTAACAGTAATAAGATTTATTTTTCTCCTTTCACGCAGATGAATTTTTATTCTGATAACCTTATAAGCATGAGACTATAAGTTTGCTCCTGGTTCTCACTCACTTTGCTGAGGGAGGAGGGGTAAGGAGAGGAGTGGACCAGAGCAGAGGCCTGTGCCAGCCTTGGAAAACATCCTCTCATGTCACAGCAACTCTTTAAGGCATCCAAAAGAGGTCCTGCACAAAGTCAGGATGCAATTAAAACTCTGTGAAGCTCTTTTTGTGAAATCTCACCCATCTCAAATTAGACAATAGCTAAAATATTCACCTGGGAGATTCACATTTAGGTTTCCTTTTACAAGCAAAATGGAGACTTGAATAGAGTGGGGATGATTCCCAGGTGCCCTGAAAACACCTGAACCATCAATTATCCTTTCTTTTCTTCTGATCAGAAATTTTGTTTCAGATCCAAGAAAAGCCATCCTTCAAAACTGATATGTGTGTTCCCCCAAGAATTTCTGGTGGTGATGAATTAACATTTTCTGAAAACACCCAGTCACTTTGCAAATTCTGAATGATGTGGTTGCTTTTTGATCAGGACATGCAGTGTACAGGGTTTGTGTTTGTGATGTACAGGCCAACATTTTCTTCTTATTATCCTAACGCTAAAATTCTGCATTTTCAGATTATTCCAAGCAAAGCTTGATCTAAACAGCCCTGGTGTGGGGGGGGCCAGGTTGAGACCCCCGGGTGGGGACGTTCAGGTGGCCTGGCCCTTGCAGGGGGGTCGCTGGTGTCCTTCACACAGAGAGAAGGGGGCAGAGGGAGCGTCTGGGCTCACTTCCCTCATCCCCAGTGGGCTTTCAACCAAGCAGTGACAGTGTAAGAGGTGTGGGAAGAGCTATTCCTAGATAACCGCGGCAGGGTTTATAAAAACGTGGCATCATGGCAGAATTGAAGTACAGTTTTTAAGCCTCTCAATGGTCCTCAAGATAGATACATGAAAATAACATATTATGGTCTAAGCTTTTCTCTGGACCAAATTCTATAAAGTCCATCATAAAAATACTTTATAAAATTTAATGCTCTTGTTAATTAAGAGGCACGTACTTAGATAAACTGTGTTTGATAAGATCAGATTAATTCTGAACAGCTGTTGGTGTTGCATACACTGGGTTTTGCTAAATCTTCTATCAGCTATCTGGGGATATTGGGACAAATACATCAATCTTCACTAAAGCTCTCAAAAATATTTGTAATTTCATTGTGATAAGAACATTGTCTCTATACTGCTCTCTCTTCATAAGCACAAGTATTAATATACTTTATTTTTCTATACTAATTTAATTTCTGTAATACTCAGAGGTATTGAGCAAGGGCATGTTTGGTCACTGAAGGTCAATCACTGCACCAAAGAACTTACATCTAAAGATAAATAACAACTGAGAGATAAGGAAGATAATTTTATTAATCTTCCTGCAAATGCAATAATTCACTGTGAATACTATTATGAGTATGCCAGGCAAAACAGTAATATTTCCAGAATTTTTTTAAGTGTTAAGAGATTTTTTTTTTCCTGGATTTTTTAATTCAGAATATTTTGTTCAATTTTCAGAAAAATTCAGATGCCTTGAATAGTTATTTGTTTAGTGAATATTAGTTCTTTTCTTTGGAGTGGCGTTTTAGCCAGTATTTATCCAAAATGTTCTCATCCCTAAGAGTAAGAAATTCACTACTTGTTTTTTTGTTGGTGCATAAAATGTAGTGCTATCTGCATTCAGGAATTAAATAGAGATTATTTATTGTTAACTAACAGAAGATATAAGTTATTTCAGAAATTGAGGCTTAGCGATACTTGCCAAATGTCAAAGGATTTGTCTAATATAAATGTCAAAATACGTGGGTTTCTAACAAAAGAATAAGGCTTTAGCTACAGGAATTTAATGGTCTAATACTGACAACTTGGAAACTTTTCCATGTGGAAACCTTGCACAAAGATTTTCAGGCAGTGCCATATAGTAGCAAAAACATTATTTCAATATCAGTCTAAAACTTCTTTTTTCCCAGAGAGATGAAACCGCACTAATATCTCCTTTTGTTTTCTCTTCAACTTTCCAAATTCTACATTGGCAACCTTTAGAAACTAGTGAGAAACCAAACCTTTTTTACATTGAAATTTCTTAGGTCTACAGCTCCAAAGCCATCATGGACAGATTGATGTCCAGTGGCATCAAGGTCTTGCAAACCAAAGGAGGAGCAGATACAGCTCACAGGGAAAAGATCTTTTAATGGGCACTGCAAACGAGTTGGGAAGGACTTGGGTTTGGGAGAAAAGGAGTCTGGCATTCCATGGCAATAGATTTGCTGACCCATCACCACTTGAACACAACTTCACAGACACAGTCGCTCCCTGGGTCTCCGTTCAGCCTTCAGCTGTCACATGCTTGCACATTTTTACTGAAAGGACCATAACCAAATGGAATATTTTCTCTATAAACACTTCAGTAACTATCAACTGCCTTTCAGCTTTCAAGTCTTTAAACTTTCAGGCTCTTACCTGGTGAAGGTGCTAAAACAAAGGGCTGAAAATAGCACCAGGACTAAGCAGAAGCACCTACAGGTGTGTGAGCTTTGGGCAAGCTCGGTTGACAAACCTCCAGCAAGTCTAACCCCTGAGAACGGGTGTCAAACTCAAGTTACTCCAGCTGCTCAAGTTGGTGGCACATGTATGTCCTCACAGTCTTCCCTCTGATGGAGGCAAATCCTATAATCCTGCCCTTGATGAGTCCAGTTTTGGATAGAGATTAAGTTATGAGGAATTGTAGTAATCAGGAATATAAAATAAGAGGTATTGAACAACAAAGGGGCAGTAGCATGTGCAGGAATAGATGTACACAGAAGTAGGGGTTTTTTAGTGCGGCTCAGAATAGGTGTTCACCAGGAGAACTGAGAAAGCCATGTGCCACATAACAGCTTCAGTATTCAAGGTTGGGGTTTTTAAGCCACTCTTGTCAGGATCATTAAAGAACAAAAGTAAATTTATTCACACCATTCTATCTTGCATAGTCTATCACTTTCATATTTAAGGAGTGACTTCCATATATGTGTTTGTGTTTACTAGGAACAGAGGTGACTAGCGAACCCTGATAGGTTTTTTTTATTATTAGGGCTTCTTGAAGTTTAAGCTTCTAAATCATATGCAAAAAATATTAAAATAATACTATCAAAGGTTCTGTCTTTTGGAGATTCAGTTCATAAATATGCACTTTGATGGAGGAAATGCAGACCCTTTTATGCAGTATGAATGTCATCAAGGAGATATTCTCATGCTAATTATTACAGACAATTCATGGCTGAACAGCTCTCAGATAATGTAAGAAATGGCGGGGGCTTATTTCCACATTCCTCTATTCTTCTCCTAAAGCTCCTGTTATCCACTTCTTCACTATCTCTGCTATTTCATTTGCAACTTGCCATCTCTGGGGAGAGGGAGTTTGTAGTTTGGAAAGCATTGTCAGGGATGGTGCGAGGCCCTGGTGGCCCTGAGCAGCCCCAGCTGGGACCCGCAGGGACCCAGCCCGGGGCTAGCGCCCCACTTCAGCCCAGCCCGGGGTGCTCAGCCCTTCCCCAGCTGCCCTGGGGGTGCAGGGCTTCCTGCAAGAGCCCCGTGTGTGCTGCTGCCTTGCGAGGGCAGGTGTGTGTCCCGCGTCTGCCTCTGCTCTTAGCCCAGGTGACAAGAGAGTGACCCACCCCACCCTGTGGTGACCCCACTGTAAGCAGCAGCTGCTGTTGGTAGAACGTGGAATATCTATCAGGCCTTGGCACGAGATGGACACAAGGAATGCCCATGAATCATGAAATTGGACCACTAGATTGTGATGACCCAGCTTTTTCTCGTGACCTGTGCTGTAGGCATCTCTGCACCATTAATGAGATTACATCCCAGCAGCCTGCAGAGAAACTGAGAAAACCATCAGGCCCTTGCTGATCGCTGAATTTTACGCTTGTAGCAGTAGTTGTGAGCATCTCGAGCTGGAAGAGATGGAGAAAATAAACAAGTGAGAGAAAAACAGCTTAAGGCAGAACAAGTTTAATATGTTTTTTCCTTCCACACTGGGGTGAGGGGGGAGGAGTATGTGCCAAATTTAAAGTTGACTGCCGACGGCCATTACTTATGTAAGTAAGTTTGGCTTGCCAGCCCAGTGCACAAGGCTGCCTGACCTTGGCAGCCGTATGTCAGAATTATTCTTCTACAAATCCAGTATTCTCTGGCAGTTTCTGCAGTGCTCTGAACACAGGCAGGCTTGTCAGTTTGTAGAGAATCTACTTCCTCTTTCTATTTTGCCCTTTTCTTTCAAGGAGCAAGGGAAAACTAATGCTGGATTCGGGGGTCTTTTTAACCCAGTATTCCCTCCCTGTTAAAGCAGAGGGATGAAATCTTTCAGTTTGCTGTCCTGGACAGTTGTTGAGCTGGGGAGCCTATAGAAAATGCAGTATATAAAAGCAAGTGCTTGAAATGGATACTGGAATAAATTAGTGAAGGTAGTAAAGGGGGAACAACTGAGGCTGACCATCCTGACAAGGCTGTATTGTTTGCATTGCCTCTGGGTGGGTGCAGACTCTACGGTCTGTGCCAGTTTGCTGTCAGTACAGATCCCAAAAAGGGCTCAAGGGGGAGAGCTGAAATGTGCATGAGTGTGAACCAGAAAATGTCAGGCTTCCAGGTCAGGGAACTTGCAGGAAATTAAGAGGGGTGAGAGTGGGAAGTCCCCTTTTATGTGCAGAAGGGCATCTGCAATATTTGGCAGCTGAACCAGGGATTAATTATAGCAGCTCCACATGGAATGATGGTGAGATCTGCCAGGATTTTACCACCCTGGGTGTGAAGCACTAAAAAGCTGGTAGAATCCCATTTTTTGGATCAAATCACAGTTGGGTTTCATTTGGGAAACCTGCATCCTAAGACACAGGTGTCTCCCATAGCCCTCTACACCCTCACAGATGACCTGAACTCACTGCAGCTGTTCAAAGAGAAGAATCACACAGATGTGCTCCAAATTTGTTTCTTACAGGAATGAATCCCAAATCAGAAAATAAGTAGTGTAACCCGAAAGGCTCGGGTGGAGCTTTGTCAGATTGATTTCAAGAGCTTCTTACAAGTGATCTTGGAAAGGTGCATGAGGCAGCATTGGAATGGCTGTGTGCACCAGCACGGTGGTTTGCAAGGCAATGCCATGTGAACATTTCCTTCCTGACACCCAGAGGCAGCCGGCTGCCATCTCACCCTGGACAGGCAGGATCCTTGGTCAGGGCTTTCAGATACTGCTGCAAAAAAAACCCATTTACCCACTCATTCCCTTTAGCCTGAGTACAAATCACTTTCAGCTAAATCAGCAGCTAAGTCTGAGTCTAAGCCACTGATACTGAGCAGTACTTCATTACTGTTGGTGTCTGGATTATACATCCAAGTAGAAAATGAAATTAATTCAAGTTTGCCCAATCTTGCTCTTTCTATCTGCTGCCGGGGTCCTTGAGCATGGTGTGGCCAAATCATATAACAGACATGCAGGGAACAAGAGGGTTGGGGGGGGGGTGTGTGTGTGTGTGTGTGTATATATATATGTATATATAAAAAATTTTAAAGAGTCTCCCTGGGACTGAGAAGGAAGACTACTTGATGTTCAAATCTATGCCATTGCGGGTGTACTTCAGACATGAACAAGATATTTTCTGTTTGAAGCAGGTCAATTTAATTTAAATGTGGTTAAAAATCTCTCCATTTTATACTTTTGTTTTTTCAAAAAAGATGTGTTTTAACCACCCCTCTTTCTCTGTCCAATCCCCCTCTACTCTGCTCAAGTATTGAATTCTGTACAGATAAATTTTTAATTTGAACTGTGATCCTGCTATCATTGCAAGTTCATCCACCCCTTAGGCACCTTGGATGTACCCATGCAAAGGATCAGGCTTGCCTTTTGTAAGCTAATCTGGCAGGCTGTTAGTCTGACATGCTACTACAGTGGGTATAGCCAGGATTTTCCAAATACAAACACTCTATAACCAAAGTGGACCCACCAGTTCTCTCATCACTTTCAAACCTTTCAGCTGTCAGCCCTTCTTCGTCATAAGAAAACCTTTAACACAGACCACTTCCAAGATACAGCTCAGACTTATTTGGCTTTGCTACTCATATAAATATTGAGGGTTTGGGCTTGGATTTATTTTTTTCTATTTTTCTGCTGCTGGGATGTGCTCTGATTTTGCATTTTCACCCAGCAATAGTGTAAGTGCTAGGAGAAGAAGGCAGTAAGGGGTAGTAATGGAGAATTTAGGTCCATGTCCTTCCATACTCTGATCCTTACCAGCAGGTCCCCAGGGAGAGATTTCCAGCAGCACTTTGGAGAAGCAAGGTTTTGCTGAGACCTCCCAGGAGAATTAGGCTGCAGGGCTCGACCTCACTCTCTGAACAGAAGCAGCTAAGGGCGAGCAAACGTACTTGCTCAAAATCAGAACTAATTCTCTCTGCATTTGTGTGACAGTCGTAAAGGAGTGACACGTGAGAGGGTGATACAACCTTCTTTTTAAATTAAAACTTTTTAATTTTCCTTAAAAAAAAATTATATACTGTGCTTTTCATTCAGCACTCTATAAGCTTCTACCTCTTTTGTATCTTAATAAAGAAAGCAAAGCTGAACTGAAGTTTTTAATATATCAAATCAGAAACCCAGACTGGAATGAAAGATAAGAATCCAATAACACCAAAAAGTCACATAGAATAGAATCGGTTATAAAAGATTTATGCACCAGGATTAGGAGGTTAAAAAGGCAAAAACTTTAATGTTCACTCATGCAAGAATGTCAAGTCACTGGTCTAAATAAGGAATTTGACAGTAATAAGATTTTAAAAGTGGGCATTCTCAGGTAGTGCTATCTGCTGTAATAAATAGAGGTCATAAAACTTTGATCTAAGTATATCCCTCAGATGTTAGTGGCTGAGATGGTCACTATCTGAACTTTGAAAATGTGTTTTGTAACCTGTTTTAATAAACAGCTATTAATACACGGCATATTTATATGCCTTGGTAAGGCTTCCTAGACTTGCTTTTCTTATCTGTATCTCTGCAGTCCTCGTGTAATGGCAGACAGTGCCAGTCTTCTGAAGGATTTGCTGCAGGGATAAACTTCATTTACTTTCCACTTCGTCTAGGGTGAAAAGCATGCAATTGTCCTGAAAGTTTGACGAGAGAGGAATTTCTAAGTGCTGATGAAGCACACCTGTCCCTGAGTTACTTGGGATGGAACCTTTCATTCAAGATAGCTCATGGGATATGTCAGGAAAGCAGTTATTTAACTCACCAGAAAATGAAGTCTTCTCCTTGCTAGCATAAGTCTACATTTATTTTGAACACAGAGCCGAACAATATGAAGCCTAGCTCTAGATAGGTCAAAAATAGTACTGAAGATCCTGCCCTTTCAACAAAATCTAGTTGCTGAATCAGATGGTTTGAAATGAGACTGAAAACCACATTAGAGCAAGCAGGGCATGGCAGGTACACATTAGACCACTGCTTAAAATCCCTCCTTACTCTTTCTAAAAAATGTCAGGTCAGACTATAAATCTAAAGGGAATGACTATATAATTTTCACTTGAGCGTCTCAGAGAAACGTCTGAAGCTTGGTGGTCTCTCTTCAGAAAAAGGTGGTATGAAGCAGCCACAGCGTAGGAGCTGCAGCAGTGGGGCAAGCCTTACATTTGTGAATGCTCTCCTCACAGCCCGAAGGCGCTGCTCAGCCCTGCCCGCTGGCAGCGGGGGTGACAGGAGCGGCCACGGGGAAGGGGCCGAACTGCGGCCACGGGGAAGGGGCCGAACTGGGGCCACGGGGAAGGGGCCGGGGCGCCAGCCGAGCACTGCTGGGAGGGGAAAAAGGGAAGGCACGAAGCGGCCGCATCTCGGTCTTTCTGGTCTGTCTGACAAATTAGCTGGTGGCCGCTTTTGCGTGGGGCCGCAGTGACATCTCATGGCTGCGGGCCAGCATTGCACCGGCCCGCCGCCGCCGGGGTCGCCTCGGCCGCGCCCGCCCTCGCCCCGCCGTTCCTCCTGGTAGTTACCCACAGGACGGTAATTTTCTGGAAGGGCCCGTGCAGCGCCAAGAGCAGAGGGGTGACACGGTGCCTGTCACCTCGGGAGCGGGGCGGCGGGTGCCGGCCGCTGCGCAGCATCCCGCCCGCATCCCGCCCGTAGCATCCCCGACCGCCGCCCCGGGGTACCCGGCGTGACCCGCGCCGTGCCCGCCGCCCGGGCCCTTAACATTCCTCCTGCTCCGTAAGCTATCTACCGCTCTGACTACACAGGAGCAGCCACTACAGCATTTTTCCTCCCTACCAGCAGGAATGAGGCAGGGGGGCTGTAATGCTGCGCAGACTGGGCTCTAACTAAAATGCTCCTCACTGGTATGTACAGAGAGCTAAGAGAAAGAAAGACAAAAATACTGATTTCTGTTTGAAAAATGTTCAAAGCTCAACGCTTTTGCAAAAGCTCAGAAAAGTCTTCTGAGAGTACAAGCTAGTTAGTCATTAAATTGGTAGTTTATTTCTTTCTGAGAGAGAGAGAGGAGAGAGGGGGGAGCACCCAGGGGACACGTAGGAGTTGAAAGAGCACTCGTGTTATTCACCATGCAGCCAGGAGCAGAAAATAGAGAGGCAATTAGAAGGTCAGAACCAATAATAATGCGCTGGCAGCCTGCAGAAACTATAGAGCCCCTATTTGTTCTCTTGGCATTTTTACTACAAACCATCATTAAAGTTGTGTGACACCACCAGTTCTCACACCACAATTATTTGCATGCAAATTCGACATCTTCAATGGGAAGACAGATTATATCTTCATTAATTTGGTCCACAGCAAATTGTCAGAATTTCCTTAGGAAAACACTGTATTTCATAAGGAAATTATTGAGTGCCAACTGAGGTGGTTTTCCATGAATTTAGCCCAGACAAGCAGACAGAATCATGCTTTTATTATTTACTTCCATGGTATAATCAGCTTTTCATTGAAGATGACAGCTTTTAGCCAAGAAAGACCAATGTGTATTTTTCTCAGGGAAACACGACGAACAAGGAAGTAAAAAAATGTTGAACTTTTCAGGGGCTGAAAAAAGCTGTTGGTTTTGCTCTTACCCTGTCCATATGCATAAATGTACACACATATATGCATTCCAAGCATGCGTGCAGGGAGCTGTGGCATCATTGACAGTGCAAACATGTGCATTGTTACAAAGCAGGTCTAAAGCAATGATCAGAAAAAGCACTTCAGGACTTGAAATGGAAACAAAGAATGGATGGAAGCAGAATAGTAGTTGGTTTTATGCCTTATCACACAGCTGATCTGATCCTCATAGTCTTACTTCTCAGGCTTGAAATGCAGGCAGACCTCAGTCCCAGCCACAGGATAACATCTGAGTCAGTGTTGAGAGAGGAAAAGATCCTAGAACGCCAGGGACACTGGGGTTGGAGAAAGCCTTGCAAGGGAATGCTGGCAGGACACCAACATTACTGCTCCTACGTCTTTCCAATCTGGCAAATGCATGGTGGTGGGAACCTCAGCCCCAGCCACAAGATGCCATTAGTGTTGGAGTCAGTGTTGAGACAGGTAATGAGCCCAGAGCACCAGGAACACAGGAAATGGAAAAGGTATGGCAGGGCCATCCCAGCAGGATGCCCCAGCATTGCTGCTCCTACATCTTTGTAATCTGGACCAGCCACGGCAAAGGGAACCTCAGCCCCAGCCACAACATGCCATTAGTGTTAGAGGTCAGGGTGACAGAGGAAAAGAGCCTAGATCTCCAGAGACTGTTGGTCTGGAAAAAGGCATGCCAAGGGCATCCTGGCAGGGCCCCAACATTTCTGTTCTTACATCTTTGTAATCTGGACCACCCATGGAGTTGAGGAATTCAGCCCCAGCCACAAGGTGCCATCAGGGTTAGAGTCAGTGCTTAGAGAGGAAAAGAGCCTAGAGCTTCAGGGATACTGGGGCTGGCAAAGGCCTTGCAAGGGAATCCTGGCAGGGCCCCAATATTGCTGCTCCTACATCTTTGTAATCTGGACCAGCCATGGTGACGGGGACCTCAGTCCCAGCCACAAGACATCCTTAGGCTTAGAGGGAGTGTGTAAAGAGGAAAAGAGCCTAAAGCTCCAGGGTCAGTTGGTGTGAATAAAGGCATTGCAAGGGTGTCCTGGCAGGGCCCCAACATTTCTGCTCTTTCATCTTTCTAATCTGGACCACCCACAATTTCTGACTTCTGATTTATTTTTATATTTTTGCAGCAGAATCCAGTAAAGGCAAAAAAGCTTGGAAAAAAAGGTTTTGTTATGGAGTATTTCAAACTGCAATTGAAACATTATCTAAAAAATTAAAAATTAAAAAAAGACAAAAATGTTGACTTTGAGAAGTATAATCCCTTCTTCCAAAAGAGATATGGCTCTGTTATATTTCAAAATTATATAAGTAGGCTGTTTCTTGAACATGTTGGTACTATTAAAGCCTTTTCTCTACCCCTAGCAAAGTGGAAATCTAAGGCAGTTTCAGGAAATAAGATGGGTTTTTTCTAATTTTCACAATGACCACAAAACTTTCCCCTGCAAGTTATTTCTATCGCCCTATAACAAGAGAGCTTCCTTCAACAGGGCAACATGAAAGCTGACAGGAAAATCACAGGGAGCCCTCCGATGCTTCCACTTGCTACACATCAGTGGGAGGAAAGGGACTCTGGTGTGACTGAATTGTGCTCTGGGCTCTGCCACACACATAGCCCACAAACTCAGGTACACAATTCAACCTCACCACATCTTTCTTCTGACTTCAGCTACTGAAAAGTTCAGTGTGTTCAGGCCCTAGGTTTTCCTGGTTTTATTTTGTCTGTCAGTACAACTGAGCTCATACCAGTCAGAACGAAGACAAGGATTGTTTTTGATTAGGTAAAATGTGACTGCGTGAGCAGGTAGAAACAATCCTTTGGAAAACACTGTCACAGGACTCCGATTGCACCAGTGGCAAAGCTAGACAAGGTCTGTTCTGGTGTTCATATGCAGGGAAAACATACCACCATTTCAGGGCTGCAAATGGTTTTCAAGTCTTCCTGCAAACAAGGCCACACTCTGCAATAGGCAGGAAGGGTAGAATTTTCTTGAAAAAACCCTCCAGAAAAAGTAAGACATAAGTAGGTAGATGTGATTTGTCTGCCAGTCCATGTCTAGCCAAGACTAGGATGAGGAAATCTCAGCTTTGTTTCAGAAATGCTATCATTCTCCCTTCAGATATTTGCTTTCCAGAGTAAAAAAGTTCAGGTTTTGCAAAAAGCTCCAGCTTGGCTGTCACCCAGCTGAAGGTGGGGAATTGGCAGAATTTAGCACAGAAAGTTGGTAATGGACTACAGAACCCACAGCAAAAGCCCAGGAGCCTCTGCAGAGAGACAAGTGCTCTGCTGCATCAGAAGTCCAAGCCCACAAAGAATTTGCTTCACTGAATTGGAGACCATCATACCTTTATTTGGACAGTGCTGTAAGGACAGGGCAGGGGAAGCAGGGTGTACAGGTTTGCAGACCCACCACAGGTACCAGGTTGTTCCATGGTGGCATTTGGCTTTGCATGGTCCCGCCCTGCTGGGCTGACTTGTGAGCTCATTCTCTACCTCTGTGATCCCCACACCTGGTTTGTGCACAGCCCCTCCCCAGCTTCAGCCCACCTCCAAGGTGCTGTGACTGCACTGCGCTTTTGTGGCTCCCGCTGACGATTACCCCAGAGTCATAAACTGGTGAAAAAGACCCAAAAACCACTTTGTTGGCAATGTAGTTTCAGAAATGCTGCTTGCCCTAACTGCTGGGTGGTGTGGGAGCAGGGTGCCAGCAGAGGTCCATTGGTTTTAAGTCCTGATCAATGAAATATTTTTCATTCATCTTCAATGCTTTGCCTGCAGTGAAGAACCTGAGATAACCAGTGGCCAATCAAGAAGGGTTTGAAAAACTCACTAACTCATGCTTAATATTTCATCTGATCAATTTAATCAGTTGCAAAGTTACAACATTTCTTCCTGATAAGTGAGGGGAAAAGCTCCTAACTCTCCTAGAGGCCATATAAAAATTTGATATGACTGCTTCCTGAGCACCCAACTCCTCAGTACAAATAGTTAAAATGTGAACAGAGAAAAAAAAAAAGCTGTGGTGCTGCTCCTGTTTTGATTTAAATGTGACACTTATAAAAATAATAATGAGAAAATCAATTATAACATGGCTTCCCTCTGCACTTTTTTGTTTCACTTTCTGAACAGATGTACCACTTAGACTTTTACATATTAAGCAGAGACCAAAAATCTTTGATCCTATCACTGGAAAAAGGATCTTTCTTCAATTATATTTCCATATGTTTCCGCTCCTAATAGCCCATGCAGCTGTATGTTAAACAAAAAGCTGTGAAACCCTTGACTAATTCAAACTAAGATGTTTCATTTTGTGTGTCCTAAATATCTGGCTGTAAAGCTTTAACTTCCAAATTTCACTGCATTCAGCTATTAAAACTTAGGAAAGACAGAGAAGTCTCTCTCTGTGCTCCAGTTCTAGCTCAGGACTCTTGCAGAAATCTCACTTCCCGAAGGATTCCTGAATATATGTCTACACGGAGAACTTTTTCCTGAAGTGAAGGAAAAACTAAGATTAACCTTAAATTTGAGAACTTCCCAAAGATGGTAATTTTGTAGGAGATAAATCTACTTTAAGTGTTTCAAGGAAAAGAAAACTCTTGTATCTTCCCACATTAGAGATTCTTCTGCTCTTTGGATTCAGAGGATGCCTAAAACCTTGAGCCCAGAATGCCTTAAATGAAGATAGAAAGCAGTACTGCGCTTGATAAACAACAGTTAAAAGAGTTTTGTGGGGTTTTAATTCTTTTCTAAAGGAAGAAAGATTAACCCAGTAGCTTAGTTGGTTCATGAACATGAGAAGAACATCCAAACCCAGGAAAGAACAGGCAGAGAAAAGTTAATCTTCTAAACACTTAAGCTTTAGGCTACTACTAAACTATAAACATAAAACTCACAGGAAAAGGGAGACCTTCAGTCAGGGAGAAGGGAAAGCCATTCCAGCCTACATTTCCAGCACAAAGTCTCTATCTTCTGCTCTATCAGTCCTGGCCAGTCAACTTTCTCTGTTTAGTATTTAACTTGTTACAATTTCTTGCAGAAAGCACCTTGCTTTCCCCTCACTCCAGAAATTCATTTACCATTTCCCACACAGATAAGTGCTCTTCTGCTCCAGCTTTCTTGGCAGGCTTGCTGAAAACTTGAGAATGAAAAATAAATGAATATGATAGAGCGTAACGCACTGTTTCTGATGCATTTCAGCAGCTTTTCCCCAAAAGCCCTTGTGTGCTGTCCCCAGGCTAAGGCCACACAGAGCGACAGGCAAAAGCCGCCTTGATTCCTTTTTCTTGGAACAGCGTTATCTTTACACACTGAAAATTTCATTTTGTTTTAAAGGCCCCTCCCCTGCACCAGCCTCCAGAGAAGATAAGTTTTATCAGTCCAGCGTCAGCAAAGTGATAAATAAGGGCACAGCCTGTTCCAGCATGAACCAGATGCAGAGGCTTGCTTAGCAGCGCAGCCAAGTGCTTCAGCAGCTGATGATTGAAAGTGGAAGCTTAATGGAGTGAATGCGAACAAAAATTAGAATAAACGCCACCTTTTGAAATAGAAAACAAGCAGCTAAACGGCTTGGGTGAGACTGGAAAGCAGATATAGAGCAGAGAAGCAGTTCTGCGAAGCCAGCCTGGATTGCAGGTTCCAGTTGAGTCATCCTCATCAGACAGCCTGTCTGGGTGGCCTCCTGCATGTCAGCAGGTGATGGGAAAAACACATGCTCCTCTTGGAAAGAGCTGATTTGCTTCAGAAAATGGTTGTTTTCTGGTCTCCTGCATAAATCTTCTTCTAATGAAGCATTTCCCTCTAGAACTTGCCACCCCAATTACTTGTAGACATACACTGATCTTCAGCCTGATGGATCTTCAGGCTTTAGTAGGATAAGTGTAGTCATCCATGAAAGCTTGTCCCAGATAAAGGAGAAGAGAAGGATTCTCTCCTTCCACAATTAAAGCAGCTACGAAATCTGGGAAGAGATTTTACACTGATGCAACTGAGTCGAACCATGAGAGTACCACACCAACACAAATCACTTCAGGTGGTACAAATATCATGGCATTTCGAGAGAACTGGCACATGTGGCTCTGCATCTCCTCCTGCAGGAGTCCTTACCTATTCCCTGATCCCACACAGCCAAAAAGGATCACTGGGAAAGGAATTAGTTTAACGGACTGACCCTGAAGCATCCCAATCTGAAGCAAGGGCTGGGCTTGCTCTGAGCATGGGATTAGCAGCAGGTCAGATGCACAGGGGTGGGTAAATTCTCATCGTCTTTGCCAGGGGAGGCTGTAACTTGGCAGGAGGAATGAATGGCCACACTGCCAAAGGGAAAATCCAGAGGAAACCAGGCTACTGGTGATGAAAGGATGAGTGTAGAAGGCAGACCTGCATGTCTCAGTGAGCCTCATAGACCAAATGCCAGAATTGAGAGGTGATGTTGGATTTGTGCAAGAGCCTGGAGCAGAGGCTGCGGTGCTACTTGAGAAGGCGAATCTCTGAACCCCAACCACACCCCAAGGATGAGCACACAGGCTCTGGCTGTGTCTGGCCACAGTACAGCTGGGACTAACAGGACATGACCAGTCAAGTGTTTCTCTGTCATTTTTCACCCAGTGGTCGCCTCGTAGAATGTGTTTGATGAATATGAATAAACACAAGCCAAGAAGCAAACAGACCTTTGTGCAGATTGAGGACTGTCCATGAAAATAATGGGCCAAATTTTAGTGTAGGTGAATGCTCAAGTAGACTTCTTTACACTTTGCTAACAGAAAATACTTGGCTGCTGTGTCTGGCAGTAAGGGTAGAGGTAGTGCCAGCTGCCAGTCGGATAAGGCAGAGACTAATGGCTTTCAACATCAAACAACCCTCACTGAAAGCTGTCCAGAGATGCCTGGATAGACAACGTTCATTAGACAAAAAAGAGGAATATCTTTTCTAGAAGAGAGGCTTGGAAAGCAGATCACTCCTACACAGCTGAAGGGAAGGAGATACTACTCTGGCCTGACTTCTCTTCCCTGCCTCTGAATACAGCAGCAGGGCTGCTGTCTTGTCTTGGCTGTGTCGACAAGTGGTAATTATAAATATCTGTCAGACCTTTGATGTTAATGTTTGTAGGTAGCTACCTGATCACATTTTGGAAACAACAGAGCATGTTCTGTACTTGCCACGTTTCAAAATGGATTAAAAAATTTCCTTGGGAAATCAAATACAAGTCAAGAGACTGAAGTCAAGTCCAGTCCTTATTAATTATGATTATAACACCATTTGACTTGACACAAAGGAGAAATTGCATTCAAATCACTTCCAAATTGTTTGCAGCATGTATGAATCTAACCGAGACCAGCGAGGTACGTTTGCATATTTGAGGAGGGAATTACTGTCCACGTACCAATGCCCAGCACAGGTAATACACAGACATTCTTTTTAATGGCCAGGTTTATGCAGCTAATTCCTCACAGTCAGCACCGGGTGTGCAATAATCCTTTTGACAAATGAGTCAAGAGGCAGGGTGCTGCTAAGCATAATATGTGTTATTGCCTTGCACACATCTAGGACATGTAGATGAGTGAGGATTAATAGTTACAATTAGAAACGTAAGAGCAGACTGTGGATTGTAAAAGTAATTAGCAGGTTCTGAAAAGAATTTCCAGCCCCACAAAAATGTTTTAGTGCAGAATACATTTGAAACGGAAACAATAAAAGAGACTCAGCCGTGCTCTTCCCATAATGATGCTTCTGGGGTGGTTAGGACAGGATTTGAAAGCTTGCTGGCTTCTTAACGCAGATGGCTCAATGCTCACAGACAACCAGACACTGTGGCCCGTGCTGGGGATGGCAGGCAGCCACTTGGCTTCCCAGGGTGGTCTTGGTCATGTTGTGCCTGTGCCCTTGCTCTTAGGGTTGCAGCACTTCATGTTCCCCCAGGATTTATGCTCATAGAGGAAATCATCAGCAATGCTGTAGTATGTGAGCACCCTGACCCACAGCAAGGACGGGGCAGGGGTCACGATGCAGGATCCGGGCAGGCGTGTGGAAGGAGCTGCCCCCTCTGCTCTGGGGCCAGGGCTGCCCCTGGCTCTTAGGAAGACAGTGGCTGGAGAAAACTCCTGTGCTTTGCTGAGTGTTTCCAGCATCCTAACTTGGTCCTGCTTTGAACATTGGTTATGAAAGAAAATGTGGGCATTCACCAGGAAATTTAAATAACGCTTGAAAGTAAATTATAAAATTATATTTTAAAAATATAGTAAGTGGTATATTATCTTTGTTTTACTCTGGGCATTAGAGGAACATGAGTTTTCTTCTTAAAACGAGAACTGAGATGCCCCCAGTTTTCAGGAGTGATGGGTTTCAGGAGAGACCCTACAGATTCGGAGATCTTCAGTGACGTGCAGAAGTTGCCAAAATGAGCAGTATGGAAGCAGCCTGAAAAGAAGTGATGCTGGCTGAAGGCTGAGCTGCCAGATACCAGAGCTGCCCTTCTCAGTGCTGAGACACTTCCAGAGCAGAGCCCTGAACCTCTGCCCTTTGCAGAACAGCCACTCTGCAGGTGCTTCCCAGGTGGGCTGTCTCTGAGATTTAAATAACTAAAATGCCATTAAGAAGATCATAAATCATGCTCACTCAACAGCATTTGCCTTTTCTATGTTTGAATGTAATAGGTGACTGTTGACTCTAATTCCTTAAGAAACTGCAGTCCATAATTTATCTTTCCACAAAACTGTCCTCTTATGGCTATCCTTTCACACTTTCCAGAAGACAGGAAGGGTAAAAGTACTCTGAGAAACCCAGTTAAAAAAATCCAGGGTGGCTCTCAGGTGACAGACTTTAACAGTAAAATGAGGGCTCATTGCCAGTAATTCCCCTCAGGTGCACCTTGCTTTTGGCCAGGAGACAACATTCCCCCCAGCCATGGACTGAGTGGGGATGTCTTTGCAAAGTTTGCAAGTTTCTAACTTGGTAATGAATAAAAAATTCTGGCAGGAGAAAAGTGTCTAACAATCGAGTGTAATGAAATGGTGACAATACATCTCGCCAATCAATAAGAACATTCTCTTTGTAAGAACATATTCCTTATTTATAGATCAGCTAGCTTGTGCTGAAGAGGGGAGTCAACAACTTTCAGTCTGATTTAGAAGAAAGACTAACTGATGATGTGAAATTACCTGGAACACTTAATCAGAGAGATCAAAAGGTTGGTTTGTGTTTTGTTTTTTGTGTGTGTGTGCGTGCATGTGTAAGTACAACTTTAAAAATCGTATTATTCCGATATAATTCCCATTGTTGCTGTCAGTGTGGAGTGTCTAAGTGCCTAATACATCTAACAGAGATGTGCCAAAGGGCTACAATTAAATCACTCTGCAGTCATCTTCTGGTACCAATCAACTTTTTCTCCTCCTAATGAACAGACACATGCTGTTTTGTACAGTCTGATTGACTGGTTGATATGAAAACATAAAGTGGCAGAAGCTGGTGAAAAGTATTCATTATTCTCTGTGTTTGGAGCTGTAATAGAGTGAGTAATTGTTTCTGATTGTGGCAGCCACTCTTGTGCTGACTGATGAGTGCTACAGCACTGGCACGGAGGTGGTGTTAGGATGGAAACACATTTGTGAGACCTTCATGGAAATTAAGGCATCCCCAGAGTTTTATTTTAAATGGTAAACATGGCTTTGAATTGGTAACTTTCTGCTACCTGGTCCACAGAAGTCATCTTCACACCTTTAGCAGATTTCTAAGGAGACAGAAGTCATCTTCACACCTTTGGCAGATTTCTAAGGAGTTCTAAACTAATATTATAGCTCAGGAAAGTGAGATAGAGAGTGGAAAACAGGTTTCTCAGGCCTTTAGGCAGCAAAGTGACCCACACACCACAGGAAGTGTCTGTCATGCTTGATACATAGTTCAGGGACTCATATTCAAACTGAACTCTGCTTGTTCATCTCAGTTCTAGAAATAATTACTTTTTTCCAGAGCTCAAATATGTTGCATTAAAAAATGAAGGTTGATGATAGGGTCAGATGAGGAAGGAACCTCTCACCTGATGAAAGACACTCCTCAATATCTGTGTGCTCTATAGAGACAGAAATGACTATACCCTTGTCCTGCTGGCTGGGATCTTTGCTGGTCCCGGTCCTGTTTCTGCATCACTGCCAAACAACACTCTACACTGGTAGCAAGCTGAGCTAGCCTGAGAAAAGGGGTGCCCAACATCCAAATAGCCCACACAGGGTAAAAAGCAGAAGAAAACACACTGCTGCTGAAGCAAGTGAGGGCTGTTGACATAGGAGCATGGTACTTGTTTGGGAGGGAAGGATGATTAAATTATGGTCTTAAAATGCAAAGTGACATCAAAACCCAAACCATTTTTTTGAAATACCTGGCAATTGCAGTTACTTTTAAAGTTAACATGGTGAAGAGCAAATGCAGTGAAAGATTAATGAGTTCTAATTTGGGCTAATATGAAAGCAGTCATTTCCCGGTGAAGGTGGACATGGGAACATGTGCCCACACTCAGCACATCCCCACAGACACTGGTGTTCAGAACTAGGCTAGAGAAAAAACAAAACTAGCAACAAGGCAAACCATGCTTTTTCCTCTGAAAGAAGATGAGAGAAAACATTGGAATTGAATCTCAGTGTTGGCTGAGTGTGTACATTTTGGTTGCAAAGTACTCAACTTGTTTTTCCTAAACAATAGTAATAAACTTGAGCAAAGCACTCAGAAGAAGTGCTGGAATCAAATTATAAACCTGTGCCTTTTGTGATAGAATTATAAAAAAGAATTTTAAAAATTCCACTTATAACTTTCATTTGACAACCAGTGGTTCCCATAGAGGCTGTTTTAATACTATGTTGCAATGACACAATTACATTAAGTTCCTCAGTAGATAATCATAGTTTTAAATTAGTTAAAAATATTGCTGTGCTCTTTGGAGGGCTTTGTAAGTTTAACTGCAATTTTTCTGCTTTGCTTTTTTTCATCTATTTTTGTTTGTTGGTGAGGACTGCCAAAGTTTGTGTAGATATTTAAGCCCAAGACAGCATCTTAGCTTAGCCATCTGTGAAAACAAAACCAAGTAAAAATATAGCTTTGAATAAATGAAGCACTGAGGGAATTTCATACTCTATATAAATAATTGCAGATACAGCTTGTTGCTATGCAGTTAAGAAAAACATTTCTCTTATCCTTGGTGAAGACTCATTTCTTTAAAAGGTTCCATTTTCAAACATGAAGACAAAGAACCCTTAATATTTTTCCATCTTCCGCTTAAAGTGTACATGTGAGATCGATGCCTTCCTGTCTGGTTTGATAAAAAAGAACACAAAAGGATCTGGAGAGAGGCAGCAGAGCCTCCTGTCAGCTGATGCTCACCGATACCGACACTTCCCATGGTCTTAGACAAAGGCCAGGGGCTTTCAACTTGGGGCCCAATCCAGTAGGACATAAAATTCAGGTGCTCTATGGAAGGTCCAAGCATGAGAAACAGAGGCTGCTTATTTTTGGGCAGGTAGAGGAGAGCTGTAAGGCATAAGCTTTGTGAAAGGGGCACTCAGTTCCCAGGAACAGCAAGAAAAGTCACTTTATAATTAGCTCATGGGAAAAACCCTGTGGGTACAGAAAGAAAGGGAAAGCAAAGGCAGTTCTGCCAGCAACAGTTTTTTCTTTCTCTTTTTTTAATTTCATTTCAGCTCTTGAAAAGTGTTACATTTTGTTCCAGGGCAATATTTTTAAGGGAGGGGTGGTTTAGAAAGTTGTCCTTGAACAATTCGTCACAGCTATGTGTATAACCACAATCCTGAGCCATAAGCCTCAGCTCCAAAGGCAAGGAAAGCATAGATGTAATACACAAAAATTACAGACTTGACTGTTTTGTAAGAAAAGCTGTCTTGCGATGGCCTCCCTGAAAGCACAAAGGCAGAGACAGCCTTCTGCTTTTGAAATTTTACAGGGCAAGGGCTCACATGCCCTGGAGCCTGTGCCTCCCACCCAGCAGGGGTGGTGCCCCAGCACCCTCACCTCTGTGGAGCCCAGAGCCCACCAGCACTGCTGGGGGCTGCTGGTGTTAGTACTGATACCCCAAACAGGTGAAATGCTTGAATAACACGGCACCACTCTCTCTAGACTGTAAAAAGCTTCACTCCTTTCCTCTTTCTCTGTCTCATACTCGCTGTGAAAGTGTTGCTGAATGATCTAAGTTGTTGGACACTTTCTGTAAGATAAGAGGAAGAATCGAAATCGTGAGATAAGAGCTAGGTGTATTGCCAAGTACATGCTCCCTGTGGAATGGAATAAGTTAGCAAATGAGGGCTTTTGGGATGGCCATCCAGAGTTCAGAAAAGCAACATTGCATCCCAATGTGCTGTGACTGCAGTTTGGATGGGATTTGTGTTGGCTCTGCCACCAGGGTGCTGTGCGTCCCCGTCCGTGTGATAACAGCTCCCGTACCCCGGCCAGGGACGCGTCTGGCTTGGGTCGACCTCCTGACTGTTCCTAAAGCATGGTGCTTCTGGCTTTGAGGAAGCAGTTGCTAGTGATGATAGATCCTTGTACTCACATGTGGCTTGCCCAGAAGTCTGATTCCACTCCTTTTGTGACTTGTTTTTTAACATCTGGATAGGTAACAAAGAGCTAACAGTTCTGCTGACATTTTTATCAGAGCAGACATTCAGAACAAAACAAAACCGCATTTATTGTGGAGCATAAAGGTGTTGGGCTACAGCATGAAAGAGAGATTTACCAAAGATGTACCAGACAGGGCTTAGAAGCAGCCTCTCAGGTGGTAGTGGTGGCTTCTGTCTGTTGATCACTCTTCTAAATAGGGTCTCAGCAAATTATTCCACTGAGTATATTTCTTTCCTCTCTCCAAAGTAACATGACTCTTGTAAAATATCTTTTTGTGTCTCTTAAGAGCTATCATGGATATCTTGAGAAATTGGTGTTTAAACACAATGCATTTCTGAGTCTGTATGGATAACTTAAATGAAGCAAATAGGAAGCATTTTCATTTGCAATTCCAATTCATGCTGTGGAAAAACTAGATGTTTATTCCAGCTGATATGAAAGTGAGGAGCAGCAGTGAAGCCAATAGAACAAAAATTATTTTCCACTCTTTGAAGCCTGTTGCCACACCAGGCTTGAATATCCATCTTGTAATGATGTTTCATACTTTGAAATATGACAAAGTCCATAGCCACTAGTGGTGATTTCTGACAGTGAAAAGCTAAAAGATTGACATTTGGTAGGTGGTAGGTCTTTGTAAGCCAAAAAAATTCAAGCCAAAAATCACTGCTTAGCTGAAGTGTCCTTGGAAAAGCTAGCAATGCTTTCAACAACAGTATTGGGAAAGTGGATTTGACAACTCTTTTACAATTACTAAAAAACTAAAAAGATCAAAAGAGATAAGTCCCTGTGCTTTTTGGAACACTTATGGTAGGCTTGTGTGTAGTTTTACCATATGGTTTCTTCTGCTTTTCAAAAAAGAGGTAAAAAATAGACTCGTTTCCAGAACAAGGTACCATTGCAAAGATTTTAAGTGACTGGTCTAAAAATGTAGAACATGCAACTTACAGCTTGATAAATCAACAGTCTCATAGGCACGTCTAAACTCCATTATACTGAAATGGAGCTGGGAACAAAAGTGAATCATAGTAGCACCTCTGAGTCAGAAAAATATAAATGACTGTTGCAGGATTAACTCTTTTAAAAAGTAAATTAAGTTAACAATAGTTTATTTTCTTCTCTTAATGCTGTTAAGCCTCTTAGAAGCTTTTTCTTCTGAAGAAACCAAATGTTTAGTTTTATTAAAGGGGACTTCAAATTCTGTATTCTAGCAGTTGGGATATTAGTTTTTGTAATGTTTTGCCAATTGTTTCATTATGTATTTATACAAGTCACATATTTTAATTTCTGAACATCCTTTATCTGTTGCTGCATGGGAGAGTTTATCTGAAGCTGGGAGGATACAAAGATTTAGTTTTTTGTAATGAAGAAAAATATGTGTAATTCCTTTCAAAGAAAATAAAGAAGTACTAGGAGGTAATTTTCTCAGGGAATCAGCATGTGGAAGTAATGCTTTTTGCATTCCTTTTTTGTCCTACAAATAGAGCAGGCATGTGGCTTGGTGTAAAGTGAGCCCTGTAGTGCTGTAATTATGAGCAGCTAAAGGTGTTTTTGCCTGAAACCAGGTTGCTGGTTTTAATCCAGTTGGGTCTGAGAGAGACCCAGCTAAAGGTGTTTTTGCCTGAAACCAGGTTGCTGGTTTTAATCCAGTTGGGTCTGAGAGAGACCCAGCTAAAGGTGTTTTTGCCTGAAACCAGGTTGCTGGTTTTAATCCAGTTGGGTCTGAGAGAGACCAAAATTCCTGACTCCCTCCAGTCGGAGTCAAACAAATTGGTGAAATCATCTTAATTAGATGATCTCATGGGTGTCACCAGAAGTGGCAGGGACTGTCACTGCTCAGGTCTGGAGAAGGTGGGTGTTGCTATAGGGAAGCAGTGGCTCGGACACACAATCATCCATCACCCCACACGCGAGCAGGGTAGCCATAAGTACACAAATATTCATTTTTTTCTCTGACTTTTCTTCCATTCTACTCTGAACCTGCCCTGCTGCTTCACCACTTTCCAAGCAAAAGGTGCTGCAACCGGTACTGCAGTGCAACTGTACCAGAGGCACCAGGCAGGGTGCCTTTCTGTGCTTATGTGAGGCTTGTTTATGGCTATTCAGACTTGAATTCCTCCAAGCATTCAGGAGCACCTGGGCAAGGGCTGCTCCGAATGCCAGAAAGCTCGTGTGTCTGGCAGCTTTGAAAGTAATGCACTGGCTGGCTGTGATACACTGACCTGCATTAAAGCAGTCGGCAATCTCACAGAAGGAGCTTTCATCTCAAGTGTGGCATCAGATCAGGTGCCCAGTGGAAGATGTTATGCCATTAACTCGGAGTGCTGGATGGTGCAGAGATACGTAGCTGTGCTCTCAGGTGCTTGTGGTGCCAAACTGCAGCTGGTTCTGCGCCGTCGAGGAGCAGCTTGATCGGTGTGGGTTCACAGCCAGCTGCAGGTGTGCTTTGAGCACTCCTGCACTGGGACTCCCACCTTTCGTTGTACTCACAGTGCCACTTCCACTCTGTGGGAATTTGCGTCCCATTTCAAACCTGCCTTAGGTTTGTCACAGATTTGTGATGGACGTTCCAGGAAGTGACAGAGTGGGGCAGGAAATGTAAGGAGCTTCCCAACTCCCACCAGGCCTTTCCATGCAGTGAATTTTTCTCAGAAATACAGTCAGTATTGGAAGTTCCTCAGCAGAGTTCAGTTTCCAATAACATCCCTTGCTCAGCTCTGCTTGCCTTCATCAAGTTTTGTTTTCTGTGCTGGAGAACTTAAAGACAATTATGCTATACAGAAACAGCAAAGATCATATTTCATCGAGCAGAGGCAGAAAACTCCTACAAAAAATCAGGCATTTAAAATCCCATTATAAAGACACTACCAGTCTTTGCTTAGTATCATTTCTGTCAATGTGTCCATCACTGAACCATACCCAAAATGAGCATTCTTCATCTTTTATGTCTTTTAGTGATATCATTAGCATTTTAATTGTTTGCCACGTTCTCTGTTCAGTCTTAATTTGGTCATTAATGTGCTGTTGGAAGTAAAGCTTTGGAATAATCTCTTTTCCATTTTTTAAATTTTTTACTGTGTTTGCATTCAGCAGAGAGTTGGGAACAGAAGGCAGCCCTGTGTTTCTCTTACTGCCACTCAGATGCCCACTGTTGCCCTTCACATGAGAAACTTGCTCGTGCTCTGACTTAAAGATGGGATGTCAGTATGTCTGGAGGGACACACAAGGGCAAGGGCATTTGTTCCCCTGGCACAGGGGATGACCACTCTCCTTGCTGCAGAGGTTTAGCAGGCACACGTCTGAGGAGGGAGGGCAGAGAGGAGAGACCCTGCTGCACACCAGCTGCTGGGATGCTTTGGGATGCAGAGCAGGACCCAGCACCGTGTTCTGCTCTGCCTTTCAAATCTAAACTCCCCAAAGCTGCAGGGATCATTTAACTTGGAAAAAGACTGGATAGTTCTTGTAAAAGCAACGACGCATATGGCTACCCCTGCTAACTCCTCAGGGTGGCTGTAGGCTCAGGATTTCTGCTTGGCCAACAGAAATCATCTCTGCTAGTTTATGCTGTTATAAAGAACTCATACCTATCATCTGGAAAGGGGTAGGGAATCACCAGCCTTAGTAACAGTGGTTGCAGAGGGAAAACCACAGAGGCTTGGTCTCCACAAGCATATAATGTGGGAGCTTTTTGCAGTTACTGCAACAAACATATTCAACTGCTGCCTCATTTGCATAGCAGATGGGTTATACTTCAATAAAATAAGTGGTTTCCAGCTGACTGTGGAAACTCTCCAGCAACTAGGAAGAGCTTAAGTGCCCCAAGGTGAAGTAGAGATTGAAGGACTGGGAGGATGAGTCCTCCTGTTTTCCAAGCTGAACAATTCCTGCTACACTGAAACAATTGATGAAAGCAAGATGGCAGGTGAAAGCCCTAAAACTAGTTTGCAAGCAGGTAAAAATGGGTGACAGTTGTTTGTGTCTGACACTCAGGAGAACTGGAAGGATGTCAAGGAAATGATTGCAAGTTGTATGATGTAGGTCATAGAAGAGGTACAGGCGATTGTTGGAGAGGGGTGCAAAGCTCACGTACAGAAATTACACTGACTGCTTTTTCTTTTAAGTGTCAGCCAATGCATGCCTCTCTTTTTTTTTTTTTTAATTAAAGGAGATGAAAAGCTAATCTATGGAAAATTATCTGCCTTGAGAAAGTGAACAAGAGAAACAACATCTTTATGAATCTGAGAGAAATGGGGAAGCCCATTAGCTTGTCTCTATGACATTGTTAAGCCTTTTTCTATTACATTTCTTTGTGTATTAGCTGTTCTTCTTGAACACAATGGCATTTTTCATCTAATCTGATGATGATTCAAAGCATTTATGCAACCTACTTATAATATGAACCACTGCTCTTTCACCACAGGGTTCACATTTAAGATTAGACCGCTGTGATTTTCACTGGTGCTCTGGTTGAAGGTCATTTAGTTTAGGAAATAGAGAGGGCAGTTGCCGAAAGGTAATCTCCTTTCATTTTACCTGGCAGTTTCCTGTCAGGTTCAAATGATGGCATTAAAAACCACTGTTACAGCCTGTCTATAGTCTAGCTTAAAAAAAAGAAGAAAAAAAGATATGTAGCTGTAGCAAAATACAACAGTTTCTCAGTAAATTTAGATCTCAGCTTTTCCAGAATATTTACTTTGCTAATACGGTCTTGCAGAGCAGGTCTGACTGAGCACTTGTTTCAAATGCAGTGCCCAGTTTGTAACTTCATTTCATGATTATGCAATTTATAATGTGTCACGTTATGTCATAATAGTGCTCATAGGAATACAGCTTTCTTTTGCTTTTTCTCCCTCAAACCCACAAATTCTCGATATCATTTCATGATGAAATTATTTTCTTCAAAGTTCTTTTTACTCTGAGTAGTGGAATTGTGATTATAAAATTCAAAACATTAGCCCATCAAGTCAGGTATTGACTAAATTCACCAGGGCTTAATCCTCTAGTTCGGAGAAGAAGAACAATGTTTCAGGTCATCTTAATAATTTTCATGCATTACATTCAAATACATGTGAACATTCTGTTTCTCTTTAAGCAAAACGGAGAAGTTAAGCTCATCATCAGTGGCTACAAGCTGCAGCTGAAAATGTTACAAGTGAAAATTTATCTAAAGGTCAGATCACTTTCTGAAAGGCAAAATATCTAAGTAGTTCCATGTTCAATGCCTCAACCTGTTTTCTTCCGTGTAACAGCACCCGGATCACAGGCAGGGCTGTTACGTTTCAGAGTGTATGTGTGTCGTGTATATTTGTTTTACAAGAACACCACTGCTAAGGGAAGGAAAACATGATCTCCCCTTCAAAAAACTTTCCTTAAAGAAGTCTGTAATTTAGAGTGGCATCAATATCACACACACACATGGTGTGAAGCAGAAAAGGGTCGAACACTCCCACTTTGCCATGAGGCATTTCCAAATGTCCTCTACACTGTCTTTGTTCAGCATATTTTAAGAAAAGACTGGGAGCATTAAACTGAGCTTAGTGGAAAAGGGCCAACATATGGCCCTCTCTGCGTGGTGCCTGCTCGGAGAGCAGCGTGAAAGCGGCGGAGAGGAGAGGCGGTGCTCTCTGATTTCCCTGCAAGTACGTGGGGAGCACAGCAGGTAACTTAATTGGAAGGGACAAAAGGCATCCAGGGGCCTCTCTGCCTTGAGGGCAATAAATACTGGAGATGCTGAACCTCCCCTTTGGGAAGCTGAATAGCAAGTTCAGAAGCGGGTAGAAATTTCCATCCACTGACTAGCATTTGAGCTTAAGCAGAAGGTAACTGGAAGCTTGGTTCTGTGTTTTTTCCTGTTAATTTTAGCTGCTAAAGGACCGATGCTCCATCCCAAGGCTTTGCATTTTCCTAGGTTGCAGGACTAAGTAAAAGAGTTGGCTTTTGGCTTGCAGAAAAACAAGAAACTACCTTCCTGCTGCTTAGCAGGTAAAAGTCAACTTTAGACCCGCAGTAAAAATCCATAGCTTATGATTTTGTCAGATTTTCTTGTTGCTTTCTAAAGAGTCTTTCTAATTGCTTTTTAGCTTTTTACTCCATAAAGGTTTAAAAATCATCACTGTGATAGACCAATGTCAGTAAAAATCCACATATCCATGAAAAAATACTTAAAGATGGTCTTTAATGAATATGAAGAGGTACTAAATTGCTTCTACGTGTGTAAACCTTGGGGAACGTGGTGTTCCTGGTTCCTGAACCTCGTGTTCAGGGTCTCTGCTTATGAAGTTAAAAATTTTTCCTGATTAAGGACGTTTGTAGGAAAACTGATTTACCACCAAGAAGTGGGACATGAAAGACCCTTTCATTTACCAAATGCGTGCTTACATTTGCAGGTGGAGACTCTAAGAAACACTACTCTTACTCAATTTCACATGGTGTATAAGCACCCTCTTCTGCTTTTTCCTGGAGAAGCTGCATTTAGGCTTTTTCTGAATCTGAAAGAGAAGCTAAATGTATCCACTGGCCTTCTGCCACCCTTCCTCTCTCATGTGCTTCAACTTTCAGGGAGTGCAGGGTGACTGCAGATGAAATGTTTTCCATGAGAATACTTTCTAAAGCCTTTGTGTTCATCTGATTTAAGGAAAACAAATGTAGTTCAGAAATGTGGCTTCTAGCCCCACATTTTCACTTAGGGAATAAACAAGGAGAAACCTTTGAGTGCATTAAGATTTGGTTTCTTTTTTCCCCCCTCTGCTGGGAAGCCTCTACTATGGCCTTACCAATGCTCCTCCCGCGAGCAGTAATGACTGTTTTATGGGCAAATACAGAACAAAATGACCTTGACACACCTGGGTAGGAACAAAAGAAGCTATCTGAATGTAAAATATTTATATTCATCAGGAAACTTCCTGTCACTGTTTTTATAAGTTATTTACCAAATGTGTATAGTTAGGAACAGCCTCTGGGGGTTTGAGGAAGAACAAAGAAAATTCCTATTATTTGGAGTAAAATTTTGATTTTATTTTAATTTTTAAAATAAATACACAAAGACTCCTCTGAAAGAGAATTTCAGCTTTCATTTTTAGCCCTGATGAAATAAAAGAAAAATTTTAATTGAAATATTCAAGCTCCGGCTGATTTTATTGGTCATTTTCCTCAATATTTCAAAACAAAGATCATCAATTTGATATAAACAGAATTTGACAGTCACTGAAAAATGATTAGAAGGCTTTGTTTAATTTAGTGGAGTTGTTCTTTATCACTGCAAGTACTGCACATTTATTTTGGCAATCCACATGGCATTTTTCTTCATTGACTTTGGCCATGATGTGAATTAAATAACTTAAAACTATAAAAAAACTGTGGGGTATTTTTTGTTTTATTTGACTTGAACAGTTAACTGGAGTGAACTGGGTCCTGGAAGGGTTGGGAAACTCTGTTGTTCCAAGCCTTGAGCAGATACGCTTTAGAGAGCATTTTCCTGTAAGTCTTACATGTCATCCAGGGCAGCACTTGTTATGTGGTGCCACCCTCAGAGGAAGCAGGCTGTTCCTGGAGCTTTCCATGGCTTTCCCTTCTCCCCTTCTGCACTGTATGCTCTATACTATACTTAAAATAGTATTTCCTGTGGGGTAAAATTTGAAAGCAGTCACCATCAGTCAATGAAATATTTTCTTTTTATCAACATCCATTTTTGAACCAAAATTTACGTCTGAAGCAAAAGTAATTTATCTTGTTTTTTGCATTCTGTGTTTCTTCAGGGTCTGAAATGGAAGTCAGTATATTATTTTTATTGCAGTTGTGTTGAGATACAATAACAGAAATCAAGGCCAGAAAAAAAACCCTGCAAAGTTTCATGTGTACCTCTGGTAGATGCTCTCAAGCAATTGGAGTCTTTAGAAGTCTTCATTTTAATTAAAGGTTTATGTTTGGCTGGAGGAGAGATGATTCCAGTCTGTGGTCACACCGGGGGCAATAGGAGCTTTGGTGCCAGTCTGATTAAGCCGTCCTCTGGGGGCCCCTGAAGTGGTCCCAAAAAATGTTCAGTGTGGTGGGCAGCTCGTGGGGCTGTGGGAGACCAAGCAGAGGGGAATGTGCTGGGGGTGTGTAGGAGAGCCTCCATCCCTGCGCGTGTCTGGAAGGAGCAGTCGAGGTCTCGTGTCCCGCGGGGCTTTCCTCCCTCCAGGACGGGCCAGGATGGGCTGTGGAGCTGCTGGCATCCGCAGAGGTGGCCTGGCTCTCACACCCAGGCACTGCGGTGCTGGGCAGGGTGAGCTCTGCAGGCCGCAGCACTTTCCTTCCTGTCGGGTTTTGGATCAAGACAGTGCTTTTGATGGAAACTGTGGGATCACTCGCTCTTGCCTCAGTCTGGCAGTCAGGGCTGCACCACCACCAGGTCCCTTTTGGGGTGAGCTGACCTGGGAGGCCTCCTCCAGGAGGAATCCTAAAGCCCTCCCGTCCCTGAAGAGCATTCATCCGCATCTGAGGTCCAGATAAACCCAGGGGGAAATGAACAACCTAAATATAAATCCTGTGGACACTGAGTCCTTGAGCTATTTGCCTCCACAGACCCTTTGCTCTTGCACTACAGCATTTGCAAGGGTAGATACGGCTGTATCTCTTTAGGACAGAAAAAATGGTCATTGCCAGCATATTGTTTGTTGCCTGGCAATTATCTGCATAGTTCTGTGATGAAAGACTACATTTCCAGCATTGATTCCTTTTATGACCTTGCCAGAAGGCATTTATCCCACTTTAAATTCTGGCTATCAGCTATACATTGTAATAGTCTTGTAGAACATTGTATTATTTTTTGTAAGCCGTTGGTAAACAGACCTGAGTTCATTACTCTGTGTATCTAAGCAGGTATTTTACCCTGTTTAAATGGCTATTGAAATTGCCTCTTTACATCTGAATATTTACATAGGTGTTACTGGCAATTGTTACAAATTCAAAGACATTTTTTTCCTAAAAGTGTAATCAGCAAACAAAATTAGACAAACTTGACACCATAATAAATCAGAGCAGCAACAAAATTGTAAAAATCATTTGTAATGACATATTTTGTTGCTGTTCTTGTTTACTAGATTAGATTTCTGTTAAAGGTAATTGAAGAAAAAATTGTTCTGGTTAGAGGGATAAAATATATTAAAATTAAATGAGCTTCTTGAACTCTGCTTAGGCTTTAAGATATCATATCAAGGAATGAAAACACATTAAACAAGCATGATAGCTCTTTTGTGTGGCTGACCATCAAGTAGCTGTGGCCCAGCCTTTCTGTCACACCCCGGGCAAGGCCCCTGGGGTAATGGCCGTGGCATTTGGGCAAAAGTGAGAGCATGGGGTCCGTTTGCTGCTCTCCACGTGAATTCCAGACCTCCCTGTGTGTCTCGCTCAGTCATGGCATTTTGTCCCTGAGGAGCAGGCAGAAGCTGCAGGGTGCAGATTGGAGCACCCCAGATCTGGGAATCTGCCCTTGGCTGCTGGGACCTACTGTGGGATTCGGCTAGGACTTGAAGTTCAGGCTTTGATTTTATAGATTTTTTTTCCATAAAGGAACATAAAACTGAACAGTTTTTCTTCCAGGCAGACTTTTCAGGCCTCTTGCAAACACTAAATAAATACAAATAGGTGGAAAAATACTTCCTCAGAAAACAATTATTGAACTACAAATATCAATAATTTCCAAAGTACTGTATCCTTGGGAAACTTTGAGTCTACAAGACTCACTTTCTCTCCTGGTTTCAAAACACAATACCTTTAAAAAATATTATTAATAGTGTCTCATGGCTGAATTGGGAATAAGCATATGTTTTTAAAATTAATTTATTAATTAGTTTTTATTCATATTCTGCCATTAAATATACCCCACTACCCTTGGCTTTGGTGGGGGGGAGTTTAATTTTCTTTCACTTCTGTCTTTCCTTCCTCACTCATTTCCTTGTCTCCCCAGAAAGACTCAGTCATCAAGCTGAGAGTCTGGGGCTTGTGGGAGTATTTTAAAGAAAAATATAAAGAAAAAAGAACAAGCAAAATCCAGTCATGGATGGCAGTTCTCTCTGCAACTGGTATGGGGGAAGAAGCAATAACATTTTTTTTAAAGCATCTTTACACATCTATAGAAAAGCACTTAGGATTTTTTCTTTCTTTTTTATTGTTTACTAAATCAAAGCAAATGCATCTGAGGCTTATAGCGATGATAGCAAAAATTACAAAGACCTTTCATATGCAAAAAGACATTTTTGTATGACTGAAGATTCAAAATGCATTATGCCAATCTCGTATTCAAAGACCATCTTCGCAGGGTTTAAGTTCTATTATGTGTTTTTCTGGAGGGTTTTTGTTTCTTGGGTATTTTCTCATTTTCCCTTCATTTTCATGACGTTTGTATTATTAGTACTTTGTAACATTTTCACAGGGTCTTTCCTTTGAACCCTACACATGAAATGAATGAAGAATCTGGTTTTGCTTTATGATTCAGCCTCTCTAATATGTCTTCTGGCTCTGGAAATATCCCCAGAATTCAGAAAGCTATCAAACAAATCTTCATCAGCACTTTAGTGCTGGCTGCATGCTGCTGCAACACAGCTTTGATACTTGAAAGATCTTTGTATTTCACTGTTATGCATCTTGAAGGGACGTGTTATCTCAGCGTCAGGGGATTCAGAAGGGGAGGGTGAAACACTCACAAGAGCTAAAATCACAAAATATTTTTGCGATTGAATACCACGTTTTTAATGACAATTGTCAGTCTCTTGTAGTTCAAGGTTGCTCTGTTTTGCTATTGCTGTGAGGGACGTTATCTGTCTGTAGTGATCCATCAGCTGCTCAAGACTTTCAGAGAAATAACTGCTGTCAGGTGTCCTGTTTCCTGGACTCATATCCATTAACTAGCTCATCCCAAAAGGTCTGACTTTTCTTTGACCCATCTCCTGGAGGTGCTGTGGGTATGTACCTGCCTGTTAATTACATTGGGCAAGTTCTATAGCCCAGGGTGCATTCTTGGGCCCCATGACTTCTGTGGCATCACGATTTCTGGTTTTATTACCCATTTTTCTGCCTTGGTGCCCCATTTTCGTTTTTATTGAATTAAATGGCTTTTATTGCTTCCTTGCAATTATTAAACTCCCCTTTCTTGCTTCTTTAACTATGAAATTCCCCTCTCCTACTAATATGACAATAACAGGGGTTGGGTGGGAACTGAGAGGTATTAACTTGAATAACGATTGCTTTTATTTTAATTTTAAAATATATACTATGATGTAGGCATCAGCTGCATAGAAATTCTTGCAGCACAATAAGCAAAATGCTTGGATTTGGTCTTGCCATAAATGTCCAGAGAGGTGTCTGTTCAGACCCCGGCCCTCTCCTCACTCCTTCCCCGGCAGCAGCACACATGAGGTGGGTAAGGCTTTGGGAGGTCCATCCCTTGCCAGGCCGCGGGCTCTGCTTCCCGCTGGGCGGCCCGGGCAGGAACAGGCACTGCGGCACCAGAGGTGACTGCGGCCAGCAGCCAGCTCTGCCCTCAGAGGTGGGCAACACTCCTGAGCAGGACAGTCAGGAGAGATTTCCAGAGCGCCCCTGAGGTGCTCCGGCACAAAGCCTGGCAGCTGCAGCTCCCCCCTCTGCAGTCAGTCTGCCCCAGCTCAGCCCAGGCCCCAGCTCAGCCAGGTCTCAGGTGTGTGTCCTGTTCTCTGACAGCACCTGGGACCGCCAGGAGAAGCAAACTGCAGGGACTTAAGGATTTCGTCTCTCAGTCATTTGCAGACTCTCTTTGCCCTGAGGCAGCCAAGAGCTACTCAGGTCTCAGCTACCGCAAATTACCTCGAGCAGAACAAGTTGGCTTGCTCAGAAATAAAAATGCAGTGGGTATAAGGAGCTAGGTGAAGAAATGATGGCTGCAGCCACTAACCTGTGCATGTGTTAGCGAGCACGTCAGCAGCAAATAGCCAGCATGGGGTAAAACCCATCGATTTTGAAATAAGACTGATTCGGAAGGTTAAGGCTGCATATTCTCTTGGCACTGCCAAAACCAGCAGCTACCAAAACGGAAATCAAGAAAGGCCTGTCCCAGGAGCTCTTGAGTTTACAAATTATAACTATATTTAAATTGAGGGCAACAGGGATCAGTCACCTATTTAGAAGTGTTTGTGCCTTTTAACTATCAGCAGTTTCTGTGCTAAATGAGGAAGATGGATACAGTTGCAAGAGCTCATGAAGCATTTTTTTTTCTCTGGATGGCATATTTGGATACATACAAATGAGAGTAGCCTACGGCAGTCAAGCATCTCAGAATCCTTTTCATAAACAATTCCAAAATTGTCCTGCAAAGCAATATCTATCTACCTTGCTGACAGATTCAGAACAAATTGTGCTATATGACATTTAATTTTTTTAATAGACTAAAAAAATTTGCACAGCTATGCAGATGTGCCAGCCAATTGGCTCACTGTAATCAAACATGGTGAAGAAGCTCTAAGTGCATTTCAAGTACATGGCATGTCAGTTCAGCTGGCTTGACTACTTTTTCTGTAGCAAGTCTGTTGGAAAATGCATTCAGTAGAGCAAAATGGTGGTGCTGCTAATATTAATAATAATACTTAGCACTTCAATTGCATTTCATATTTTCAAAGTGCAGTACAAATGCTAATTAATTAGTCTGTGAAGCTGAATGCCAAATAGAGAAAAAGTCTTGTGTTGCTGCTTGTAGAACAAGTTATCTTGATTATTGCTCTTTTAGTATTTTCCTTGGGAAAGCACAAGTATTCCACAGAACATTTCAACTGCTCAGAGCACAGCAGGGACCGGGGGGCACAACTGCCACAAAAATCCAAGGATGTGCTGATCTCAAAGTGAGGCAACCTCTTGTGGTTTTAGTGTTTGGAATGAATGAAGGTGTCTTTATTCCAGGATTAGGTTTTAATGAAGTGACAGAAGTGGAGCAACGCATTTCCCCTTCTGTGCAAAATCTGAGGGGTTTTGTTTACTAATTCCCCCCACAAGGTACCACTTTTACAAGCTTTTCATCCTTCCTCAAATGTAAAATGCGTCTTCAATACCCCACTATGAAAAAAACCAAACAACTTTAGAACTGTTTTGAGGTATCTCTATGCAGCCACCTTGCAGTTTGGTCAAAAAATGAAGCCCTTTTCGAAACAAGAGTGAGTGGCCAAGACCATTGTCAGGCCCCAGGGAAAGGGGGCTCAGCTCGCATCCAGAGGCTGACCAGGGTAGGATGGGAGGAGAGGAAGCTGGATCTGCCAAATCCCCTCCACCATTCCTTGGCAGACCTCGTGTTGGCTGAAGCAGAAAGGCTGAAAGGCACAGAAGCTTCATCTCCAGCCCTTTTGCAGGGGTTAATAATGCTGTGTGCCAGTTCATGTGAATTTATTTTCTGTGCGTAGCTGATATCTGCTAAATGGAATGTGGGTGCTGTTTTCTGTGGCTACAGAAAGCCCAAGGCAACCCCTCTGTCCTTCAGAAGGTGTGTTCCACTCTGGCAGCTTGAAGTCTGAAAGAGATCCTGGCAGTGAAACCACTTCCCTGAGAGCTGAGCAGAGCTGCTGAAGGCAGTGATAGGGAGTTTGCTTCTTCCTGAAAGTAATCAGTTTCAGAGCAAATCAAGTGGGAATTACAGTGAAGTAAGACCCTGGTCTGTGCACTGGTAGCATTAATTTTCTGTCAAGAGGCATAGAGACGTGAGTCATCCCCAAGTGGAGGGTGCCCTGCCCGAGCTCAGGGTCCTCTTGTCTGAGAGTGCCGTCACCCACCGGTGCTGCTGCAGCTCCTCAGACACCTGAGACCTGCCCGTGTCCTTCCTCAGGGACAGCCCCTTGCTCCTGGGCACTACCAGAGACTTTCAGGAGGAGGGAGCATGGTGTTATTCCTTGCTAGGAGCAAGGGCAGGGGAAAGTCAGACTCTCTTGGTGTCAGTGTTATTTGTTATTTATTTTACCAATCTCTTCCGTAGAGACCAATTTTGTCAAAAAGCTGGTTTGGACATATTTTTCTCAGAAATAGATTTCTTCTGAAGAACATGAGAAAATTTGTACAAGTGAGTTAGCAGGCAGAAAAGCAAATCAGGTCCAGCATCTCCTGGGTGTCAGCAAGTGCTGAAGCATTCCCTGGAGCCCAAACTGCAGTTCTGTGTGTGTTTCATTTGCCAGAGCTGCCTTCTGATGCAAACAGGCTTTGGAATCATCAATAAATTTCATCAGAGGAAAAATTACCCTGACTTAAGTTAGGAAACTCCTTCTGAAGCTGCCCCACTGACAATCTGTATGAAAGAGCATCCTGAGATGGATGCACAGACCATGTTTTCCAAACCTCACATGTTATGTTATCCTTATGCACATCCACACCATAGGGAGACTGTGTGAAGGTATCAGGCTGTTTAGGCAAATTTATTCACATTTGAAAGGAACTTTAAAGGCTCTCATAACCAATCCAAAGTTAGAAATAAAGGTAAAATAATAATCCTTCCTTTTCCTTCTCTCTCAAAGTTAGTGGAATATTTGTAATTGCTTTTGAAAGAAACAGGTTTTTATCCTGAAAATGTCTTGAAACTGCTATACCATGTTGCTGTTTCAAAAAGACAGAAATAGGCTACTCTTTTGGAATCAGCAGGTCAGGAATTTTCTTTGCCTGTACTGATTTTTATATATTTTTTTCAACTTTTCGCTATAATTATTGTGATGAAACAGCGGCTAATTTTTGGTCTGCCCATCAGGCCTTTGTTAAACAATTCATCTTTTGTTTGATGAAAGCAATGTGCCTGGCATCCTATTTTCAAATTGCCTCTTGAAATTGTCTTGTTTTCTCCACAATACAAAGAAATCACTGTTATTGTATTTTTGTGTAATTTGCATACGACCATCTCCTATCATCTATTGAAATACAAATTCAAGGCGCTTTTATAACTTTGTTGATGGTATGTTGTGATGATCATTTCTCATATAATATTTCTCAAAAAATATATACACTGATACACTGAGTTTTCCAGACTCCCTTGGAGAGGCAGGAGATTAAATGGTAAAATTTGTGGAATTCATTTTTGTGAATTATCCAGCCAGTTTATTTCATTTTTTGGTCGGCAAATCACTTTGAAACTGACTATGGTTTCTGTATTGGAATATTTCGCTCATATGTAATTCCCTAAAATAACTGGCCCCCAGCTCAGACTGCCAGGAACTCGGACATGTGGTTTATAAAGACTAATGCACAGAGTAGAATTGTCCATAGAAGTCTCGCGAATGGTTCTTAGCAGATCGTTCACTGAAGGCAGGGAAATAGGAGAGCAGTGATGCTTGCAATCACTGAATTATCTCTGCAAGAGTGACAGTGTCTCTCCAAACACCAGGATGTTGAGGAGCTCGTGTACCAAATGCTTAAAACTAAAAATCAAGGGACACATGTAACGGCATGTATTTAGCAGCACTGTTTAATTTCCTTTTTTCATTTGAAAATGCCACATTAGCAGTTTTTAAGCCTCTGGTGTTAAGCACCACAGCCTTTCATTGAGCCCCAGACAGCAGTGGGTTGGGAGGATTCACAGTTCCTTTCTGCTCCTCACTGCACTCTGCCAGGCAATTCCCTCCATGGCAGGGGGTAAAAATGCTCCCAAATCAAAATCTAATTGAAAAGTTATGAAAGGTATTACAGAACTCCCCAACTCTATGGAGAGATGGGTGGCTGAGTACTAATCAATTCAGAATATATTTCTTCTGGGACCAGCACTTACTGGCAAGTAATTATTCTTTTAAAAATATACATCATAATGGAATCTGCTTCCCAAGAACAAAGGCTCAAACGATATCTCCAAGAACAGCACAGGCCAAAATGGGCATCACATTTTCCCAGTGAGGATGGGTCTACTTTGATTCTATTAGTGCTGCTGGACCAATTAGGTGAAGCCGTTCATTTGCAATTAGGATTTCTAGGCCCTAACTCTATTAACACTCCCAGGCAGTAGCTCTACATCAGCACTCACAGGCCAAAACTCTTCATTTACATGTTTGTAAGGGACAGCCATAAGGTGCCCCTCCTCTCCCAGGAATATCATTCATGTTGGTGCTAGGATCTCCTAACACCCTTACCAAGCATTAAAAGTACCCTAATTTTTATTGCTCAATGCAGAGTGCAGGAATCTACATGTAAATAGGAGTCAGAGTCAGCTATGTTTATTTACTTATTAGCAAAGAGCTGGTCTGCTTTTAATGAATGATATGGCATCTCTAGCTTCATTCTGAATCTGCTGCAGGATTTGCTTCTCTGTAGCATTTAGGAAAAGGCAAATTAGTGTGTGTTGTAGCACTGCATATCCTGTTGCTAAAAACATATCCCTTGATTTACATATTGCTTCTGTGTACGTATACATAAATACAGATCTATCTAGCAGATACATACACACACAGGCTTTGAATTTCATATTCTGATTCCAGCTCAATAGATAAGGGATTACCTTTGGGTCTTCTCTGCTCATTCACCCTCTTCTCGTGACTCTCTCCTTCTCTCTGCCCAGTTACAAGCTGGATTAACTCCTGTTTTAGCTGAATTAAACATGTGCTTCTTAGTCAGCATTTTAAACTCTAAGTTACCTAAAAATATTTGCAAATCTCTTTTGCACTGAAGCTTCATACAAAAATCTATTTTTTTTGGAATCAGTTTTACACGCACTTATTTGAGAATATAGCAAGCACATCTGCACTGAAAGTGTACAATGGGATAAGCAAAACCAAAACCTCGCTCATACAATATAAATGACTTTTATGTCTGAAGAAGTAATTATGTAGTGTCATAAGGAAAGCAATAATAATTTCCTAATGCTTCTTCTAAGTGACATGGGAAGCATCAGACAGTCTGAATCTGTTCTGAAAAATGTAGTAGGTGTTAATGAAAATTAAAACTGAATTAGCGGACTTACCAATGCAATCATGTCAAACAAAAGCAACAGATATGCCAGATTATAATTGCAAACCCTGTTTTGTGGCTTGTTCTCTCATGTGAAAGCAAAAATAACCTTATTCTCCAGTCTCTTTTCAGTCATTTTTATGAATGTTGCATTTTGTTCTTTTTCCCCACTGTACAAGCCAGGTGTTCCTTTTTTCTGCAAAACAACAATACATCATTTAAGTGAAGTTCATTTTTTGAAGCTCAGCGAGTTGAGGCTTTCTCCATTTCCCTGGCCATATCCAATCAGCTCACGGAGGCACTGGCATGTGTCATAAATTTTGCTGCGAATATGGGCCAGCGGAAACGTATACCAATTCAGAGATCACATCTTTTCAGCATCCCACTAGGCAGGAGAGGAAATGAAATGTGTTTGCTGTGTTCTGCTGAAGCAAGAGAACGGAGCAGAAGCTGAAAAAAAAATCTGAATTCTTAGCAGGAAAGAAAACCTCTTCCAAAAGAAAACCTTGAGGCAAAATTAACCCCCAGAACACTACCTCTGTTTTTCTCCAAGAGTCTTTTCTCGAGCAGTCTCTGAGTCCAGCCATGCCCCCTGCTTGCAGGGGTTGACCAAGGCTTTTCCTTCTGTTCCCCAGCAGTGAAGGGCTTGTTTTACCAGCAGGGTCTGGAAAACAGGCTGAGAATCAAAGCAAGCCATTAGTCATGGAGGAGTGCAGTGATGAGTAAGAAAGTTTACTCTCCACACAGAAGCACTGCCTCATGTGTGTCCCAGACACACTCCTCCTCTCCTCTGGTCTGTGGAGTTTCCAGAGATGCTTGTCATCTTCATGGAACGATTGTGTCCCTTTTTGAGTCTGAAGCATCAGTGGTTTTTTCAGCAGTCATGCAGTCTGTCAAGGTCACAAGACTCTCCATGTACTTGATGCAGTGGCAAGCTCAATGTCACATTCCTGAATTTTAAAAAAGGTAATTCACAGAGGATAAAGAAGTGCTTTGTCTCTGGTTTGGGTCTGGGTTTGTTGACTCAGCCCTTTGCCTGCTCTGGGATGGCTACATGGCATGCCCAACCTTGAGGATGGAATTTGACACCTGAGAAGTAGGATATGTATCAAATTTGGGCTTTTGGTCATTCTGAGGAAGTCAGTCCTGACTCATTTGACCTTGGAGTATGGGCTGTGGTGTCATTCTGCAGTAATTCCTGGTTTCTGTATTACTCCCCTCTTTCCTGACCTCTCTCACTCCTTTCTGGTCAGGGTAAAGACACATGTCTAAATGGCAGTTTCTTCTTACTTTGGGGATTAAATGTTCTCCCAAGAATGTTCTCTGATCTAGCATAGAATAAGCAATCTGAACCCTGAATGGTCTGAGCAAATAAAGGCACTACAAAATCCCCCTTGAAATCACTGTAGGGTTCAGGGGAGCTGTTTCTTATGTGTTTATTTCAAGGAATTTTCATGGCTCTAATGAACTTTGTGCAAACAATTACGTGCTCTCATGTAGTATGGTGCAAAAGGGCAAGGGGGAACAAAGCTTAAAAGGATTTAGCTATGCTTGGTCACTCTCTGGATTACTTACTTTTGTTTGCTTCAGGCTTTTTCTCTTAACTGTGCATCGAGGCTATGTATTGACTTTGCTGAATTATTGAAACGAGTTGCAAATGATGCATGAAATGAAAAATCCTTCTTCACCCTCTGCACAAACTGCCAACAGACAATTCTGTGCAATCACTGCTGAGCTGCACCATGATATCAGGTATATCTAGATATCCACGAAAATTGTTAGAATTAATGATAATGGGAGTTTCTGTTCTTAACATTTCTCACACACCTTTCGCCTGTTGTTTTCAGGAGTGCAGCTTTCTTATGTTGGTATAACTGGGGGGTAGCATTTGGGACCAAGCCAAAGAAAATAGACATCCTTCTAGTGTAGAAATCAGTCCCTTCATCTTCTCTCAGATTTATGAGCATACATGTGTGTGTCTTTTAATATTTATTAAGGGCAGGCTTGGCACAGAATGCATAAAAAGTACCTAGAAATTGCTATCTGTGCAATGAGAAAGGAACCAGTAAAGTATAAGGATATGAACACCAAAACATAAACATAATTAGACAGAAACAATTAGTAAATTGTAACAGGAGGAAGAAGAAAACAAGGAAAGAAAGACTATACTGTGCAAGTGGGGGGATTGGGGTGGTGAAGAAAGAGGAGAAAGCAGACCAGATGGTAGGAGACCAGACTGTGAGTTTCTTAGGATAAGCACTGAAGGAAAGGTGGAGCGTGAAAGTTGTGCCATGTTGAAAATAGGCCTAGGAACAGCACCTGTCCAGGTTGAGGCCCCTGTGTTGTCGAAATTTGCCCCAGGCCTGGAAGAGAAACAAGCCACTCCAGTCCTGCTCTCTCTGCACTCACCCAGCTGGTGCGACCCTGCCTTCCAGGGCTTTGCTCCCCTCTGAGCAACAGCAAACTCCACACTCGGTAGCACTGAACCAGCACACAGGTTCACTTCTGTTTCGCTTTCTATATGCTGTACCTGTTAAGGGAATCTCAATTTGGAAAAGCTACATTTCCACATAGGTACAAAAAAGAAGTTACAACGCACATTGAACGGAGCAGTACACGTGGATTACAACCAAATCTGGAATCACGGGAGTTTTTCAGCAGCTACATGTTTGAGTGGTGTTTATTATAGCAAGCCATCCCTTACTCAGAGGCCCCCAACCCAAAATACTATATTTGCTTGATGCAATTTTAAAATCTTCTGAAAATATACATTACATGAGTAAGTGATAATGTTAGGGTTTGGAGTTTCATCGTGATTGTGCTGCACAGCTGCTAACACCAGCCTCTTTAGAATTTATGTCCTCATCTAGGTTTTTCAGGAAAATTTAATTTGAGGAAGTTGTGCTTATCAACTTCCTGGCTTACTGTCAAGAGCACATTGCTTTCTTTTTAATATGAGGTGCTAATTATGTTTTTCTCAGACTTCAATATAAATGAAATGTATTTGGCAGTTGTCAACAGCTTTGCAGAGTATGATAAAGCCATCACACAAACTTTGAGGTTCTCTGAGCATGAATTATGCTTCTGAGTTGTGCATCTTGCAATTCTATTTCACACTGTGGACAAGATCATCTGACCTGCTTTGCAGATGTTTTGGAGAGCACAGAAACTGCCAGGAAGGGTAATAGCACAGAACATCAGAAATGTCTGTTCTTTTTGAAGATGGAGCACAGCAGAGCTGGTCTTTAGTGAACATCTTGCAGCATTAACAAAGAGCTTGAATCATATTAAGCAGGAGTGCACCTGTTAAATTCCTTCTTCATCCCAAAACTGAGATCTGGGTAAGGGTTAGCCATTCAGAAAAGGGAGGGCTTTCTCTTTTTCCCAAGAACACATAATGATCTGTGTGCTATCAATCCCCACATCATGAAAATTAACACTTAGTCTTCAGTGGAGGGAGTTCACAGAAAATTTACTAGAAGGAGTTTAAGGTCCAGACCCTCCTTTCCTTTCCCATGAGCCTCCTCTGGGCACAATGGAGGAAGCATGTGGCCCCAGAATCCTTCTTCTGGCAGTGATGAGTTGAGTGGATCCCACTAGGAGATCCTCTAGGACATGAGCTGCACAAGTAACTCTTGGAGATCTTCAATTAGGGATTATTAAAGGAGTATTGAGCCTCTTCACTTGCCACAACAAAAGAAAGCAATTGCAGGAGAGAAAGGAAGGAGCTGGTAATAGCTTGGTGCAGCCTGGCTATCAGAAGGATGGAGGTAGCCTGTTTTCACAGGCCAGCACATTACGGACTGAATCACGTGAGTACAGGACAATCCTGCCGTTTCCTTTGACACTGACAGCCTCAATAGTTGTGTTTAGAAGCTAAATAACCTGTGCACCGCTGTGCAGGAGAGAGGATGATGAGGTATTGATTGCATTTTAGCCAGCGAGAGGGAGAGTGAAAGGGATCAGTCTATTTATATTGTTTGTTTACCACCACGGATGGAGCAAGACATGGGAAGTATAGGAAACCTTTGATTAGAGGAGGTAATTTCACTCCACAGCCTTTGCAAATATGTCACTGATATCAAAACTGGAGGACAGGGCAGAAAGGTGATGTAGGAAGATATATTTTGAAATTATTAAATCTATTTGGGTTTAAGAGATTGTTGGAATTTCTCTAATTTTGATTATCCTTTATATTCTTAGAAATCAAATCTTCTTTCAATTATATTGCACTCAAGCCTTATGCTCTTAAACAAAACTTTCTTTCAGCTTATTTATAGAAAATCTTGAAATGGGAGAAGCTTTTTAACATTTTTGTACTCAACGTCAAATTTTTAATAATCCTTTTTGCAAAATAGGATACATCTTCCACGCTGATACAGCTATAATCTTTTTCCCTATCGTAATTAAAAGACATTTCTTTGACACTTCCATCTCTTCTTTTTCTTTTAAGTGTTGCTTTACAAGGAGTACTGAAACTTGCACTTTCCCTTCTGCTGCTGCTGTGCTATCACACTCCTACTGCAGGACTGGGGTGTTTGTATTCAGCACGGCATCTTCGTGACTCTGTTTCCTTCCAAAAGTCCTACTGTTTGCGTCTTCCTGGCAAAAGCTGCTCTGGGTCCTGTGTGTGATGATGACAGATCATTTGCAATATTCACCTCCCTCTGAGCAGTGTCTTTCTGTGATCCGCTTGTGCTCTTGCATGGCAGTCGCCCTCCTGAGGATGAGCGGGAGTGGAACGCCTCTGGGGACTCCTAAAATGCTAGCCAGGCAACAAGGATAGCATCTTTTTCCTTCCCCCAGGAGCCACTAACCATGCACAGGCATAGGAAATGAACACATATTTCTTCGGACTGCAAGGAAAGAAAGATAAGTCAGATCCCCAAAGAGATTTGTGATATGAAAACGTGCCCTTTCTCCCTAGCCAGATGAAAGCAAACTAACTTCTCTAGTCAATTTGATTTAGGTCAGCATGCCAAGCACTGAAAGTGTTGCTGAGCCCTTGAGAGGGACAGATTCCTCAGAAACGAAGACCTGTCCACTGTAAATGTTCCCGGTGGTACCCCACTGGCTGGTCCCTCATTTAGACATTTAAATCACCTACTGCCATTTCCATTGCTTCTCCTCTTGTGAGCGCAGTAGCTGATACTTTTCCTCATACTTTCTCTAAGAGTAATATTATTATTTATTTGGATGAGTAATATTTTTTACACTTGAAACAGGGAAAGCCTCTCTCAATCTCTCCTCCACCACACTGTCTGCACCTTTGCTCTTGGTGCTCCTCAGCGTGTGCTGATACCAGCCCAGAGCCCAGCACAGTCCAGGGACTCAGGGTTTGGCTGGTGCCGGCTCTCCAGCTGTGCAGGTGGGTGAAATGAGGTCCTGGGCTGCTCTGGGACAACTGCAGTAACCTTCCTGCCAGCACTTTTGTGTCTTCACTAGTACCTTGCCATGGCAGAAATGCTTTGAGAAAGCTGCTCTTGAGGGCACAAGAGCCAAAGGCATGAGAGGTCATGGGAAACCGCTTGCTCAGTGTATATTTGAATTCACAGAATACCTGGAACTCTTCTCTTCTGCAGGGAAAGGACATTTTGTTAATGACAATACATGCCTTCATCCATGAAGCCTTGAAAACAACATGTTGGGGCTAATTTGCTGCTAGTGGTACGTTTAAAAAACTTAAAACAGCCCTGGGAGATAGGATAGTGTCCACAATGGCATGGAGCAGGAAATTTGTGTCCAGCCAGGGAGAGCCAGGGTTCAGCCAGTCGAAGTTTGGGGAATCTTCCGCACAGACATCAGAATACCCTGAAAAATACTCCACGTGTTTTCTGCTTGCTTAATTGTAAGCACAGAAATAACAGAGCGAAGAAGGAAAGGCTGCCCAACCCAAACTGAAGGACAAACAAGTTAGTGATGACCCCTGCAGACCTTGGAAAAGGCACAGCAGGGGTGCCAGGGCTGGCCTTTCCAGTTGCTCTGGCCTGTGCCAGGCTGGGCAGGGGTTACACCACATGCCCCCACAGCCCACTCCGACATGTTTTCTCAGTTTAAAATTTGCTTGCATGATATTTACGTGCAAAAAAATTTGGCAGCGCTACATCCAGCCGCTGCCAAAATGTGTGCTTTGTTCATCTCTTTGTTTCTCTCAACATAATCACCGTAATTTAATTTTGGATAATTAAAAAAAAAACCAAACCAAACAGCAGAAAAACCACTCAGATTTTAAATACTCTGATCTTTTTTTTCAATGAATGAGTATCCTAGAGTAAAACACCAATATTCTGCTTTTACTGTTGTGTTTATATACTTGAAATCACTAGTTATTTCTTTCTGTAAAAATTAATTTAATCTAATTTCTTGGAAAATATTTTATTCATAGTCAATTCAGTCCTCTTCTGAGTTTAATTTTTCCCCTTTCTTCATGTGTTTCTTACCATCACTGTATCCAAGTTCACCATTGCTTCAAAGCTATGACTCACATTTATGCCATAAGATACAGAATGGAGAGAAACTTGTGAGCTTCATTTACTTTGACTCGATATATGTTTTTGATTCTCAGTGTCAAAAGTGCAGCAGAACCTGTCATTTCTGTTCAAGACATGAGAAATATTAATAAACCAAAGAAAGGAGACCGCACTGGAAAATGTGAATTCCAAAAAAAAGTCAAAATGAAAAGCTAAAGCTCAGTCCATGAAAATGAAAGGAAAGAATCCTGAATTTTTTATCAGGACTGTATTTGGTCTGCATATTTGAATGTATTTGTCATGCCTTATATACACAAAGAACAAACATAAATCAAGTGATTTTTATTCTTTTTTTCAGATTAAGGCAAGAAACAAACAAAAAAGAAGACATAAACAGCTCATTTTTTCCTTTATTACTGCGTAGTTGTTGACTTTGATGGAGTGACTTCAAAGACTTTACATTTTTTCCAGCACGAGAGTAACATCAGACTCAAATTCTCCACACACAAAAGTGCTCTGGTTCACTCAGAAAAACATTTTCCACCTCGAACTTTGTTTACTGTGTAAAAGGAAACCTCAAGTCTCTTCTTCTAAAACTTGTAATGAATTTCAATATTTTTAAATTATAGTAAAGAAAAATCCATGTGCAAAATCTAATAGAGGTCAAAGGATGAAAGCTCTGTAGGAAGATTAAAGTGAGAAAACCAATCAGAAAATTGTAGAAAATCTTCTTATGAATGAAAAATTAAGATTTCTCTCTTAGATTTGGGGTGCTTTGTGGATTTTACAAAAGAATCTTTAAGTGAAAAACTGCCTCAGTCCCAGTAGTTGGACTCTGGACTGAGCATGACCCAGTTGTTCCCAGAAGTCCTCACTGCATAAATTTGGCTTTGGAGTCAAATCACTCCGTCACACAATTTGTTACTTTTCAGATTGCAGTGGTTCTGCAGAGGTACCCATCTTCTTTTCTGAGAAGTCATTTTGTCTGCTTTCATAAGCATAATTCTGGGTCTTTGCAGGGTTTATTGTTGTAGGATTTTCTGTGGTTTTTTTTTTTTAATTAGGAAAGACGAACTGCATCAGTTTTGACTTCTGGTTAAGTCTACTCACTGCTTAAAATAACCTACTATGTAAACCTTAATCTACGTTAGAAGTATGGACAAAAGAGGTATGACACCATAATTTTAACCATAGTTTCTATGATCTGTATGTTTTAGGAGTGAAAAATGTACTTAAATGCCATTGCCTATTTTGCAGAGAATAGGTTCTACAAATTTGCCTTTATTCAGTCAGTAATAAAGGTAAAAGAGGTTGTTTCAGCATTGAGATAGTTTAACATTTAACTCTGTATTTTCAAAAAGACTTTTCTGGTCTTCAAAAAGACCTAAACTCTGGTTCTACATCTGGGCAGTGCAGGGGAGTGGAGGGAGACTAAGCTTTGGCTAATTCTGTTAGTATAATTCTGCAAAATAGTTAATATTTTCATCAAGAACAGGGCATCTTAGTATTCAGGCTCCAAATTCATATTTGATGCTCTTTGAAGTAAATAATAGAAATTTGCTGTTGGACTAAGTATGTCACTGGTTTTTCGGTTTTGCTTGGGAGGGAGGAGGCAGGCTCTGAACAAGTAGAATAAGGAGAAAAACATATATCAAGCACCTGATAAATGTCTCCTGTTTGCACAAATTTCTGGAAAGAGGCCAACTTGCAAACGGGGAGGTGGTAAATTATTTATGGCACTCTGTTTCTGCAGATGCAAAAAAGAGACCGATTCTTGTTTAAAGGTTGAATGTGGATTATGGGACAACAGACATAGAAAAATCAGTCCATGGTACATGTAGACCCTGCCAGAAAGGTGCTGCCTCCTTCCAATACAATCCGTCCAATTTTGGCTTGAAAATTCTCTTATCGTATCCTGGGTTTGTCAGATCTAGTGCAGAATCTGAGTTTTCAGAAGGATGTATAGCACCATTGAGTGGTACTTGTTCACTGAGGAAGATTGGCACCTGAATGTGATGACAGGTCTTTATAAATTGCAGTGGTGGGTGGCAGAGCACTCCATAGGAAAATTAAGATTTTTTATTTTTAGGAAGGTGAAATAGCAATGTGCTAAGAGACAAATCACGAAGCAAACAGAAGTGGGCTGGAAGAACGGAGAAGATAAACAAGCTGTGCAGAACAAGTGGATAGAATAAAACACCACATGGATAAAATTAGAAAACTAGAGCAACATTTCTGATTCAGGTGTGAATCCCAAAGTCTGTGATTCTAACCGGTGTTTATCTATCCAGAGCAAAAAAGAAAGAAGATTAAATAGATTTGCTAAAGGAAAGAAAAAATCAAACTTCTGTCACTGGAAACTCTTTAAATCTCAATATGTTTGGGTTTCTGAAGCTTTCTGGCAGGCAGAGCATGACTGAGACCTAAGGCTGCCAACTCCATATCTGAACCTTATCAGCATTCCCTTATCAGAGAATGTGAAATGGCCAGGCATGGAGGGGTGATGGAAGAGGCTGAGTCTCGGGCACCAAGACAGCCTTCTATAGGAAACCCCACCCTGAAGAAGCAGCTTTCTATAGGAACCCCTACCTGCAACAATATTCTTTGCCTAGATGCTACCAGCCTTGTCCCAGAGTGGTTATTTCAATGTTTGCTCATCTTTCCATTTTGTAATGGGGGATGGCAAAGCACAAGGATGCCAAAATAATGTACAGGTGAGACAGAAATGAGGAATCCAAAGGACTAAAACACCTTCCAGGCAAGTAGATGTGTCCTTTTATCACAAGCATGGCACCAAGCAGACCTCCCTTTCATCCCAGAGGAGTGGCTGTCCTACACTTCTCTCTGATACAGCTCCGTTGTGACACCTTGGCTTGTCAGGAACACTCAGTCCCGTGGGAGGTTTCCCACACGTGTGCTCAGGGTAGGAGCTGCAGTTCTCAGTCTTGTGTAAAGATTGCTGTAATTGTGGTGTCTTTGGGCTGTAAGAGGATCATTAGCTCCTCAATGATCTTAAATGTTCATTGTTCTCATTTCAATTGACTTCCTAAACACAGGTTGCCCTGGAACTGGAGCAGATTGTGTCTCTGAGGAGCTGGATACACAGTTTTTCCTTCTGTCACCAAGCAAAAGGAAATGCTTGGTCAATGAGAACTGCCAGAGGAGAGGTGACAATGATGCTTTCTTGTTTTGTGAAAGTATTCTTTTTTAATTCTGTCAAACCAGATTGCTTGAATGAGAATGGTGGGATTTTTTCCTGCATTTCTCACAGATACAAAGTGTCCTCTGCACTGCTGATTCCTCATACCTCTGTAACTTTCTCATTACTTCTTACTAGAGTTCTTGCCAGATGTATAAATCAAGAGGGTATCAGACAGTTTAAAAATGCTCTGGGATTTTCTGCGTTTTTCATAGATTTTTCTTTATCCTCTCTCTTTCATTCCACCTTTCCCAATGCAGCTCACTAATATGTGCCCATCAATGGCTTATGTACTCTATGGAAAACAATATGATTCCTTGAAAAGAAAAAATTAAAGGATGGTTTTATAAGTTTTCAAAGACAGGGAGGAACAAAAAAACACATAAAAGCATAAAAGTTCGCAGTTTGGGATTGGGTGATGCAGGAAGTTCTAGTCTGAGTTCTTATTGGTTTGGGGGAAAGGTCTTTTGGAAAGGATTCCTTACTAGAGAAACCATCAAAACTGAGATACATGTGTTTTCAAATGCAGCCGTTTATATGAGATTTTACCCAAGAATGCTGTCGTATATTTGCTCTCCTCTTTACCCTTACACTTTCTGATCTTCTACCTGTGGAAACAGCTGGACCTCATTTGCCACATAAAGACGAATCTTTGCCTTTCCTAAAAAATTAGCATCAGTTTGTGAAGAAACTAGAGTTTGGCTTTTGTTTGATGAGACAATATTAAACTGCAATGGAAGGTCTCAGCCATCCAACCTTATTTCCCTGGATTCATATTCATCTTGCCACTAAAGTCAGGAAGATGTCTTCAGAAGACAACAATTTATTCCCTGAAATGTTTTGTATAGATTTCATTTAAGGGTATTTACTAGTTTAAAACTTTCTGAAAAGGAAAAAATATCTTTGAAATCAGTACCTGAATTTTCTGTGCTTTTTTTCTTAACATTTTTTATTTAATAAACTACATTTGTAACATTAGTGAGTCTAACTTGTGAGCCTAAATGCTTACTTTTGTCAGACAAATAAACTAACCTCCAACCAAAAATAGCCTATTATGTCTGAGAGGATTTTCTCCTGTTAATTGAAAATGAACTGGAACTAAGCTAAATTGCTTGAATGTTTAATCTTTCTTTGCTACACCAGGGCTACTAGCAGGTGCAAGGATAGACACATTTCTAAACAGAAATAACAAGCTATTTAGTGTTTCAGCTCTGGTAAGTGCTGAGAAGGGCAGTGACCTGTAATACCAGCAAGAGTATGAGCATTTCCAAGTCCCAGGCATTCCTGCTAAAAGACAACTTCTCAAAGCTTAGATTTGTTTGTAGCCGAGGGAAATGTTAAAGAAACTTCTTCTGAGAAAGCTGATTTCCTTCATCATTAACATGGAGAGAATTTAATCTTCAGAAAATTGAACTAGTTTGCAAGCAGGAAAATATAGAGGTTATTTTAAGGCTCAAGCAGCAGGATAGACTGGATCTCCCATCCTGAGGGAAAATTGCAGTAGTTGCAGTTCCCTGTGGCATGAAACCCTCGCTAATCCTCTAGGCACATGCTCCCAATATCATCAGGCGTATGCAGCACTCTGAGGCCGGTCTTGCACATAATGTGTGTGGGGGCAATTCCCATAGGAGAGTGAAAGGGGGAAACTGCCCTGCATCCCTGGGGAAACTCTCAGCACAGAGAAGGCGGGCAAGGACTTTCAGGGAAGAAAAGGTGTGTGTGGCAGATAGGCAGCGATTAGGTCCTGCTCTCAGGAGCAGAGAGGTTGGGAGCTGTGTCCAGCAGAAGCTGGTTTGCTGGCCAGGGAGGAGGGGAGCTGGGGGGCAGCAGATGTCTCCACTTCATCCTAGCAAGCACAGACATACATAGCCAGTGTGTGCATTAGCTAAAGTCAACTGCACTTACACAGGGAAGAGGCAGAGGTACTTTAAATATTCTCTAAAAAAACACCAAACACGTCTCCTAGACTCCTCATTATTTTCACTGACAGGCAGTTCCTGCTGTCTTGCAGCACTTCACAGCCCCTTGTTAACATTCTCTTTTCTTTCCTTTAGGTACAGGTGCTGTTTCACTCCACTGCCACAATTAAAATGACCTAGGTATAGGCAGTGCAAAGGTGCTCTTTGCTCTGTCCCTCAAAGCACAGACATCAAGAACTGGATCCCCAGCCCACTGTCATCAGTGGAAGTCCTTCCATTCATCTCATGGACTCTGTGCCAGGCCAAGGAGGAACACAGATGAGAAAAGGCAATTTGACCATCGCACTTTCCTTTCATCAAGAGCTTTACACAGCCAAACTGTTTTTAATGTGACTTCTGTTGCTGAGTTGGAGATTTTTGTCCATGTGAAGTGTGTTTCCCCTAACTACAGAGGTTTACACGCAATTCCAGGATGGGACGGAGAATGCAGTGAAGAATTTGAGCCACTTGGGACATGTCTAATGTAATGAACATTTTTTTTACTTTATTTTTTCATTTGGTAGCTTAACTTGAGGGAGAGAAGTAAATCCAGTTTAGAGCACAGCAAGTGGAAAATGAAGGCAAATGAAATGTTAATGTGGTGGTTTAGGTCCAAAGAGCAGCCCTGTGCCCTGGCACACAGTGACAGGGCTGGAGTGGTGACAGGGAGGAAGGGGCTGAGGGATGGCAGCTAAAGCATCTGTGTCACTGTGCAAAGGCAGACACAGCACAGGGAAATGAGCATCATTTTGGTGGCCTGGCTGGGAGGGGAGACAGGATCCAGCTGTCAGTTCTCAGTCTAGGATAAGATGTGTAGAAATGGCTTCACTTCTCACAACCACTTCATTCACAGCTTTCCTGGGGTGTCAAGAAAGAAGAAATCATGACAGAAAGAGAACTCAGCAGAGCTAGAGACTTCAGGTAAGGCATAGATATGGTCTTCTTGATTGGGGGTAGTGTTTTCACTTAGAGAAGAGGTAATATTTTTTAAAAACCCATGAATTTCTCATTAAATATCAAATTATCTTTCAAAATAATGGATTACTACTTTCTCCCTTGTAACAGGTGCCAAAACATGAATCTTAGGGTATGACTCTTGAGCTATCAGCTTTCTAATAAGAAAATACACTGAGTGACAGGTAAGATAAAAAATAATGATTTGTCTCCTTCCTTTAACCTGATGTGAGCATGGCAATGGTTGGAAACCCAGGTGAAAGGCTCACATTAAGTAAACTTTCTGCCTTCTTCCAGTAGCACTTTGGATATCTTAATATTGGGAGTGTCATTCAGAGGTTGACTTTATTTTGACAAGGCCATGTCCCTGGAATGCTTGGGATCATGGTCAGCCTGTAACAGCTTAATGCATTGTCAGAGAAGTGTGCAGGTGAGGTTTGTGAGTGACAGCCAGAGAGCCCTCTACTCCCTAGGATGACCTCCAGAGTGAGTGGAATGGAGAAAGGAAGCCATGCCCCCTTCCCACACACCAGCCTGGCCAAAAGCTTCTCTCTAGAGATAAAAGTGGAGAATTTTTCTTTCTATACGCATTAATTTCCCTTAGCATGTCTTATTTTCTAAAGCTGTAGAGCCCTATTCCCAAATAAGTTGTCATCATTGTTGGAATAGACTGGGAAGTCTGGGGCCTCAGACATGGCTGCAGCACTGGCCATTACAATTCCTGAACCATAAATGTCTAACTATCCATAATGGGTAAGTTTTAATTAAATCAAGGGGTATAAGGGTGTGGGTGATTTGCTACTGAGTGAAGCAGCTCTGCATTTGGTAATACCAAATGAGGCCTGACTGAGGAGGGTTTGATGATAAAAATAGAAATGGAAGTTAACTTTGGGTTATTTTTGGGTTTTTTTTATGGAAGCAATGTATTTCAGGAAAGGGGGAACTCTCCTTGAGTTCTGTCCCACAACATGCAATCTCTAGGGACAAACTCAGGGGAAGGACGTGGTTCTGAAACAAACATTAGAAAGAGGATTATAATTACTGATCTTTGAAACACTCAGGCTGAGCAGATTTAGTTTTTTGGAACTGAAACTGAATTCAGTACCGCTTGGCTTTTTAATTTATGTCTGGTCAAAGTAACTGTGGCCATGATACTTTTTCCATTTTAGGTCATGGCATGAACTTCTACCATTAAGATTATTTTGAAATCATCATCTATGTTGACAATTTATACTAATTATATGGAAATCTCTTATTGTCAATTCATAGAAATCACCCTGTGTATCATGATGTAAAGCTATATTATATGTATGGTGTGCGAGAAGCATATTTTAAATATGGACCTATGTACTGTTCTTTATTGCCTTAGAAAGTAACTGAAATCAGGAAAATCATTATTTCTCCTCCCTGTTGCAAGTCTCAGTCTCCCTCTTTGAGAGTCAGCTTAGTGTAATTGTCCGTAGGACGAAAATCTCCATGAACTATTCTGAAAACAATACAATAGCCACTCATATGAGATATAACAAGATAAGCAATGTTGTCTTGGATGTACAATCAAGATACCAATCACAAGGTAACTGTAGGGTTTTTTACCTGACAACAAAACCATGTACATTTAGCTCCTTCAGGTTATTGTCCTGGTGGAGGTAAGAGCTAATTTACACCACTGAGACTTCCACTGATTCTGTCAAAGTTCAGAAAAATTCTTTGAAAGATCCTAGAGGAAAACAAAAAGAAGAAATATAGTTATTTTAGACAGAAGTTAACAAACTGCATTTAGCCTTTTTTTTCACAGCTTAACTTTCAAAAATTACACCTTGCTGTAGGTCTACTGTAATTTGCATATTCTGCCAGTCAAAACTCCTTGGAAGCTAATTGCCTAAATGTTGGATGCTGAACCCCGGAGAGCAGAGAATGGTCCCAGCCCAGAGACTGCAGAACAGGGCACAGATTGAGGTTGCAGCAACAGGGCTTTCTATGCTCTATTGCCCCTGAACCCTGTGAATTCCTGCATGTGTCCACGTGGCTTATCAGGTACACTAGAAGCTAATGAAGAGATACCATTATGTTCTCTCTTACGTTTTCCATGTCAGTAGCGGTAGCTTCTGGGTCAAGTTATTGTTGGCAGAGCACCATTTTTGCCCTTTGATTGGAAAGCAATAGCTTGATGGCACCTCAAATTTTAAAGCTGATATTTTTTCTAGAAGTCAGCATAGTGTTAAATCCAGTATTTGTAAGCTTTTTTTTTTTTTGTAATAACTGATCTATTTTAGCTCACAGACCCAACTCATAATTACATCAGCTTCCATTGCTGATAGGCTGAAGACAACAAACTTTCAGTTTGTCATACAGGTTGTCACTAAACAAAATATCTGTTTAGCAAACCATCAGAATTTGTGGATGATAGGAAGCAGATGTATCATTAAGCACTAAATGGGAATATCATTTACAGTAGATGTCATGTTTCATTTTGATAAACTGCAAAAAAACCCACATGAAAGATGCAGCCCCATGTATCCTCTGCTGAAAGCAGTATTTTGAAAGGTAGCATTATGATGCTCTGCTGGGCTGGCAAAACTAAGATTTATTAGAAAATCTGATACATTGCCCAAGCATTATCATGAAAGATAATGAAATGTGATCTGATATGTGAGCTGGTATCCCATAGAAAAAGCTCCGAGAAAATAAGCTATAACGAATACAATCTTCCCTTTGTAGAAAAGGCACATGGAGTGCAGAGGCTTGCCTGGGACCAGCCACTTGTCATCAGCTGTTTGAGGACTTTGGGCTGCTGCAAACCAATCTTCCTCCATAAGCACTATCCTTGTAGCTGAAGAAAATTATTACTGTTATTTTTCATAGCCTGTAATGATCAAATACATACTAATGTAGGTAAGAAAACAGTGAAACATTCTTGAAATGCTTCTGTGTTGGGGGAAAAAGAAAAATTCTTCTATTTACCTGTCATATTCCTGTCACTATCACTTGAGTGACAATTTACTGGCTTTAATGCATACATCTCTTTCACCTTTCCCTCATTTTGAACATTTTGCCTCCTTTCCCTTCTTCCAATTTAATCTTATTTTTAATGCTAGTATGCATAGGATGCTCATCTTTTAAATCACAAGTTAGTTGAAAGAAAATACTTGGAAATAGTATGCTTCTTGGGACTGTTCTAATTCCTGTTTCAACGGTCAGTTTTGTTAAGACACTTTGGTTCAGATTTCCCCAAAATACATCTCAACAGCTATGTTTTTCTTTCTCTTTCTGGAATCCCTGTCTAGGTATTGTAACCTATTATGCCTTTTCTTTGGATATTTACGCTCTTCCCCTTATTATCCATGTGAAATATGTAATATGTGTGAAGCAAGTGCAAATCATACTACATTATCATTACAATTAATAGTAAAGCTCCCTCTGCACTGGCTGGTGACCTGTTGCTGGAAAGGCATAGAAAGACACCACTAAAGTATGGTACAGTGATGGGTTATGGTTTGCTAGTGCAATTTGGTGTGAATTGTCTATCCCATTTGCTACTCCATTTAAATAGGGTGAATACATGCAAGAGCACTAATGAGGCTTGTCTGAAGCATTAGAATGATACTCATTACTAAGACCAGAGCAAATATTTATGGTTTATCATTGCAACTCTGGAAAAAAAGCAAGGATTTATATTAGAAGTAGCAAGTACTGGCAAATTGTTACCTTGTGGAACAGACCATACTCTCATCCTGCTGAAATACAGCAGTGCAGTGTCAGGAAGCAAAGTGACAGGCATGGAGGCAGGAGACCATCTCTTCTCATATATTATGTGAGCAAAGGGAGGAAAACAAGGGCCTTGAAATGAGATACTTTTACTCATCAGAGCTGGACTTGTTATGGAAAACTTTTAGGAGAGTGAGGGGAAGTGGCAACTGTACATACAGCTTTGTAGTATGACAGGTTTCCAGATGGGTCGAAAAATCTTGCCAGGCAGTGAGTCAGCCTTGAGGAGAAAAGGCACTGGTCAGTGAGACAAATGTACCACCACTTGTCCTGAGGTGCTGGGTGTTATCTGAAGCTGTTGGGATTCACCAAGCTGCCTGATTGGAAAGCAATAATGGACTTTGGTGATGTGGAAATGGCTGTGGTGATGCTCCTACCACCCAGCAGCAGCTGAGCAGAGGAGCGGGTGATGGCTCATTGCTGCCCTGCCCTGCACCTGCAAGCCAGCCACAGCCCCTGGCTGGTAACACTTCTGTATGAAAACAGAACACACTGATTTTTTTAAGTGCCTAATGGCCCTAGCTGATAAAAATTGCTGCCAGAATGACTCAGAAGACAGCAGTGAGGACAAGGATGATGGCTGTGCATGACTCTTACGTGCAGAAAGATAGATGTGGCTCACTTTTTCTCATTATGCCACAAACAGCTGGGTCCAGTCCATGAGCCAACCTCCTTCATGCTCTCAAGCCCCTCTGAAACTCACAGCACAACTAATGATAAATGAACAGCTATCAAATTAATTTCATGAAAGCAATAAGAGATCAATGACAGTACAGTGCAAGTGTTAAACCTTTAACTGCACGTGACTAATTGTGCTCAGAAGATGGGGTGGTTTTGTTCTGCTGAGATTTATAAATGGTTAAGCCTTCATTTTCATAATTTATGATGTCAGATGAATCCCTTGGGAAAGTATTTTCTTACCAAATGATGTTTATGTCTATAACTCTGTGCTGAGTGCAATTTACCAACAATTGTAGTGCTTTAAAGCATACAGTAGGCTCCCTTATTTCTGTATCAAACAACTTGACATTTAAGAGAATTTGTTAACTGCAGCAAAAATACATAAACAATGTAATTTTCTTGTAAACTGTTGCCATATAAGACACACAGTATAATTGGTAACCTCTGTTGAAAGCACGAACAATGAGAGAGACTTGTTGTGAATGTGGGTTTACAAAATGAAAAGCACTATCTTGAGTTGCATCTGCACTGAGTCTGCTCAGTTGGAAAAGTAAAACAGTCTACAGAGCCTGCTGCTGGAAAAGGTGGGGTTTAGAGAGGAAAGAAAACCCCACGCTTTTGCTAAGACTCGTTCATATTTCTTCTGCCAGGGTGTGGTGAACGTGTTGAGTATGGTGAGTATAGTTGAGTATACCCCATGGGTAGTGATGACAGCAGTGCTGGGCTTCTACAGTGCAGCTATTTAGAACTCAGACCTCTGCTTCCGTGGGAAATAAGGGTGCAAAACAGCCATTTCCGAGTATCAAAATGACTCACTGTGCAGCCAGTCTGTGCCCGAGCCCTGCCAGGTTCGTGGTGATGGAGCGCCTGAGGGCCTGGGAGTGCAGCAGAGCTTGGGTCTGTCTTCCCAGAATATCAGCAAGGATAACCCTTGGTTATGTTCTCAGCAGCCCAGTTTCCTTTTTGTGTGCATTTATGCTTTTGGAGGAGAAAGAACCCCTTTATTTCTGGTGACCAAATATATGAGGATATAACCCTATGCATCTTAGTGAAGCTGTTTTTACAAGCAAGTTGAGACATGCACTGCACTGTACAGCAACTCCTAAATGCTTTGGATGATAAAGAGAAAATATGCAATCACTAAAAGCAACATATTCAAAGAATCTGCTTAGAGATGTGTAGTGATATGTTTCTTCCTTAACAATAGTTTGCAGAATAAATAATAGTTTTAAAAATTGCTACATGCTTCATAAGCTGCACCAGCACAGCACATATTCATTAATCCACTGCAATCATTAGTACTCAGGGGGTCTGGTTCCTAAGTAAGCTGCTGAGAGAGGAGAAAGCATTTATTCCTAGAGACACATTATTCTGAGTGCATCCTTCATCTGGCCAGTGAAAAGATTCATTTTCCTCTCCTATTCACTTTGGTTTCTTGCAGGACTGTCTTTTGTGAACCATCTTTCTTTGCAGGCCTAGGCCTCTCCTGGGCGATAACTAGGCCACCACAAGCCTTCCCAATTCACATGCCCTCGCTTATTATAGCAGCTCCCCTTTGTGGATGCTATTGTCCTCTTTACTTCTATTCCTCTGGAATCAAAATCAAATGCTCTGTTTCTCCTAATGCATAGTGGTGGAAACCTGCTTTTCACAGAAAAGATCTGTATCTCTGGTTCCACTAGTTATCTGGTTTAGTACCACAGTCATCATTCTGAGTTTATATTATGAATCCTGTGTCTATTCAAATTGTGCTTACAGTATATTTAGAGGCACATGGAACATTTGCAAGCACCTTATCTTTATTTAAAAAGAAAATAAAATTTTATTCCCTTCCCAAACACAGTCTTTTAGGGGAATAAGGTTTTATATACTCCGTGTGCATAGTAACAGTGTTGCTAGGGGGCCAGGATTTCTGCAGAATCTCCTTCAGCTGAGGTTTCATCTTAATATTTGTCAGTGCGTTCAATGAGAATAAAGCACAGTATTGAAAAGAAAACCAAAAAACAAACTACATCATTCAAATCACCTTAAACTTTCTACAGATTCAAGGGTTATGGTAACAAGGCCTTTTCTCTCACTTAGGCATGGTGCACATCAGCTTTGTATTTAAATAAACACAATCAGACTACTATTTTGTCTTAAAAATATGTGCAAATGATGTTTTGGTCTTCATGATCAAGCTTAATTACCAAGTGGAAAATGCTCATTTAGCACAGAGAACATCAAGGAAATAGGTGCTTGTTTACCGAAAAATGATAAAATGGAAGGGTTTTGGATACATTTTGCTACTATGAAAGCTGAGATTTTGCAGAAATTGAGAAGCTTTCCTTACAAGTGGCCAAAATACACCATGCGAGGCCCTATCTAACCAACTGCCACTCCACAGGCTTGGATTTGTGCTCCCCTTCAAATGCCCAAGGATCTGTGTAAATATGCACTTTTGTGCTTCAATACACCCAGTCACTACCATCAGGGAGAAATAGGTGATTGTGCTGAGTAGTTTTATTTACAAAGTTAATCACATTCAATGTCTCTTTTAACCCCCTCAGAAACATCTTGACTACTCTTTTAAACCATGAAGGTCTTGTCTTCATAGTATGTAAAATGAGGCATGTAAAATGAACTTGGGAGTCAGATATTGGCCAGGGCCCGTTATCTGCGGCAAAGAAAGGGAAGAATGAGAAAACTTCACGCTGGTTCTTTAAGGCTATGTGATGTTCCTTTAGCAGCAGATTTACCTGTTTAAGTTGAAATACATCCATGTTATTTTCAGCAAAATCCTGACTGTACCTCAAAAAGATACAGTCTGGTTCAACTGAGGTAATTTCCAAAACACAGTCACAACATAGGATTTACTCTTTTATTTAATTGGTTTAGTAGAAGATAAGATGCTGTTGCTCATAAACACATTGTTTTGTTTTTCCTTAAAAATCCATTAGCTTCTATGCAGGTCTTTAATTATTTATAAGATTTAAATAATCTTTTAAAACATCCTCAGAGAACACATTGACTCTTTTACTTAAATCGTTCTTATTTTTCTGGTAGGGGAATTGTTTAAGTACTCAGCCAACTAATTCCCCAACTAAATCACAATATTTTTATACTCAAATGTCTATTTTATGTAAGTAAAGAAAAGTACAAGAGAAAAAGTTGTTATATCTATGTGTAAACTGACTGACTACTTGCATGATGGGGATATTATGCAGTAATTCTGGAGCTGACTGTAAATTGGAGATGCTTTTAAATAAACACCTCAGAAACTGATGCCCCTCTGAATATTTATATCGGAAGAAAAGTTTTGCAACGAAATGTTTCTCATCTTCACATTTCTTTCTTAAAAAGTGATTAGGCTGTTCTCCTCACAGGTGCTAGAGGATAAGCAATATCACCCTCATAAGAAGCCATGAAGTTTGTGGTGGCAGCCAGAAGTAGAGACAATTCCAGAGATGAGTGATATTCCCACTTGCCACAGGATCTTTGTTCACAGCTCGTGTGCTGCAAGCACGGTCTACAAAAGCAAAGGTATGCATTTCCAGTCATTCAGATTCTGTGGAGACTACCTTATACCTGACTCCTGGCAGCTGCAGGAGACAGTTCACTACAGAAATTATTTGCTTACCAGAGGTCCCTTTCACAGTCAAAATCTGGGAGGAAGGTGGGGGGATGTGGGGCATATTTATCTGTCTGTCTCAGATGCTTTTATACCTGTTCCTGCATAGCATAGGTGAATGAACAGAGGCTGGTGGGCTGCATTTTTCCTTTAGTTGGCTCCTGGTTGCCTTTTTTTGGTTTGCTGTTTTGTGGAGAAGTTTGTGTTTCTTCAATTGTTTCTGCTAACAGCAGAAGCGCTATCTCTCTATAGAGTTAAATTAAATGCCAGGCTTAGGATGTCTCTTCAGAGTAATTAATAGTGCTTTAGAAATACGGCAAAGACAGTCTCCAGGATCATGCAAGTTCAACACTTTTCCTGTACGTTTGGCTTGTGCTGAGCCCCTCAGCTGAAACCAATATTTCTTGAGCATATCTTGCTGCGAAGCAAATCTGCCTTTTCCAGCTGAGCCTTGTTTCCCCTGCCCACTGTATTGCCCCCGGCAGCTCTCTGGCAGCCACAGCAATCAGGCACCAGCAGAAATTTCCTCACTGGTGGGAAATTTATTAACGAGAAGAAGCAAAAGCATCCATGCACACGGCTGCACCCTAAGAAGATGTTCACCAAGGTGATTCATATTAATGTTCTTAAAACAAAACAGGCACTCTCTAACTGTAGCCAACACCACTGTAAGAATAGGCTATTTTCCAGCATTAGCCTAACCTTGTGGTGATAGCGATAAATGATGCTCTGTTTTTTCAATCAAGAGACAATATTCTTGTTGGCTGATTGAAGTGTTTTTATTGGAAATAGCTGCCAAAAATAACCTGTCTTGTTAGTACTGTAAATTCTGCAGACTAAAATCCTTTGATTCTCATTAAATTAACTAATTACTGTCTCACTGGATCAATGGGTTTAGGAGGAACTGACATAATCTTGCTAGGAAAGGAAAGCTGCCAAATTCCATGACTTAGCTTAAACCTATTACCCTAGTATCTGTGCAATGAAAGAAATTTATCACCATGTAATTAATGGTTTTAGTTGGTTGATTGTCATATCAAAAGGAGGCGAAGGTTTAAGGTTTAAGCTAAGCAAACAAAAAAAGGCACCAGAAGAACTGCATATGCAGTTTACTAATTTAAGGTGGTTTTTTACAAATATGAAAAAATTATTTATGGGAGTAGAAACCCCATAAATAAAGTTCTGCCCAGCACTGGAAGGCAGATGCTGTTCAGGGTGTTCAGCAGGAGGGTACAGCTGGCTGTGAGCAGCAAAAGACTCTGGGTGGGCTCCGGGAGCAGCGAGGGGTGTTGGTGAGCTCCAGTTCCCACTAATTCCAGGCAGCAGGGATTTGCACACTTGGAAATTGCCCCAGGGATGCCTCTGCTTTGCACAACCAGGCCGGTGTCCAGCTGAGGACTCCCTGCATTGGGGTAGGGCTTAGCCAATGCCCTGGACCTTGAGCCCCACCACTATTTTCTGTGACACCATTAAAACTTCACTTACTTGCTTTTTTGCCTAGATTTGCTGTGGGCTATTTAGACTCCTGTCCTATGTGAGAAATATAAAAATAGGATTTTATGGTATTAGCGAGCCAATTAATCTCTAAAACAGTTGATCCATAAGATAGGAGGACTAAATTTTAAAAGGCTAATGGTGCAAATAGGCAAAGCCCTTTCTCAGATGCAAGCACTGCATTATATCCTACTCCTAGCTTAGCTGTCCAAGTGGGTTTATTATGTTTGCTCAGCTTTAATCTATACATGTTTTAACATATTCTAAGCTGGTTTTAATTTTAAACTAAGAAACCCTAGTAAATCTCTTTCAATACAATTAGAATTTTCCCTTTAGCTTGCTATTTAGTCATTATTTTCTTATTCCTGCTTTATTTTCTGGTGGATAAATCCTCTTATTCATTTGTTTCAATGAAGCTTGAGTAAAGGTCATTTAAATTGATTCACCTTTCTTATCTCCCTTGCGTTTATTCTATAATCCTACTTTCCATTGTGTGGAGGAGAATAGCTTTCTTTTCTCTGATTGTTTCTGCTAGAAGAAAAATGGTAACCTTTTATTAAATAAATCTGGGAAAGCTGTGCTCCAAATCCATATTATCACTAGCTTGGGGAAACAAATTGTTTCACAGACTTAAAAAAGAAAACATGCAGCACTTTTTGTAGTTTGCTGTTAGATGGCCTGAATTTACTGCCTCAAGCCCCATAAGTGAATGAATGTAATATTTTGGTATAATTTGCAAGAGCGGATACAAACTCTCAGGAAGCCAGATACACAAGCAATTTTCACCTGAGAAGCCCTGTGGAAGTGCAGAGCACCAGTGACCTCAGGGATGCTGGGTGCTGGGGCACACAGCCTCCCAACCTTTTCCTGCTAGTCCCAGATTTTTCCATGTTTAGCAGCACTCTCCAAATTTACCAACTCGTCTCTTAGCAGACAGCTCACCTTCTGGAGTTTTACAAAGCTTCAGCTTTGAAGGGAATATTCCTGTTCTTGATTCCTAGAATTCGGAAATGCGTAACTCTTCATGGAATAGAGCATTTTCTCAAAGATTTGATATGAAAATAATGAGTGACTACTCCGTTTGCCTTGAAATATCTCCTGAGTGCATACTTTTATCTTCTGTTTATAGTCAGTTGACAAGAATATCCGTAGGCACCTGCACCATTTTCTGGACATTTTCTGACTATTTTTCAGGGAGAAGTGGGGGTTTTTTTCCTGATCAGGTGATGTTCTGTAATGTAGGGCAAGTTTTATATGGAGAAAATGTGGTGTTTTCTAATTCTGGAATGTTTAAGGAAGCAAGAGGAGGAAATGGAGAATTAAGCTATACAATTAGGAAAATAAGAAAAACCTAAACCATTTGTTAATATGTTCACACATGTAAGGGTGTATTTTCCTCATTTTAAACAACTAAATCAGAATTGCTTTTTATTTTGTTGCCAAGGTTACTGAATTTTTAATAGTCTCTAGAGGGTGGTAGTTTTAACTCATTGAATGGCATCATTGTTTGATATTAAGAATACTCTGATAAAAGCTGTCTTAGCTGTGGAAAATCACTTCTTCCTTCAAAAACATCTAAAATTAAATTACCACAGGGCTGATGGGAGAATTCCAGATGCACTTCAGGTAACCCTGCAGTGGCCTGGCCAATGTCTGGGATGGGTGAGGAGGCCAAGAACAGATATGTCAGGCACAGTCACTTGGCACAGGGTCAAGAGCAGAAAAGCTGACCTTCAGAGAAAAGAAACAATCTTTCAGATCAATATTATAGGCAGAATACAGATAAGTGAGGGAAGGTGCAGAAACTGTCTGCAGGACCACAGCAGTGATACGGATACAATAAAATCCTGCCTTATAATCACTGAAATAAAAAGGTGGGGGACCCTGACTACAGTGCAGAGACAGCCAACCCCATAGAACAGTGAAGAAAAAACCTGACAATAAAGAAAGGAAAAAACACTCAGGACCCAGACTTTATTCCCCATCCCAAGAGGTACATACCAGCAGGAGGCAGGATTCCCACAGAAGCTGCCAAGTCCTAGAAAGGCAGTGGGAATAAGATCTCTGTTCAGACCCCAGCACACCAAAACTCAGTGTCATTTTTTTTTCCCTTGCTTCTGTAGCCACCTGCAGGAAAATGCATTGTAGCATCAGTCTCCAGCGTTTGCATTGCATATTCCTGCTGTTGAGGCACAAATAGGGGAAAATGGGTTGGGAACAGCCTTCCCCCTCCTTGCTGGGGAATAGGAATTCTCTCCTTTTCCTTGCTGCATTATTCTTTGCCTCTCATACATTTCCAAGTACTTGAACCTAATAAGTCAAACTAATGCTCTGGCAAAACAGTTTATAAGAAATTAATATTCAGTTTGTGGTGTAGAAATATGCTGGTTTTACTATTACTGCCACCCACTCACCAAAACACACCTACACTTATATACATTGAAATGTGTTGACATTGATATAGGGAGTAATTTGAATTAAATGCTTAATTGAAATATTAACAAATATACCTATTTGAATGCTAGAAACATTTTATCTAGCATAGATTAATCTGTAAGTAATCTGCATACAGTTTTACTATCATGACACTATAAATCATTTGAAAAAATAATTTTATACTGCACTGAGAGTACAAACAGAGTAATGTGAGGCAGGGTACTGAAAGGTAGCTGTTGGGTATTTGAGAAATGTCATTTACAGGAGGGATGTCATAATGTTGCATTTATATGTGCTTGCATTTGGGCCCAGTGGTCAGGTTTGGGGTAACCCCAGTACATGCAGAGTTTCTACGAGCTCAGGTGTTCTGAGGGAGGCTTCAGGAGCTCCCTCTAAAGTCTCAGTTCTGCATCTACTTGTTTCTCAAAGCTCTTTTATTTGCTGATTTGCTCTACACCAAAAGCTTTTTGGTATCACCAAGTCTGTTACCAAGAGCTAGAGTGGTCACAGACCACAGCTGTGGCAGAACAGATGTGGTCCTTGCACTGATTTTCGGCCCACTCTTTGCTGAAATGTGGCTCTTTTAGGCTGTGACATTCAGCCCACTGTCCCCACTTGCCCTGTGCCACCTGAAAAATCCAAGTATGCAGCACCAGCCACTGCGCTCTCAAGGCAAAAAGCCTTTTTAAAATTTCTAGGAAGAGAGACTAAAATAAGTTAGAAAGCTCTTTTCCCCCTGGTAGCCCAATAATGTAGGTGAAAACTTTTTTGGTTTCATTGGGTTTCAGAATATTGCTTTCTCCTGACTGCCGTGGTGTTCAGTTCTGCTGTGCTCTTCTGTGAGTTTGGCTGTTAAGTGCCGAGTGCCGCTGCTCAAAACTGGAGCCACACTACTGGGTGCTGCTATAATGACCTTCCTCATGAATATGTATTGCCAGATAAGTAAAGCAGAATAAAAGATTAGAAACTTTTAACACTCAAAACTCTCCAGAGCTTCAGCCCTGGAGATTGGAAAGGTATTCTGCTTTTTCAGGAGCAAAGCACTGAGCAAGCTTGGGGATCTTTGTGGTCCATTGTTGGGTTTTCTTGGTCTCTGACAAAAAGGTAGAAGAGAGGACCCATTTGTTGCTTTGCTAAATACTTTCCATTCAAAAACAGTATTGTAAAATGCAATAAGAGTTTTGAACAAAATTCTAAAAATTAACCATCAAGGAGCCGTGGACTAATTAGCAAGAAAAGTCTGATTCCAGGATGCACCTGAGTATTAGGAGTTTGAATTAATTTCAAAATTAGATAAAATTTAATTCTGCACAAAATGGAGAGTATTTGATATAATCATAATGAACATTACTATGTACTGTGCAGTGAGGGAACTCGGCTGTGCTTGCCAAAATTCACTCCTGAAATCACCACCAACACACAAAAAATAGCTTCCCTCACAGGCACAGTATTGAGGAATTTTAAAAATACTTCAGAGTGATTTTAGGGTTATGTTTCAAAAGTACCTATTTAAGTTTAGGAAACTATGCCATGTTACTCATTGCCCAGACCAGAGCCCTTTCCAGGATCTCTGATGTTATGACTTTGCATGGTCATTCAGTGACCATCTGTCACTTATCTCGTTTGGCTCCACATGCCCTCTGCTCTGCTCATCATCGATTTTATTTTATTTTTTCCTAAAGGAGAATCATAAAATAAATGTAGCAATTACTGCATTCAGGTCAGGGGAAAAAAAAAAAGCTTTCTGTTGCTATAAATTGTTTATGTTTTTCTAAAATATTGGTTAGAAGTAGCTAACAAAAGGAGAAATCATTTTATAGGCGCCCTTTCACACTGGGATCATTAAATTCAAGTCCACAGTTTCATTATCAGCTGCTATTTTCAGAGAGGTAAAAGTCATCTGCAAAAATTTCCATGCTAAGTTTTAGTGCCACAGAGAAGGGTTGACTTTGCTGCCTCAAGTTCCTAGACCTTTTTGAGCTCCATTTGACTGTTTTTTGGTTCTCACAAAACCTACAAATTTCCCCTAAAAACCACATTATCAGCAAGTCAGCTGCTGTTCTTCTCTCCCTTTCAAGGCTGACCTAACCCCTCACACGGCTCATATCCCGGGACTGTTCTCTGGTTCCCAGTCCCATCCCAGGGCTCCCTGGTGCAAACCCAGAGAGTGCAGCCCAAGCCCTGTCCCAGGCTCTGTGTGTGGCCCCACACCGGCAGCAGGCTGATCAGTAAACAGCCCGACTGGGATGCTGCTTCTTTCCTGTATTCCAACCAAATACAGAATCCATAACAGTACAGTATTAAAAATGGAAGCCCTGCATTTTCATCTACTATTTTGACTAAAAATTATCTTCAAATACCTTGTAAAACCACTTTGACCATGAACTTTACTTTTTATATCATCCTGAAAGTTTCAGGTACAGTAATGTTTCTGTTCATTAACAGCACAGCTACCTCTTGAATAAATTCCATTTAGCATGGTATTTGCATTTAATCAGTAATCAATAATTCTCTTCATCAAGCTAGTTCTAAATCTGGGAGGAAATTTACCTTTATGCAGCTGCCTTCATCTTAAAGCGATTGTACTAAATCCTACCCTGAGGCAAAAAGTCTCTATAAACACCCTAGGTGCAGTGTGTCTTCTGCTTGGGGAAATAAGGAGCTGAGATCTGTCTCAGTGGGATTTTTGAGATGTTGCCCTCAATATTGTAACACCTGAGATTCACAGAACTGAGATTTGTACCTTGCTTTCCCTGCATGTTGAAGAGGGAGGAACCTGTTAATACGCAAACAGATTTGTTAAAGGCCGGGTTGGCTGGGACCCTGAGTTACCTGGTCAATTCACCATGCCTGTGGGATTGGAATTAGATATCCTTTAAGGTCCTTTCCAACCCAGGCAATTCTGGGATTCAGTGTTTTGCAACATTCAGTACCATGTGCAGACACGGATTTGGAAAGCAGCACCAAGTGCACCTATGCAAAGCAAAGGGCTATCTGATCCACAAAGTAGTTTATTATACCACTTGCTTTTATTTTCTCAGCTGTTGTTTGCTAGCAGAAGTAGTAGCTCCAAGCACTTCTAAACTGCCCAGGAAAAGATCCCAGCTTCATTTCGGTTTTGCAAAGATATTTTCCTAAGTTACAGGGTCTCTGGATAATGCACGCAGAAACCACAGTCATCTACAGAATACAGTCATTTTTTTCCCCCTTAGAAGTCCCAGCACCATTAGTACTATTGTGATGCTACTGGTTTTTAGAGGAAGCCTGTATTTTCTGAGGGTTATAGATTATCACTTCAAAGATTCCAAAACACTCAAGCAGTGTCCTAGCTGAACTAGTACCTTTGAATCCAACATTTGTCTAAGAAAACAGAAGAATGACTTCTTGGCTGATGTGATCTCAAGTAATGCTGTTTTAACTTCTATGAAGTCTCACTTATGAGGATAGTTAGAAGAATCCAAAAGTGCACCTTGTGTGAAGGATGCTACTTTTCCTCTACTATTCTTTAATGTCATGGTGCATAACTGTGAAAGTAGACTTGGAGGAAATAACCCTCTCAGTCATGAGAACGCTTGAAAAATAAATGCTTTCTGGCACTGCATTTTACAATATTTATGAGTTCCCAAACTTGTAGTTTCTGTATTGCTGACTGAACTCCTTGTAAGATCTTGCCACTGCACAGGGCCACACATCATTTGAGGGCAAAATTGGACCTGACCTTTTTTTTTTTTTTTTTTTTTTTTTTTTCCCCACAAATCAGAGTATCTGCTTTAATGAAAGGGCTTTCCTCCACCTGCCTTGCAGGCTGTTCTGGCTTTCTCATATTTTCAGATACCATCTTCTCACTTCTGATTGGCAAGAAGTACATATATTTTGCTGGATGTTCTTCCTTTCAACAGAGGCTTAAAACCCAAGAGAGGGTTAACTGCTCCACCAGCTGTCACACTGCGAAACAGAACCTGTCGCAGCCCATTTCTGTGACTTTTCCTCGTTTTGAGCAAGGCAGGACCTTGCTCAGGTCTGCAATTACCTTTGTGTGAAGTGAGTCAGCAGCTGCAGGATTTCCTTTATTTGGCACCTAAACTCTTGAACTCCCAGACAGCTGCTATTAAGACAGCTTGGGCGGTGACTCCTCAGAGGAGTTTGAGTGTTTTTTGAGAAAAATTGTATGCACAGGTTTACAATTGTGTAATAATATGGTAATGGAAGTATTTATTGGTTTTCTATTGGTAGCACTTTGAAATGTTTTGTTTGAAACATACTTTCAAAGTGTTTTCTTTTCTTTGCATTTATCTCTGCCCTGCCAGCTTTAAAATGTTCTCTCAAAGACTTCTGGGAATTATAGCTTAGTGTGGTTTGTTTCTTTTTTTTTCCCCAAGTAAAGGTTTGCACTAAGAATGCTATTTGCTTTCCAATATTAGAATGTGTTGAATTCCTAATTACAGCAATTGGACTTGCACCTTGTCACCAGAGTAAAAGGAAAAAACAGCCTTGTGTGAGGCTGCCCTGGTATTTATGCAGTCAAAACCCCATTTTAAGAGAAATGTTGTTCTGTCTACACAATCTTGCCCAAGAAGTTCTGCACAGGGAAAGTGGTGGGAAACATTTTAATGTGTCACTCTAATCTGAGGTGCAGCTTTTCACATGAAAAAGCTCTGTAGCTCCTAAACTACATGGATTTTGGGGCACATGTACATTTACTTGATTATTTTCTATTAAGATTAATTTCTTGGAAAACACAAAGTACAGGCACAAATTCTGAGCAAGAATCCTTAATTTGGAAAGAGTTTCTGGTTTAAAAACAGCAAAATATGTTGAGGCATCCAATCACCACAGAAAAGCAATTAATTGCATGGCTAGTAGTTTGAGGCCAGAGTTTTTTCAAGGATTGTTAGAGTTTGTGGTAATAAGAAACTATTTATAAATGTGAACTTCGTGTGTCAGCTATGTCCTTGTGTTAAATAGAAATTTGTATTAAATCTAACAAGCAACAATCAAGAATATTCACACAGACACGCTGAGACTAAGGCCAAATGTATGAGTATAAACTACGGTATGATTGTGTTTTAGATCAAAATGATTTTAAGGGTTATTGTCTTCAAAGGTAATTTAGTAAGAAAATCGTTTGGTTTTGGATTTCAAGAGTTATGGTGTATCTTTGCAGAATGTACGTTGCTCTAAGAACAATTAGCAGGGGGTCACAATCAATGTTCCTGTTGTACATTGTTTCCTTAATGTAAGGTTTTCTAGCTGTGCATATTTTGCTACTCTTCTTTAGTAATCCTATCCTCATTTTTCCTTTGTTCAAATTACTTGCTAATGCTACTCCTAGCAGTAAAAGCAAGTTCTAACTTATAGCTTACACAAATGAAATGTACTCAGGTTTGTAATTTGCTATTCATATATAAGATATATTCAGTGTACTTGATGCCAGTAAGAGTAGTTTGGGGAAACACAAACTTAATTAAATGACAGATAATACACTTCACCATCTCTTCTTCAATGTATTGAATAATCTCTGGGCCTGATTCTGACTTCATTTGCACTAATTTAATGTTGGCTAAGCTCAACTGACAGGAAGGGAATTATTTTTCACTTAGTAGAGAGTACGTGACACCAGAGATTCATTTTCATATATCAAGTCTTTGCATTTCCTAACACAGGGTAATGATGCTAAGCACCTGCTCAGAAAGTGATTGCTCGTTGTGATGATTCCCATTATGTTAAAATATCACCTGGGAAAAAAAGTCATTGTTTCCTTTTAATAAGCAAGTTTAGAAAGCAAATGTCTGTTAAAATGTGCCTTTAATCTTTGTTACATAAATAGGCACATGACATTATGAAAACCAAGCTTGTGTCTGCCAGCATGCACAGACCCTACCAGGAACAGCTGCAAAGTGGCTGCAGTGACCAGCACTTTCTCCTCCTCAGTGACACTTTCTCAAGGCCTCGTTCATTCTCATGCAATGAAACAGAATGGAAATGGAGAACGTCAGTTCATGCATCTCCTTAGGTGAGATAACAAACCCCATATCCAAGTTTTTTAAAATTTGCCACCACCAAGCGGAAGCAGAAGTTAAAATGCAGACTCTACCTGCTTATCACATCTGTGGATCTTGAAAACTCAATCCTGCTGTTACTCTGTAAAACTGAAAGGACAAGAAAAAGAATTCAGTCTCTTTGCAGTATATATTCATAGTTGTCGTTTCCTTGACCTTCATGAGCTTTATACAGAAAACAAATTTTTTTTAAGTGGAAAACAATAGAATTATGTGGGAAATAAGGGAATCAAGAAAAATGAAGTAATAATCACAGGTTTGGCATGCTACTCAACAGTTCAATATGGGCATGACTTGCCTCATTGTGTAGTTTATATATAGCTTCATTATAAGCAAAAGTACAATTTACTGTAGAATTATTTTCTGGAAGCCCTGTTTTATGCATCATGTACTTTCCTGGCACCTTATAACCATGCTTAACCTGTATAGAATTAACTATATTTATAGGCAACATCTAAACGAGCCAAACATGATCTTTTTTTTTTCTCCAGCCTCTTTCCTAAATCAGAGTAGCTTAACTCGTAATAGAAGAAACCTGATGAATTTCAGCTTTGGCGAGACCTCTGCAGCCAGCTCAGTTTCTGTCTCATAATAAGATAGATCACCCACAGAAATTTCCTTTGGACTCGAAAGTGAGCCCTACGGATCAGCTGGGACGTGGCCCATCTCTCAGACTGAAAGGATTTTGTATGAGAGTGTACTATAAGGACGAATAGCTTTTACTTAAAAAACTCTACTTATAATACTCTATAAAAAAGAAAGGGTAGGTAATTTCTAAGGTATTTTGCCTCCACTAGAGCTAGTTTTTCGGTATAATGCAAAAGATGAATGATAATAATCAAACAAGTAATGTTATTGTGAAGTGGTACAGTGGGAAGAGTTTTCTGCTGTGTAGGAAATCAGAAATCTTATCTGTTGTCAAAGTTCATGTGCATTTGTCTTGTAGAATTATGCCTTCAGGTGGTAGCTAACCATCCTAGTGCTCAGTAATTACTCTTTGACTTATTTGTCAGAATGATTGTGTTACTGCCAACATTTGAAGAGTTTCGTGTAAAAGAAATTCACAGGTAATTCGCCTTCAGTCATCTAGGCCATCTATTAGTTGGCATTTCTTATTACCGTGGACTGTCTTCTTCAGGACACATATTGTCCTGAAGAATAAATAATTTTTGTCAGGATAAATATTTATCCTGAAGTACAAGCTATTTTACCTACATCAAATAATGACAAACTTCAAGTGATGTATAATCCAGTGAGCTGGCTTACCAAGATTCACTTTAATTTACATTTCAGTTGAAGTTAGACAACTTACTCACTAAGTATTCATTCATACTTAGAAAGCGAGACATGGGGTACACAAAGTCTTCAATTAGAGGCCATTATATATGGCCTGTAACAAACATACTTGGTGGTTCTTTATGGTTATTATGCAACATAATCTTTCGGGAAAAAAAGCAAAACCAAAACTTTATTTTTCTCTTAAATCAGCTTTACTCCAGACAATATTCATTTGGGATACTTGTTAAAAAAAATAAATAAAATTGGGTGGGCGAAGGGAGAAGAATATCTCAAACAAAATTAAAGACAACAATATGAAACTTTAAATGTCACCCTTCCCAATGAAGTTAGCACTAGAAAGGCACAGGAAAAAAATATGCCTTGCAGTCTATTGTGTGATAAAGACATGGCAACCTCTTTTTTTAGGAGAAAGCTGCCTGGCTGCTAAAAGGGAAGGTTTCCTGGCTGCCCGTGCTCACAGATTACAGCCCCTCGCCTGCAGCGCCTGCCCCAGCCTCTCCCTGCAGACCCCTGTAGATAACAGCGCAGTCTGAGGGAGCTGGGCTTCAGTTTGGGATAAGAAAAGATGGTAATTCATTACCATATAATGACCTTCCAGAGTAGGAGCTCATCTCAATAGTATATTAAAGCAATCCATTCAGGTATAACAGAATAGATAGGCCAAACTAGATCAAAAATCCCTGAGCCAGACACTATTTATTGTCAATTGAAAGATAAGCTTCACAGAAGAAGCTGCTGTATATTCACCTTCTGGTATAAAACTATTTTTAAATTTCATAGATATATTTAAATAGATATATTTAAAAACTCTCTCAAAGCCACCTGTCACTCTAAGGTCCACGGGAAGAATGGACTTCTAGCTCAAGTCTTCAAACTCTGTGAATAGCACTAGTTTCAGCTTAACGTTTCAGAATTTCATATATTACATTCATATATATGTATAGATATATTGCTTTATCTCTCTCTATATGTATAAAATGGGAAGGGGACTTGTTGATATTAAACTTAAGAAAATTAGGCAACATATACCAAAGCAACAAGTAAGCAATATTCTACCTTATTGACAAACATGGTTCAAAAGACATTTTTTGGCCGTATACCCCCTTCCTATTACCACCCTGGGAAAGCAGTAGTTAAATTTATGACCCAAAGCTTTAGTCAGAGATAATCAATTAGTCAGTGACAAATAGGCATGTATCAATATAACCCCAATACTCGTTAAAAAAAAAAAAAGCGTTTGTGATATCTCCTGGAATAACAGAAAGAACAAATTGTATAGCAGCACTAGTGGCTGTGCTTACTCACTTGCACGCAGCTCTATGCAAACCAACTTTCACCTTAGTTCAGAAAAATGATATATCTGCAAAACACTACATAGAACTCTCCTGTGTTGCTTCAGCTGAGCCTGCTGCTGAAGATGAGAAACAGAATTTAAAACCAGATTTTGCATATCCAATCATTATAAAGAGAATAGAGATCATAATTTGAATTTTTTTTTCTGAAACAAAACAGAGCTTTCTCTCTCATATTTTGAAAAATAATTCCCCAGTTCTTGTAAAATGTCTTTAGATTCTAAGCACTAAATGACTGGGTGGCATAGAGAAGAACAGGCTGATAAAATGCAGAAATGTGTAGGAATGAATGTCAAAATCCATATTTGTTACAGCGTATATTTTGGGAGATATCCTGCAATTTGCCCATATTGTGCTTGAATGAATAGTCTTAAGGTATAGCATAAATTTTAGGAATATATAACAGAAAGCTTTCTTCATACAAATTCCCAGCACTTTTAGGCAACACTGCTATCTGCTGGGACACTGGTTCAGACCATATTGAAGCCCATGGAAATGGCAGAGAATAAAACTACCATGGCAGCAAATTTGGCAGGAAGTCCTAGACAGTGTCCGGATGGGAAAGAGCCTGACGTCTCAGAGGAACCACTGGTGAGTTGTTTAAAAAATCAAACCTTGCACTTGTAGCCAACCAGCAGCTAAAAAAATTGCCCGAAAGCAGTGGGAACAAATACACTGAGGGAAGGAGGTTTCTCCGTGTTCTCCCAACACTGATAGGGGTCTGCACCAGTGCAAGGGCATAATCGGTGACAAAAGTTGCGAAACTCGTCTGTACTGAAAAACCAATATGTTCGTGGTTTTCAAGTGACATGAAACTGTTTTAACAGCAGGGCCAGATACTGTATTGGACTTTCTGGGATGTAATTTGTTCTGCAAGCCAAAACTTGCTCAAGACACCTGTGGTGTGTTGTTTTTTTAAAAATTATAGTCACCTTCAGAAGCAAATCAATGGTTATGAAAAGCTGGACATCTTTTCAACTTATCACCCAACAAGTTTTTGTTAAGTGCTTTCAGAATAATTGTATTCACTTTATAGATACAATCATAAAACCCAGAAGGGTTAAAAGTAGGACCCTTTAAAAAGGAGAATATTGATTTAAATGAAAGCTACAGATTTTGTAAAGTAAAAGTATACTGGGCATGCTTAAATGTTCTTTAAATTGAGAACTTAATCTAACTTAGAGATTTTGTTCCCTTTCATTTGGGGTTGGGAAGCAGAGTGGGCTCAAGCTGCAGAACTTGCACATACATTTTCAATTACTCTAGTCATTAAACCCTAGTACTAGACTGTCTATATCTAATCAACTGCAAAACAGTTGATAAAAAAACAGCATTCTCTTGCCTAGATTATCATACCTGTTAACACAAAAATTCATTTGATGTAGATATGAAGAATTCCAGTGGTTGTCTTTTTGATGTCAAATATGAAAGGGAATACACCTCATTAAATGGCACATCAAAAGGATGAAAATGCCATCATTAATCTATGTTTTATGACATTCTCCTAACAATGTATTGTAGAAATCTATATTGCATCAAATAGGAGAAAGGTCTTGAAAAATTCCTTAGGTGTTAGAAGGACTCTTCATGCTTTTCACTTTTTGTGCCTTTTAAGTTTCCTAAGCCCTCCATTTTATGCCTGATAATAGCCATACTCATCCTCTTCCCAGGATGTATAATATAATTTTAAAGTCTGCACAACAGAGGCAAGGTTGGAGATGTAAAACATAAACACATATCCACTGTGTTTAAATCCTTTGTCTTGGCAATAAATTGCTGCATTTAATCTATTTGACTCTCCAAGCATACTGAACTCTTGGTGCAGCGTGCATACCCAGCCCTAAATTAAAGCAGGCTAATTTCTTCTCTGACTCACCCAACTCCTCCTTCTAATGTACTAAGGAATGTCTCTATGTCTGGTGACACCACCCCAATGTCACATTTAAATTGCATTAGATATTATTTCTAATCACCAAGGATATCCATAGCTGGCAAGTAGGGCAGATCTCCATCCTCACTAGCAAGAGAGAAAAGGGCTGTAGCTTTGGGTCAAGATGTCCCTCACTGACTTTAGCAAGAACTGTTGCAGTTCTGGACAATTTGCCTGACAGGACTAAGCCTGTAGCACTCAGCTGATCATCCCTGCTGCTTGTGGAAAGGAAAAGGAGTTTTCTGAAACTTCAACTTATTTGGAAGGGATCTCCTGTTTAGGAGGAAACTCCCCCCGGGAAACACTGATGCAGGCAGTTAAAACTCTGAGTTACTACAGTGCTGGGTCCCTCGCCTTTTTTCCTTGCTCCACCTTGAAGTCAGGTCCTGTGGTGATAAGAGCTGGGTAAGACACTGGAGGACCTCATTCCCCAGTGCAAACCTGCTGTGATATCCAAGCTCCTTTTCAGTAGCTGAGTATTGCAGTGCCTGGAGAACCTCAGCTTAGTGGGGTTTGTTTTTAAAGAAAGCCTCTATTCATTGTGGGGTTTGTCTTAAAAGTTCAAAAGTATGATTATATTTTCCCATGATTCCAAACCTCTAGAGCAAATAAAATTTTCCCAAATAGACTAATGAACAAGTTTTCTGGTGAGGATGTTCACTTAAACAGAAGCTGAAAACAAATATTTCAGGAAGTTCACAGAAGATTCCTCCTTTTCCAACCTGTAAATGAGAATATTAACACTGGAAATATGCTTCCATAGAATAATATTTATCTGATAACTATAATATGATCTATTTGTGCTGTTAAAACCAATCATCATGGTTGGCTGTACACATGTAGATGATCATTAGACTACAGAAGGTACTCTTCTGAAAATATTTTCTTTGTAACTACTGAAAGGAAATACAAAAGAAGGAAAAAGAGTTTCACATATGTGCTACCAAAGGGGAAGTAGGAAAATTTAACATTTCAGTCTGCAGAATTAGTCAAAGCAAATTTTGTCATTTAAAAATACTCCTGTATTGCCTACTTATGGGTACATATCTCATTCAGTCATGAAACAAAAATGATGTCATATGACTTAACAGGTTAATTAGCTTTCCATACTTCCATTATCAAATGCTAAGAATAATCATGCAATATTTCTGAGATAGCTGTTGTAGTAGAAAACTTACTAAGAAAAATGTTAGCAATTCTGAATGAAGGATAAATTCAACATTTCTCTAGTCTTTACATAAGCTTTTGAATAAGAAAACACAATTTTCCATGTAATATATGCTTTTGATAGCAGTCATTTACATATACTTACAACAAATCCAAAAAGTATTCAGCAAATAGGGATTCTGATGTTTGAAAAATCTGCTCTATATCTGTAGAAGGAAACTAAATCTACAGGTGAAAGACATGACTAGAGGGCATCAAGGTCTTTCCAGGCCTATGTGGGTTCCTCCTGGTGATCCTGGGCTTGCTTGACACTGAAGAGAAAACATAGAGATTCCTTTCCCTCCTCCTATTTTATTGCACAGCAGGTAACAGTATAATCTTGCCTTCTGTATTGAATTTGACTCAAACTAGAGCCCTGCATTGTGTTCAAATCTGAAATTGGCTGCACACACCCAGAGCAGTAGTGTGACAGGAGGGATGTCTGGAGATGAGAGGAAAGCTGCACACCATCGAGAACCCAGAGGCTTTTGCGATCAAAACGGGCAAAATAAAGACAAGGGAGATCCTCACAATGACAGGTTTTTGCAGGAGATGAAAACCCATGGAGACAACTCAAGAATGCACTATGAGATCTGTCAAGGGTTGGTCTCCTGATCAAATGTTCAACTATTTTTGGACCCTAGAGGTATTAATTGACTGTGGGGAAATAATACAACTGGGTTTGTTTCCATGCTAGGCTAGCAGTGAGAGGTGACTTACTCCCTGCCATTTTTAATCTGGCAGGGCACAGGCAGAGGTGTCTGTCCCAGCACTGTCCTCAGGTGTGCATCACGCGCAAGCATCCCGGGAAGCCTCCTCTAGCAGTCAGCAAGTCAGAAAGGCAGCAGCACATTGGCCTTTGCCAGGGCTGTGGAGATGGGTTCAAGTCTTAGCAGTTTTCCACACAAGTCTCAGTGCTCTGTGAAACAAACCCTCATTCCTCACGCAGAAAAATGAGTTAAATTAAACCCTGACATATGTACATGTAATGGCAACTTTCCTTATTAAACTCAAGCTGAGTTCAACCCGCCTTGCTTTAGTAGAGCAGCTGATGTTAAATGGCACGTGCCGGGTTACAAGAGCACCTGTATGAACCCACTGCTGCGTACCTGAACCACTGCTCACTTCAACATCAAAGCAAATGTGAACCACCAATTCCCAGGGGCCTTGAGCCATGTCCAAACCTTGCAGCTTCCTCAGCTGTGCTCCTGCTGCAACCCCCGCTTCTACTGTTTATTTGCATTCAAAAGCCAGGTACCTCAGATTATATGTTAAAACACACTTTGAATAAACTAAGGCCTGTTTGAGAGCCTAAGAGAGTGAGAAAGAGGTTCTTTCCAGTAGCATTGCACAGGCAGGCAAGGATAAGCTTTCATATCATCTGCCTAGGCTTCACAAAAGTGAGATTTTGTCTTCCATCATCATAAACTGCTCACAATCTTTCTCTCTCCCCCATGCAGTAGATAGCACAAACGGTAATACAGCTGTCAACAAACCAGCTGAATCAAAGTCACTCCTTAAATAATGGTAATTAAAGGGAAAACAGTATTTCAAAGCTTGTTCTCAGACTTTTTGGCATTCAGCTAGGAAAACATCACTGAACATCCCCCTTTTGTCTCAGGTTTTTTTCCCTTTACTCTGAAGGTCAAAGGTTTAATTTGTATGCTCTTCTCTCTCTTTCACTTTCCAACTTATCCCTAATTGAAATTTGACACATATACCCATTAGCTGAATTTATTCTTCTTCCATGCTTCATTAACAATGCTCTTTGCTATATTACGACACTAATGCTCATCATAAAATGCTCTCCTATGCAATGTGGCTTACAATGGATGGTGATTGATGATACCACAGGTAACATGGAATCTGGAAGGTATAACTTTAGATGTGAAATTGCAAACTGTGGCAGGAATCTGAACTGTTAGGGACAGATCCTGACTTTGCAAGGTCTACTAGAGGGTGTGAAATGACAGCAACTTCTCTAATGCTGCAGCATAAGCCCAGCCAAAGCAGAATCCATCCACACCTGTGTTCTCTGAACCCAAGTCTGTCACAATGGACTTAATCTATATTATTCACCTGAAATGCTGAATATAATTTTCTCTACTAAATTGTCCACAATTGGGTCTTGTAACTAGAGAATGAAACTCAAAACCATAAATGCAAATGAGCTTTTCAGTTAAAACTGCAATTTCCTTTCTGATGTACTGTACCACTTGCCTATGAAGTTCTGTCTTTTTCGGAAAATGACATTTTCCTATGGTGTATAAGTTTCATTGGGTTGTCATGGAAACTGGTTCTCTCTTTTTTCTTCTTTCTCTCTGTCTCCAAGTCTTTCACCTTGAGAGGAAAATGGTTGTCATTTACAGCGCATAATTTTGCAGGTTAAACTTTCTATGATCACTCAGATAGTGATGAAATACAATCCCAGAGTTCAGGGAGAGGGGAAGAGGGGAGAGTGCTCATGTATTTCTAAAGGGGACAGTCAAATCCTTCAGCGTCTTTTACCCTCAGTTTAGCAGCAGGAGCAAAGGGTGCGAGTCCAGCGTGCTGAGGAAGTGACCCTGGCTCTCTGCTTTGCTTCATGTTTACATGGAATAGCAAAGAGGTGCTGGCTTCTCCTGCCCTTGCTCCAACAAAGGGTGTGCTGGACTACTCCTGGGTCAGGAACATGCCAGTGCTTGGTGGCCCTCAGCAAACCCACACATCCCCTTGGGAGCCAGGCAGCCTGGCCAAGGCCCTGAACACATGGGAAGTTGTCCTGAGGGAGAAAAAGATCACTGCTTGCCACAGGGACCCTGAGGGCTGACTAAAAGAGAAGGGCAGGGAGCATAAGAGAGCCTCAGAGAGCAGACAATGCCTTTGCAGCCCAGGAAGCTGCGCTCAGTTTTACTTAAGAGTGGCCAAGGTTAAAGCAGATTCTCGTGAGGCAAGGAGAGAGGTTCGCCCCAGGAAACCGCGTTATTTGGAACGGCTTACCAGTTATTCAGTCCAGCCAAAGGAACACAGAGAGGAAAGGGGGGCTGGAGAGCCTCAGGGCTTGTTCCTTTGTTCAAACCTATAGACCTTTTCCCTTGCTAAGACTGGTTTGGTTTAGTCCCCGTGCAGGGGTCATGTGTCATAAGCTGTATCCTGCAGGGAAGAAATCTATAAGCCCAGGCACCAGCACAGTGGATGCTCTTGGAGTGGCTGCACTCAATGGACCAGGAACCAGTGACAGTGTGCCCACCTACGGGTGCCTTGCCATGGCCACAGGACACAGCTGCATAAGCAAGTCCAGAACAGGACACTCTCCCTAAACTCAGGACCCAAAGCCATTCTCAATCTGCCATCCACTTAGATAGATTCTTCACCCATATAATCTGAAGTGTATAAAAGTGTTAGTCTATATAGAAAGCATCTTAAGGAAAAGTGGAAGGCAGCAGCACGAGCAAAAGACCTGCTGCTTTTTCTGGCCAACCCGAAACAAGAAAAAACGGCAATCCTTACCAAGATTTTAGCCAGAGGAGGCTGAGATGAGTTTGGATAAGTTTTGGATAATCATCTGAATTTCTGAATGTTGCCAGCATTGCCTGAGGTTTACCAACCACTTTCTTTAACCCCTGCAAGCCAATCAGCTAATGTGTTTAAATGCTTGAGGAATGATTAGTCAGGAGGAGTCATTTTGGTAGCACATATTTAGCAGGGAGAAAAGCGGATGCTAAAAAGAAGGTTATTTAGCAGAGGAGCACTTGCAAAGCTAAAAGCAGTAGTAAAGAAAGGTTCATTGGGTGGGTTTTTTTATTCTTTTTTGCACTACCAATTTCACCTGTGGGGAGCCGTGCAACCCCATAGTTTCTGTGTTAAAATATTCAGGTCTATAAAGGATTATATTTCGGCTTTTAATGAATAGCACTGCTGTATGATGTGAAGAGAAGAAGTTTGAAAAAGGGTTTGCAGGATCACCACGTTGCACTTTAAGAAACACGTGATATGTTTTCCAGCTGTTTCCTACAGATGTTGTACAAATACTTAAAGGTCAGTGTTCTTTTGAGAGCATCCATAGCTCCACTTACATTTAGATAACAAATACCTCACACCAAGATGAAATGTTTTAAATAAATAATGTTACAAAATAAAATGTCTAATCAGCAGATGAATGAAAATCATCCTCTGAAGGAAAACCTGCCTAATATTTTGACTGCTCTCTCAGATTTACAGTGCTGGGACTGATTCTATGGGAATAGTCCTTGGAGATGGCACATTAGGAGAAGGAGAAGCTGCACTGCCGCATGGTTCTTGCTTCTCCAGACACCCTGACCCTGACAGAGCTACCTAAGAACGTTGTCCTGCCGAGGCTGCATGCCTGGCCCCATGTGGTCTACTCCAAGAAAACAATCAGCCTTGTAAGTTACCATGAAATGGGAAAAATAGTCACTCTCTCAGAAAAATAATGAGATTTTGAGACATCAAATTTTAAGATTGCTGTGATATTTGGGAGAGGTGGGGGTGGGAGGGGAGCAGAGAGGAGAGGAAGAAAACAAATGAGATTGGTATCATTATTGAATTTCTGAGAAATGCAAAATGCTAAAGGTGCTCGATGTGGTGCTGGTTCCTTTGGAGAAAAGGAGGACAAATACAGCATAGCCTGGCTCTAACTTGCTCTCTGCCCTGAGAAATACTATAGACCATTACAAATAATATTATAGGTTTCATTGTGGGATGTTTTTGTTAATTATGAAATTTATCCTCTAATTGATAGTAGTTCCTTTTAAAACACATAGTCATGTAAAAAAGAATGGTAAGGCTTTCACATATTGATGTTTAAGCTAGCAAGAAATAGTTCTGTAGACTGGCCTCCAAATGACCTCTAAGAAAATTTGTGAGGAAGGTTATAGTTTTAGTAATGTGGATTAATTACTGAAAACCAAATTGAAACTCACAGGAATTTACCTTGGCGTATTTGGTTTCCATATTCTGGTGCAGCCTACGTGAATTTGTATCATAAAACTAAGTGCCCTTTTCCTTGAAATCCACCGTGTCTGCCTGTCGTCCCTAACCCGGTCACCTACAGGTCTGCTGTACAGCCTGTACAAAGACCAAACTGAGCAAGTTGTGGTACTTTCATAATAACCCCTTACCCACCTGGCAGCTTCTGAGAGGTTTCATCAATGTATTTACTTCAGGCATTTAGTCAAATACAGTGGTACATAGCAAGCTGTGGTAGTACTTAAAGGTATCTCTCAGCTGCATATAAAGGAAGTGCATATAATTACCATTTCTTTCTCTATGGTGTTTTATTACAAGAAAGTAGTACAAATTGTCCTGAGTTCTGTTGCAGAATACAAATTCTCCTCACTATTCTGGTGAGTTAGAATATCTTGTAATTCCTGTCTCTTGGTATGCTCATTAAATATTTTCCGGTATGTTTTTCATTCCTAATGAAGATATCTAGTTCTCCTTAACAGCTCCTGTTCTTTAGATTAAGTACATTAATTTTTAGCCCCAAAGTTGCCCACAGATGCCCAGACTTGTCAGACCATCATGTCTAGATTATGCTTTTAGCCAGCTTTCTACGGGTTCAGGGTGATTTTGGGTTTGTCCCTTCATATTTCCCTGTCACAGAGAGACTTCTTTGCACTCATGATGTGTCAGTCTACTGCATTTGCCATAAAACCTTCCTTCCTGCGTGTGTTTGTACAGAAAAATGAGGCCATCCTCTGGGTTAAGATTCCTCAAAAGTAGTAAAATATCGATAAAGAACAAACTGCTGTGCATTGCTCCAATGGGAGCTAGTTGACAAGAATCCTGCATTTGAATTCTGATGCTCCCTCAAACAAGGCTGCATTGCTTTGTTTTGCTATTCAAAACAACAACAACAACAACAAAAACAAATCACAAGCAAACTCCCCTCCCCCAAACGAACAAGCTGTATTTGTATATTAGTGGAGTTTTCCACAGTCTCCCTTTCACTGAGCTGAAGGATGAGGACACGAGGAGTGGTGGGTGCCTCCTACCAGCCCAGAGAGATGACTCATGCTGCTGATCTGCTGCTGCCCCAGCAGGGCTCAATCTTTTGATAAAAGTGACTGGAAAGTCATTCCACACAATTACTCTGACTGGGGAAAAAAGAAAAAACCTTCTTAGACTGGAGTGAAGTGATAAAAGGTCTGAACCTTCTAGTAGTCATAAAGAAAGGCAGCTAAACACAGTCAGCCAAGAGAATATAGTAAAAAGGACACTGAATGTCATACAAATGTCTGTATTTTTGCAATGTATCTTACATGGAGAAGCATTCTTTCAGGTTTTAAGACAAGATAACTTAGGGAAAACATTGTAAGGTTACCTATTAACTTCTGACTTTCAAATACATATTCAAAGGAACAGGGAATGCTCAAAGTACAGAGGAAATATTCGTTGCTACTTCTGGGTCATCATGTCTCAGTGAAATTCAGCAAAAAAGGAAACACCTGACAGAGTTTATGGAGATTGGTGTTCTGGTGCACCAGCTCTACTGCCAACTCTTTGGTACCCTGAAGCAAACTCGAGCTTCAGGCTGCCTGAAGAATGAACGCAAGGTACTGGGTTAGCAGAGCTCCTTTTGTCTGCTGCATTGATCCTGAACTAGCATCAGGGGAGAGGAAGTTGAGTAGGCTATTCCTTCAGGCTACCTGCAGCCCATATAAATCAGCCTTGTTCACATGAAGCACTGTAAATATTGTGATAATTGCCAAAGTCACTGCACCGATTTCTGCTGTTCTTCCATACTGAGCTGCAACATCCCAAGATGAAAGGATAAATGAACAGAGATATTAGCTCTGCTCAAGCTATCAACCTCATGTACAGGGTGATTAAATTTTCAATGAGAAGGCACCGTCCATTCGCAAAATTACCTTGACTTGTATTTTAAAAATGCACTTTAGTTACAGATTTGTAATTCTTGGTGGCTTTCCCTTCAAAAGCATCTCTCTGTGGGCATGCTGAATTAATAAATCATAAAATAAAGGCTTAATTATAGGGGGAAAAAACAAAGTTGGGTATGATTGGGATGCTAATATGTTTAATGTGTTCATTTTGGTGTTGTCCAATGTACTATTGATCATACAACTCCCCCACATTAATTCACTTTTGCAAAGTCAGCAATGTTGGACAGTGATGCCCAGACCACCAGTTTATCTTCACTCCCAGTCAAACCCAAATCTCTTCCCGGTCTTACCCACTGTAAATTGGTGCTGGATGCTCCCCTTCTCTTGTCAATACACACATATTTGACTCATAGCAGTATTACTCTGATCGTGGCCCTGTATATCTGTAGATGGGGGAGATGGAATATTCCTGTGGCAATTCCATAAAAAACAGTAAATGTTTTTCCTGGGTTTTTAGAATGCTTTTGGAAGTGCTTTGCTTACTGCGTTCAAAAACATTTTGAGTGTGGCAGGAAGTGACTCTCCTGGCAAGGACATTTCCAAGTGTCAAAGCTCTTGCTGAATACTGAGTGCAAGGATAAAATAATGACTGAAATTATTATTTGACAACCTCGAGCTCTATTTTTCGGGTTACACAGCCGTTTAGCAGGAGTGTTCCCCTTCTGCTAACAAACACTGAAGACATTAGCTTGGTGTATAGGCAAGTGTCCTTTGGGACTCACCTGAGGACCAGGCAAGGCACAAAAGCTAAGCCACGGCAGCAGGGAGCTGACAGGCTGGGAGTGTACATGCTTCAACAAGTTTGACTTATTAAAAGGGAAATGTGAGCTCCTTTGCTGTGACTTGTACTGCAAAGACAGAGCCCTGTGATAACATGGTGTGCCAGCGTACCCTCATCTCCACCAGCAAAAGGAAATAGGTCAGCAGAACACGTGGGACCAAAGCAGTGTGTAGCTTCCTCAGCTGGAATTCCTCAGGTGTGGATTGCTTGAGCTTTAGGCACAGAGAAGGCAGCCTGTTGCCACAATGTGAAGAAAGGTGGATCTGGGAGACTCCATAACAAAATTCCAAGCAAATACCTGTCAGTGTGCTGTATTTTACTGACTGTGACATTCTTGATTATTGCTCACAAAAGAAAACAACTTGCTCTCTCTTTTTTATACAACCCATAGCCATGGGCAATGAAATGTAAGGGCATGGTTATGGAGATGTTTATTTGGTCTTCATCTCCCATGAAGTAACAAATATTTGAATTTTATTAGACTCTTGCTTCTAATACTGAAAGGAAGTAATATATTTAGTTTATTATAGACAAGGAGGAAGTCACTGGATTATCTTTTGTTGAGAATAGGACAGTTGAGAAACCACAGGAAGGCACAGGATTGCAAATATGGAGTGATGACATGAAAGTAGCAAATAATGCAAAGGCACAAGATAGCACATAGAGGAAAAACAGACTGCTCAATAGCTGAAAACTAGATAAATGTGATAATTTGAGTGGGGAAGGAGACTTTGATGTTCTCTTAATTAAAAAAGTAAAGTTCCTTTATATGGCAAAAACTGATAAGAAAATGGGAAAAGGAAATTTTAAGAGTTCTATTTAAACTTTTTTTGTAGATATGTATATATATAATCTTCCTATTTTAAATGCAAAAACTGCTTATAGGGTAATAATGATAACTGAAGGTCTCTATCTCTGATAGCCTTGAGATAAGGGAAACAACGTTTGGTCTATATTCTATTAAGCAAATAGCCTAGCAGAAATATTGGTGCTTTCTGGACTGCTTCTGCTAAAGGAAAAATCTTAAATATTTTAGTGACTTTTGTTATGCTGAAAGAGTTCATGGCTGCTGTCAAATGGATCTTCATAGAGAAGCAGAGTTCACTGAAGCTGATGAGCCTACTGACTGCCTGTCAGTCACGCTAAGGCTAAAAAGGCCGTTCTGCTCCCGTAATGGCAATGACAGGTTAAACAAGAGAAACTGCTCACCAAGGTGCAAGACCTTTGCAGGCAACGACTCAGGTTTTGGAGTGTCGGGTACTCCCAGTCACACCAGGAGAGCAGGGCCCATTTTTCCTCTCTGAACTAGTTTCTGGTTTAGGGGTCTAGAGTCACGCTCCCCAAAGGTCCAGCTGGGAGGTGCCCAGCGCGTGCAGCCCTGAGGAGTGGCACACCCCCCTGTCGGGTGGATGCGTGCGCCGCAGCAGAGCACCGGTCGGGCCCTGAAGATGGGAGCTGCACAGAAGAGGGAAGCAGGGTCAGCAACCGTACCACGGATGTAACTCTGACAGAGACAATTTAAAATGCTTTGGAAACGGGGACGCGTAAAGGAAGGCTACGTCTGAAATAATAATGAAAAGAAATACGAAGTGTGTGAACAGAGAAAGCGTGTGAGCAGAGAAAGCAAGTGGGATCATCAGAGCAAATGGAGACCAACCAGAAATTTCCTTTAGAACCTGTTGCATCAGGTTGCCTTTATACCCCAAAATGACAGAGTGGAATCCAACTGCTTAATTATCTCTTATGATCAGTGTGCAAACCATCCCTAATCCTTGCCCCTTTGACCTGCCACTTTCACGTCTCATGTTTCAGCAGGAAATACAACAGAATTTTTTATTTTTTTTATTATCGCCAAGTCTTCAAACTCCTTGGCAATGAAAGAGAAATGTTTACCACCACCCAAAAAGCTTTCCTTACCTTACAGAATTAGTCCTTCTGTTAATTGCTAAGAGGCAGAAGGTTGCAGAAGTTAACTGCTAATGCTTTCTCAGTCTGGTTAATCAGGAAAGGGTCATATTACAGCTGAAATAAGATGTCCTCCTCATTAAGGCAATAAATTTCAGACTCAGATTAAACTATTGATCCAGGCACAGATTTGTCACAGAGGGCAAATCAATTAAAATTTCTGTTATCCACCAGTAAATGAGATAATTATTTGTTCTCCAGACCTTCTTGTATTTGCCAATTAACCCATGTTTATTTAGCCTACAAGCTCTTGAGGAGAATGCCTGTGCTTAGCCTGAGCACATCTAGGATGGTGGGGCCTTCCTGCCATTCAGGATTAAGCACAGTTAATGCTTTGAGAATGAGCCAGACAGCAGCAGAAAATTTGAGCAAAATGAACGTCCTCAGCTATTCCTCTTTTTTTTTATAAGAGCCAAAGAACAGAATTCAGGCTAATTATGGGAAAAAGCAAAGCTATTGAACATAATCAGAAATAAAGGTAATATTCTACTGATGACTCATGTCCATGCTCTAGATTATAACTGCAACTATAACTGACAGTACATGAAAAGAACAGAAACCAATTAATTTTTAATCTGTTTCCTGTTAAATTGTTAAACTATTTTATAAAACCAGATTTCATTATTGGATTAGACCAGGAAAAGGATAATGACAAGATAAAAAAAAATACACAGACTCTAATTTGACTTCAATAATCTGATATCATCTGAGTGGCAAAACATGGAAGAGTTTTTAAGAAGGATGTCACAAAACTGAGTTTAGTACAGAAGGCAAAATCTTTCACTGCACATCCAGATTCTGTGCCAAAGTTAAAAGAAGGTAAGTTCTCCTAATCAAAGTTAAAAAATTGACCTAATTAATTTTATAATTAACCTTGATAATTGAAAGGAAAAAGGGTCACTTTCACTGAGTTTGTTCAGTGTTTAGTTTCAGACTATAAGCAAACTCATTCCTGCTAATAAAGCTACTACTCCCAAATGTTGATGTAATAAAGTAGAAATTAATTAGCACATGCAAATGAAGACTACCTTCATTATACTGTACCATAGTTCCAAATTTATTATTCCAAAACATAGAACTCTTTTAATATTAATTTTTGAAGATTCTATGTCTTAGTCACTTACAAGCAGTAGACTTTTACGAGAAAGCCAAAATCCCCAGTTTCTAAAAGTAAGATTAGTATTTACACAGAATGCGTCTCATACAAAATTAGGGGTGTACCCTATTTTTATTTACCAAAGCTCTGAATAATTGTTACTCAAAACACACTATATTATATTCTTTGGCTTAACTGAAAGGTGGGGAGCAGCTTATACTTTCATGTTAAACCGACTGGATTAAGAGAAGCTGGCACCTTACTAGTTTAAATCCTTCTCAAACCACAAAGTTGGTAGCTTATGTACTTTATCAGTAAAATTGTATTCACAGAACCTCAGTGTCACTCACCCAGGTAAAGTTCTCTCAGCTAGTAGCACTCAGGGAGTTGGAAGTTAGGTTTTGTTCTTAAGATTGCATAATAATATTTTGACTTTCTACAATAATAAGTTTTACACAAAGACCTCAAAGTCTCCAAGCAGCCTTTAATGTAGATAAATACAACTGTATCTATAAAGTAGAAGCTCAGAGGGATTTGCTCCACTCCCAGGGAGAACTTGCCTGTGATCACATAAAATGTATTTTATCATTACGGTGGCCAACTGCAATAGAGCAACTTTACAGGCTCTATAAACCAGGGAGGTTTTACTATTTCCTGAGACTGAAACTGAACATATTCTATCTATATTTTTCCTTCACACCCTGCGTACCAATTACAATACCCACCCTCAGAATTCATTACACCTTCTTTAATTCTCCAGTACAAGGGATCACAGGCAAAAGCTGTATCACTTCTGGTAGTATTGTGTCAAGGACTTGTGCAATTTTCTTGGTTAGACTACTCAGGGAATTACCTTGGCTTGTGCTATAGAAATTTAGAATTATCCTCTCGCTTTTTTGAAAATACTTTAAAATGATCTAGCTAGAGCCAGCAGCTGGTTCCCAATGTGACTGCCAGTTTTCAATGAAGAATCTCTTCAACAGCCTGCAGCCCCTATTTCTGGTATCACTATATCCAGCTTTATTGAAGCAAGTGCAATAGTTTTAATACATGTCAGCTCATCACTGAAGGCTCATGGAATGAGAAAAGAGAAAGTACAGTGCATTCTACCCCGTGCACAACAGCAGTACCTATCCTATGAAGAATATGGAGACCTGTTCTTTATTCCAATTTATAGAGTATTTTATCTCTTCCCCTGTTACCCTTGAAAGAAAATAAGCTAAAACTTATGATTGTCAGTAACAGTGAGAAACTTCACAAGTCACAAACCCCATCCTTTGAAAACTGAATGCCCCGCTCCTTTCACTGACTCCTTCCCAAAACACTTTGCAAGCCCACTCACTTCAGACACCGCCAGATGGACAGCCCAGCGTCCAGGAGCAGAGCACAGACTCCTGGTCCTGACACCCATGGCTGGCCAGGAGCTGTCTGCGGCCTGTCCACACCTGGGAAGGAGGCAGAATGACCCCAACTTACTTTACTGGCAGAGTAATAAGTCACAGGGAGTAAAATTCCCATTAGCAAGACCCAAAAGATGTGGAAGCTCAGAAGAGTTTAATGCTGCTTTGTTTTATTTCTACCAGTGTTTCAGGAGAATCTTTTTAAATGATGATATTTATTTTACTCTCTCAGTCTAGCAAGGAGCTGATGTGGCCAATTGTGCTCTGTTTTTCTTGACAGGGACTCGTGGTGGTGACAGGGATTACCTCTGAGGGAGCCAATTGCTTCAGCATTCATCTGAGGGGTTGCTGCAAAACTGGTATGACTTCTGAGTTCAAAATTATGCTGATCAATGTCTTAAAATAATGTTACAGAAACTATTTGATCGTGCTAATTAATTAACAGTTGGAAATGACCGAGTAACCAGAATTAATGAAAATAGGAAGCTGATTCTTTTATTTATCACACAAGAGTGGGAGGTAAATGCTGAATGTTAAAGCTATCACTCTACTATCCAGTTTTAATTACATAGAAGCAGAATACAGTGGTCTATAAAAAGACAAGGGAAACAGAAAGACAGAATGCAGTCTGTTCAAAAAACAGCTTTTTATGAAAGACTAAAATTTAAATATTTTCAAAGACTTATTTTTCATTTTCTGGGATAGTATGTAGGCATCTCATGAACTTCCCAAGATTTATTTTCAAATAAACTAAAACATTCTTTATGGAAAACCCAATTTTGAACAAAAATTTTCCTAAGCATCTTGAAAACACCAGCAAAAAGGTTGTACAACATCCAGCCCCTGGTAATCATAAAGTTTAAGGTTTTTTAGATTCAGCTGTTTATGTTATGCATTCATTTGAGGAAATTGCTGTGAGCTTGAGAAAACCTTAGAAAGCTATTATTCTTTGATCAAAGTCAGCTTGTGTTTTTCTTAGCTTGAATTATAATAAAACATGTGTGTACTTAATCTTAAAGCATATAGAAGAAAATCCAAGAACAGGCTTGAAGAACAATGGCCAAAAATCGAAACAAATACCAAAGATGAGAGCCACTCATCAACCTACACTTATATTTAGCTGTAGAGTTGAATACTGTGCTCCTTTTATTTAAGGCATTAAGAGTATATTTACAGTTTCCTGCCAGATTTCTGTAAAATATTGTTTCTTCTAAGACTGGTTGTGTGTCCCACTAAAGAGGAACAACAGATTTGCTTACAAAGTCTGACAGCACATATGTATGAAAATGGAAATTGAGGATAGGTGCACTCTGCTATGAACAGAATTGCTCTTCTTTCCCACAAATCATACCAGTGAAGGAAAGGGTACAGCACTTCAATGAACCTGCAACTGGGACTTGCTCTAGTCCAAAAGACAGTGTCACTGCATGTTATTGGGACTAACTTGTGCAAGCCATTTGCAAGTTAAAACCCTCTTCCAGACTTGTTGCTTCCTTCAGAACCAAGCCTACAGAATTCCAGTGTCAACACAATTCATGTGTCGACATTGAAATGATATAAAAATACATGAATCTGTTACTGTCTCCTAACTGCTTAACAAAAACCTCCAGAACATTTGCAAACATTTTCTTTTAATAAAAATAATTTGTTAAGTGTGGGAAAACTGTGTGATATAGCAGGAGGTGAATGTGGGAACATGACAACTTTAAGAAAATACTTGCATCAAGAATACATTTTTAATTGAAAAGACATGAATCATCTATAGCAGATGTATCTGCACAAATATTGATATATTTTCGTCTATATATCACAAGAATTGACTTTAGGCAAAATTAAATAAATCATCATTTATAGAAAACTCTAGAAGGAATTACTTCCTGTTCTTTAAAATTCCTCTCAGGTGCAAAGAAATGCCATAAGAAAATTGCACAAGATTTCCTCTCCTGTACATATGCAAATATTAATTTACTCATTTTTCTCCCTTTACTTGACATTTACTTTGTTCATGTCCATGACATAGCCCTTCCTTCTCTGTTGGAGAGAGGGAACATGAAGCCCAACAAGTTAAGAGTTTAAGTTCCTAATGTGCAGCTCTTGCAGATTTTCCCGTTCATGATCAGTGTTTATATTTACATGAGAAGGAAATGGCCTGGCAGCCTCAGCACAGTACTAATAATCCTAAATCTTTCTTCCTTTTGGACGAAGAGAGGGAACACAAACTCTAGAAGTGAGTCTCCTTATTTGGAGATTAGGTTTTTACTGCTAAACAATCATGTCCCTAGATGAGAAACTATCCAGAAAAGTCCTGGAAAGTAAAAATTCTCCATCCTGAGAAGGCAGCCTTACACCCATAAGTGTAAAGAGTGCCCCAATGTGCCATTATCTCCCCCAAGAGCGTCAGCTTTCACTCAAGAGAGTTACTAGGTGCAACACTTGAAAGTAGCCAATAGGATAGCAAGGTGTTTGTGGGTCCTTGCAGTAAAAAGGAGAAGCTGCCCCAAATCTATGCCACATAGTTTTACACACACTCAGAAGCACCACACACCCCTCATGAATCCCTGCTACGGCTCACAATCCTCATAACATGCTGGTTAGGAGTCGCAGATTTTCCAATGCTTGATGAATTGGTATTTAAAACACCAACTTTAACACCTGCAAAGGTGTTTAGAACAAAATTTGAATTTCTATTTTAAGAGAAATGCAATTTTATGACATAAGAAAAGATAGCAGTAGTGTCTTCAGAAGCAATACACATGGATAAAGCATCCAGGACTTAAATGAGGTGTGATACAACATGCTTATGCAACTTAAAACAATTACAAATACTGTGATGGAGGTACAATCAAAAGGGGGAGAAAATTCCTGCCATGCTTCACTGTCTCCTTTTTTACTGTCTTTCACAGCACATGCAGGCAGAAGTCCCTGGTTCAAAGCATACTTTTAGCATATGCGTAAAACAAAATCCCTCCAAGAATTGTGATTATTGGCTTGCAGTTTAAAGGAAAGTGGAGAGCAACTGAAGTGAGATGGGAGATATATTGTGGATCGAAGCTGCATCAGACACAATTCACTGCAGGAGGCTGGAGGCTATACCAAAGCACAAGCAAAAGAGAAAAATTTTTAGTGTGAGCTGTAGCTAAATACATTTTCTTTAAAAAAGAGACCTGAAAGTGATTAGGCAGCAAACTGATGTAAAAATCTGATTCATTAAGGGCATGGGCTCAGAAGAAGCACTTTGATTTATACTCTCACCACTTCCTGCTCACTAAGAGCAGGGAACATACCAGCAAAATAACTGAAAACAGAGTTCATAAAAAAGAACCCAGGAACTCTATGTTTTGGAGGAATTGCTTTAGAAAAATGGAAACACTGACCAAAAGGCTTACAGCTGTCAATGTGCCTTTTTCACTTGCAGGCTGATCTCTCCCGTGCCAGCAGATGTATGGATATTCAGTTCATACTCTGAGCAGCATGTTCATTTCCTCTGGGTCTTGTGGAGCTCCTGCGCTCGACTGAGTCATTTTACAGCCTTGCTCCATCATCTTTTGGCATCTCGGGCTCCAGGTCAGTGGATTATGGAATTATCTTTGGAGGAGGGAGACAAGTTTGTTGTTGGTTTTTCTATGATACAGCAGCCTTTTTTCTAGACAGGGGGGATTACAGCATTATTTACATCCCCTTTAGGGTGTGTGAAATGGGGCTTAAAGAGTGGTACTGTAGGCAAGGAGTAAAATGTGACTCAAAAACAGCTGCTGTAGCCATCCCACAGTATTTTGTATCAACACCTTACCAAGACTCCCTGGCATCGAGGACATGATAGAGCAGTGAACCAGAGACCTTTTAGGACATTTGTCTGGGCAAGGTAGGCTCTGCACATGCACAACCTCTGCACATGCACAACCTGGCTTCTCCCAGAGGAGAACCCGCCAGGAGACGTGCAGGAGACGTGCCCAACCCACTGGGCTGCAGCAAAGGTGCTATTTTCCCCTTTGGTAACATATTTGCTGAGATCATGTCAGAGCTGTCTGGAAATTCTGTTGTACATTACCAGAAAACATGCCATCACTGTTTTTTTTCTCATTCGGGATAGAAAAGGAAACACAATAACATTTCACACAGAAGTCACATGGCTTTGAGCAGTGTTCCCCATTTCGTTATAAAAGATAATGTTTGTTAATCAAGAACTCAAAGACTGATAAATGTTCAGTTGGAAATTAACCTGTTTGTTATAGAAGAAGCTGGTGCCAAACTAAAGGCTTTTGAGCTTCCTTCCTTATCATTAGAATGAGAGCTACCTAAATTCCTACTTTATTTGCAACCTTTATGGTTATACTAGGCAGATCCAAGCTAGCCTGAACTCTGTAGGACTTAAAACCCGAGTCCAAATCCAAATATCACAGCTTCTGCCTGTCTCTGTTTCTTGTGAGTTTGAAGTCATCAGTGTTTGAGATAATTTTTCACAGCAAAGTGAAGCATCAGAGCTGGCCTTTGCAGGAGTGCAGAACAGATCTGACTCCAGCCAGTAGATATCGGCAGAAGTGCTAACGAGAGGCTATCACAGCTCACATTGTCTGCTGGGACAGATAAAGCAAACCCACTTGCACAGAAGTGTGGGGAGGGAAGGAGGGAGAAGCAAGAAAAGGATTAAAAACTAAGCTGAAGTATATTTATATATGTAAGAATAATGCTTGCATGTGCAATATACGTATGAAAGCTCACAATAGCATATTTAATGATTTCATTAAAAGCTTTAGGGAGGTCAACTCAGGTCACAGAGCAGAGATATTGTGAGTACAGAAAGGAGGAGAAAAGCTCGTAGGAAAGGCAAGCGAAAAAGTCAAGGGAAAAGAGGGCACAACTTTTTGGGGAGGAATTCTGAAAAGAGCTGGCTAAGATAAGAAAACTAATGCAACCTGACTTCTTCATTTCTTATTAATGTAGAGCAAAAAGTGTAATGAGGATATGTGAGAGATTACAACAAACACATTGCAGGGGCACCTAGGAAAGAGAGAAAATCCCTGAATCACTTGCCAAGTAGATAAGGAAGCTTTGATATAAAAATAGCAATGCATATCAGCTACAGATGCTTAGTACCTTCGTTCCTCTACCAAAGAACAGCCCATCAAGTGAGAGCTGGTATTTCCAGTTTCATGTCTCACAACAGATCTACCTCAAAATGAAAGCTCAGGGGCTGGGGCACAGCTCACTGTACAGCATTTTGCCAGCACTCCTAGCCTTTATTTTAATACCCTACACTTTCCTATCTGCAGAATAAAATAAAACCCTATCAAATTGAAGGTTTAAAAAAGAAACTCAGGTCAAAACTTCTGGTTCTGGCAACACACTTAGCAGTGGCCATATGCCAAAAAGAGTAATTCCTGGGGTGCTGTGCCCTGTGCTGGACCAGCACTGCTCGGCACAAGCAGAGGGCAGAGCAGGACTCACTGTTTCTGACAGCCCGAGATACCCAGGGCTCCAGCCCAACTCACAGAGAAATCCTGGAAAAACCAAGAGAGGAGCCACCAACAGATTAGGAGGAAAGCTCCTGGAGGCTTTTCACTAGCAGCAATCTCCCCTGGACAGTCCCAAGGGCATTAATTTGGCCTCTAACCTTTCAAATATTTAGCTGTGCCAGCCTATCCCCTCTGGGAACCTTCATGGCTAACCAAGAAGAGGAGGTAGTGCAGGCACAGCAGCCCTGTGGTGTCTTTGAGCTCTCTGTCAGCCCACGCTGCAGAAGTTTAATTTTCTCTATTGTGCTGTCATGTCAAAAGGAGAGGGAATCATGTGTGTGGAACTGCTCCTGCAACCACTTTGGCAAAAGTCAACAAGAAGCTTCTGTTGTGTTCAACACAACAATGCTGAGCCTTGAGATCATGAGTAATATTTCCATCATGCATTTTCAGAACTACCCCTTTAATAAAACAACATATTCCCCAGAGCATAAGACAACAATTTTCAGGCCAAATAGAATTAATGAGGCTGAGTAATGTTTGCATCTTTCAGTATTTTCAGTCCTGTGAGAAGATATGTTTATGTTCAGCAGTTTGAATACTACAGAAAACATTCATTTTCACCATATCACTTCAGCTGAGCTTGGGTTAAAGACTTAAAATTTTTTTGCTTAGCTTATTATGACTAATATTCCAACTGGAAAAGAACTGAAATTTTGTGTTCCCGATTTCTTCATATTTGTGCACTTTTTAAGCACATATATATGTGCCAGCATATATATCAGGCCTTTTGATGTTTTATTATCTCTGTATGTGGGTGGTTTGTTTCCAGCTACAGTTTGAAGTGCAAATTTCCCTCTCAGTTTTCCTATGTGAAGGTTAAAAATATAGTCACGAAATATCCCCCACAAGTTTTTTTCCTGGATTTCCAAAGCAGAAATATAAAACAAGGTACATCTCTTCAACATCTGCATTATTAAAAAAAACCCAAAAAAAACCAAAAAAAAACCCAAAAAAACCCCAGCAAATAAATAAATAACAATCAGCTGTTAAATAAAGTGATTCAAGGCCCACTGTCCCTAGATATTCTTCATATCCCTGCAGAATTAACCGTAAGGCCCACCCTGATAAAAATCTCTTGGGAGCAACAAGCGTAGCAGCAAAAGGAATCACAATGGGTTGGAGATTAACTCAGTGGCTGCTGTTTCCAGCCCGCTGTGTGCTGCTGGGGCTTTGCATTTTATTGTGTGACTCACATGGAAATGAGGAGATGGATCCCAAACAGAGCCTTGCTTTAAAAATCGAACATAAAACCATCTTCTACTTAAATGAGCATTTTCACCTGACATACTGAAAATGTATATGAAAGAGTTAGCTATGAGTTATTTTTTATCCTGTATTTGGTGTTCTTGCAAAGCAGGACATCATTTTCCCAAATCTGTCGCTCCATTGGTCAATGGCAGCAGCAAAACACTACAACGTTGCTCCTGGGAATTGTGCTGACTGGAGGACTTTTGAAGTCATATCAACTCTACTGTACATGCCAGTGAAGAGAGGAGGAGGCAGCATGTTGAGTATTTTGTTCTCTATGTCTGAAAAGCACAGGAGTCTTTTCTGGATTTTTCTATGAAAATTAATATTTAAAATTAATTCAAACACTCTCCAGCCTAAAGTGCTGTCACGAAGATTTGAAAGGGCCAAAGTGAGCTAGCTGACTTTTGAAATTAACACTTTTTTAAAAGACAAAAATTTGCATAAGGGTCCTTCCAGAAAAGTATGTCTGAGCAGGGTGGTGCTGCCCCTGGGCCAGCTGGGCTGAACCAGCCCGGAGCAGCCTGGCAGTGGGCAGCAGGGAGAAAAGTGGGGTTTGCTCAGTCAAATTTTCTTCCTACAAAGATCTCGAGGCACTTTGTGACACATATCGTCCTTTACTACTGCAGTAGCCTTGTGAAAAAGTTGGGCCTTTCATTCAAACAGTCAGACATTGAGAAAAAGTAACTAAAAAGTAGATTTTTTTTCTCAATTTCTTTAACATCAAGACTATCAAGGTGCTGCTTTTTAAGCTTCATGAGAACAGACAGAAGTGTGATTTTCTAGTTGTGGATGCTCTGTTTAATGATGCCAGCAGATCAGAGCTGAAGCAGTAGCTGCAAATGTGGTTCTGAGTGACCTGACCCCACACTATAGATGTGCTGTTCCTTCCCCAAAACGTGGCTGTCCTGCTGCTGCCATACATAAGCAAAATAGGTGGAATGCTGATAATGATAAGGTTTTTTAAAATCCATGCCGGCCAATGGTAATAGGATTCCTAATCCACCAAATGCTACGATGACAGAAATGAATTCAATCCAGAGATTGCTCTTTCCTCTATACCTTTGGATTCATTTTGTTTTGTTAACATTCTTAATTAACCCTTTCCCCACACACAGCCTTTCTTTTTCTTCTTTTCCAGGCTTTTAACCCCTTTTCCTTTGCTTTCATGTGACTTTCAGGGTCCTTTTGGCACTATTCTGTAGCTAACTTACTGACACCTTCTTTCTCCTTCCCCTTCCCTACCCTCTCTTTCAGCATGAAGTGAACTGTGTATTTTTCAGCTGGGCCAAATGTAAGTGTGTCTTTTCATTTGTGGGAGATATGAAATATTAAAACAAACATTTCCTTGCTTCACTCTCAGTAAGAGCTTAAAGGAGCTGTTACAGGGATTATTTTTCCTCTACTTACTGGAAAACAAAGATAAAAATGTAACTTTCAAGTAGGTCATTTAATCTTGGAACATTTAATTGTGAGGTTGCCAGCCATGATTTGATTTCTCATCTTCTATTATTCCAAGGTTACAAGCCTTCCAATTCATTTATATTTATAAACAATGTTCCCACTATATTACATGCATGGATTATTAGGAACACCTCCCAGTAGAGTACTGTCAACTTTTTGTACATAATTAATTAGAAGCCTCAAAGCTACCTTTTATCAAACTTTCACAGAGGTTTAGCATATCAGAAATCTCAAAATGAAAGAACTCTGTTTAGACCAAAGGGCTATCCAGCTTAACCAAGTAAGGAAATACTTTATATTTCATGGGATTAAAAAAAAAATTTAAAAAAAAATTAAAGCCAAAGTGGAAATCACCTAGGGAAGAATGTGGTTGCACTGATAACAGAATTATATTTCACAGTAAAGGAAGCCAAACCCTGGCTCCAATTAACAGTCCAGTTCTGATAAAATAAGTCAAAGGAGTAAACTGCTAGACCAAAATGATGATCTTACCTGCAAAAGTATTGAAATGGGAGTAATAACTGACCCCTAACAGTTAAACTGCTTATAAATCATCCACAAGATGGAAAAAGACAGGAAATGCAGAGCTCTGGCTATCTGCATGACTGCTGCCTTTTACAGTAGTTCCTCAAAAGCAAATTGAGTCTTTCAGTTCCAAATTAACTTGCAAAACTTTGGCTGGGAGGCCAGGTCAATCTCACGCAGGCCCCGTGCACATGGGAGCCCACACATCATTATCCTAATTTCATTCTTGCCACGTGCAGCACGTGTGAGTAGGTCTGGGATAGCTCTGCAGCACCGGGGTGAGCTGGCTGATAGGAGAAACACTCATTTTCCTTTGCGTGCCTGTTTCCTTGCCATCCTAACACATTCTGGACCACTAACTATGAGCTCTCTGCCAGGGGCGGTGCCATGGTGAACGTGATTTATAGGCAGCAAACATCCCTTTGATTCAGACCATCACTGGCATGTGAAAAACAAATGCAAAATTCTCAGCAGCATGTTCTAATGTTTAGCATTTTACCGGGACTTTTGGGGCAGGACTAGTTGCCCGTAAGAGCGTTATTACTTTGCGTAGATTTTGCTATAAAATGTTTGTGCAACCTAAAGGCTTATTCTCCTTCTGTCCCTTACCACAAGTCACCCTGGGAACCAAGCTGGCAGTGCAATGTGCACAGGAGATACTGCTCACGATTTCACAAGTTAATGGCCTGTGGCCTTTCACAGAGCTGGATTATCTGGAATACCACCAGTGGTTACATTCCCACCATTCGCTCTGATGGCCAGGAGATAACGTGAGCTCTGTATACAAGACAGGAAATCTTCGAGCCACACTGGCACCTCTGACTGTTTTTAACAGCAGATTGGAACTGTTTCCCAGGATCAACAACTTTGTGTTTTTCAAATGCTATATAAAGCAGCTTTGCAGCAAGGCTAAGTGCCAAGGAGTTTTCCTTCTCCTGATAGGTCACTGCTGGTGCAGCAGCACTTTAACTGAACAGACAGTTTCTCTCTAGAGAAAGTCATATATTTAGTGTCCCAAATGGTAGGTTAGATGTCAGATTTAATTTGGAACCTGAGATGTCGTCATTCCAAAGAAACTGTTGGCAAAGTATTTGTGTTTAAACAAGAGGACATTGGTTAACCTAAAATGAGTTCTCTCATTTTTCTTGTTATTAGTTATATTTAATGAGCCATAGTTTACATTTAAAAAAAAATTTTTTAAAAAGTCTAGCAGGCAGCAGAGAAAGTTTCCTGTGTTACTAAAAAACAACAAAAATCAAAGATCCTAATGATAGAATCTTTATTCTTATCTGTCCTCTTAACACTGCCCAGAGTACCATTACACTGTCTACAACAAAGAAAAATTCCTCTTCCCAGAGACTGAAACTGGAAGTTTGATTTAATAAGATAGGAATGCAAATAACAGACCTTGCAGCATTCTGAACAAGCAATTTGCTACACAAACCTTGAACACAGTGATGCATTTTATATTGCACTTATCCTAAAGTGCCTGTGCTTCTCTTCTACACAAAAAAGCCAAAATCCAAATGGTTGTTCTTACAGAAATATCTTGTTCAACGTAGAAGCTTATACTTATTTTACTTCAGTGAATCAACTCACCCTATTTTATTCATTCCCATGATACATTTCTACATCTAGGGTTCTCATCCTGGCCTTCATTTATATTCAGTGGAGATCTAGTAAATGAGTCTAGAACACAGGCTACTTTAACATAAAAAAGGTGTTTACACTTGCTTAGATATATCCTGGTATCTACTAAATATCAAGTGGCAGTAGAGACATCCCTGGGTAACTGGCTCAGGTGTAGACAGAAACACCAAACACCATTGAACCAAGTTCCTGTCACAGCTCTGGCTACTGTCAAGCACAGACCTTCAGACTCAGAAAATTTTAGACATATAAAGTAGTCGCACATTTTCCTTTTCTTTGAACAGATACAAAGGGAGGCTAACGTAAGGTACTGGCTAAAATCCTTTAACTATTAGTGAGCTATCAAAGTCTTCTATCAAAGCAGTGAAAATTCTCCATCTCTGTAAGTAGCAGAAGTCCCTTGAAAAGGCTTGGACATTGCCAACCTCCTTAATAATTTTCATAAAACACAGAGATTGTATGAACTGCAGTAAAATGCACTGATTGCCACTTCAAGGCTGCTAGTTGAAAGCACAGGACATTGCTGCCTTTCTTCACCCTTTTTAATGACTTGCAGAAATTCTGTAAACCCATTTTCTTAAAGAAAAAAAATCTTTGCCATTAGTGTCTTTTGGGACACCTCCTATAAATAGTTAAAATTGCCCTGCTTTACTCAGCTTAATTATTTATTTGGAGAATAATTACTTTAGATGTCAGAGCCATTATCATGGAAGTTGTAAATGATCTGAAACCAAAACAAATTCTGTCTTCTTGAGATCAGTAACCTTAGCATTACAGACACTATTTTAATTGTTTCATTGCAGAATCCATATAGGATAAGAATAAATGTGACTCTCAGACTGTTCTGAGATCTATTTTTGAAGACTTAACAAAACCCACAGATAACAAGAAGTAAGGGATTTCCCATTGCAGATGCTTGTCTGTGCCTGTCACTCTTGCAGAAAATAATATATCCCTCAGCAGCAGTGGACTAGGTAAAAAAAATAGCATTAATGGTGAGTCAGTATAAAATGTGAGTATATTATGATATAATATTGCTATTAAAGCTATAGTCAATGAATTTGAATTAATTTCTTTCCATCAAAGCCTAATTCTTTCACACATATGTGTGCAAAGTACATGCCTACCAAAACCAAACTGAAAATGCTTCTGTTCATTAAAGAAAGGTTAAATTTATTTATTGCATTATACGCTCAGTTGATTTCCTAGTAGTTCGCACAGTTCTGGGAAACATCAACCTTGCCCACTTCTCAGAAGGATAATAAATTTTTCACTAAACATATTGTTGCTGTTAAGCACTTTCACAACATTTATCCCCTGTCACTGAACAGGAGAAAATGTGGACTGGGTCAGATCAAAGATCTGTCCAAGCCAGCAGCCAATCTCCAGCAGCAGCTCAAGGCAGATGGCCAGGGGAGAGAATGAAGACCACGGCAGGAAGTCTGACACTTTCCCTCCCAGTCCCTCAGCTGCCAATCTTCCACAGCCCAGGGACTGCTGCAGCTGGGTGGGCTTTCTTTGCTCTTAATTGCATCCACTGCACATCTTCTCCCACAAAGCGCTGAGTCTTCCCCTCGAGCCATGGAAATATTCAGCTTTAAGGTCTTTTAGCCCAGGACGTTACATGTTGATGGATCCTCTTCAGCCTCTCTGTAGAGGAGTTGGCAGTAACTGCCTTCTGTCTAGGCAGATTTTCCAGGTGTGCCTATATAACCATTGCAGTCTTCATTTCTAGATCTGTACCACTCTTCCTCATCACATCCTCTTCAATACATGGCATATTTGCCCTCACGCATGTATGCTTTGTTTTGTGTTGTTTGGTTTTGTATTTTGAAGCTTATGAACTAGGAGAGACTCTTTATTCTGGGAATACTAATTCAGAACTGCTATTGGAAATGTCCAGGTTGCACCACATAAAACTGCTTTGTTCCGTGGCCTAAAAGCAGGAATTTCCCTTTACTCAGAAAATCAACATTGTCACCATCTCAATATTATTCCTCAGGAGGAACCTTCCATAACATAGTGTGTAAGAATACTTTTAGGTACAGACTAAGAGGTTTATTTTGTTACTCAGAATGGAGGCTACTGTCTCCCCTCACCTATGTAAGGTTCATTTCCACACTTACCCTGTATCTTTAGCTCAGTTTGGCAGATTAAAACATTTAAGGTCAGGTTTTGTGTTATTTCTGTCAGAAGCCAACTTTCTAATTTCTGAACATATAAAGCCTTGTTTTCTCAACCATCCTTCAAGGCTTACTATTTTGGATTTGGAACCTTCTCTACTCATTTACTATATGCCACTTTTTTTTGATTGCAACCACAATACCATCTGTGCTGAGATTTGTTACATGAGGTTTCAGCTTTGGATATCAACTATTTCTATAAAATATCACTTAAAAGCAATTAGTCACTTTGGACATAAAGATAAACTAAACAAACAGTTACATCTATCTTCCTATGCCTTTTTTCCTTTAGCTTTATGGTGCTTTGAGAAGCACCAGATTTCCTTGATGAATGGTTGCCTATTTAATGATAAAAGATAAAAATCCTGTAACAGCAGTTGGGGAAAAAACACAGGGAAAAATTATATCGCTCATCATCCCAAATGAAGGAAAATATCCTGAAGCTTGGACTAGTGACTAAGACTCAGATCTCCATCTGTCTGTGAGGGTGGTGTCAGCCAGAGGACCATGACTGATGAGGATCTCATCCCCTTCAGCAAGCTGGTTGGTCTGGGAGGCAGACACAGACCCCTGTTGCAGATAAACTCCTAATGCAGGGGTGGGAACACAAAGTTAGTGACACAGCTGAGACAAGGGGGAGAATTGGGAAGGTAGCTCAGAATCTGCATTTGCATTCAGGCAGGAATACAACTACAGAGGCCTTAAAAAAGAAAAAATAAACTTAGAGATTGTCTTTTCTCCCTGCTGCCAACCTCAAGGTTAAAAAATCATAAATCAGGACTCCAAGCATGACAGGTCTGACTTCAAAAAGCAGGAACTTAAAAATATTGGTCATCTTTGTCCCTGAACACCATCACAATAAGGTTTCTGAGGCTCTGAGAAACACCAGCATTGCATGTCTGAACTTCTATACTTGGAACAGCTACAGACTTCATTGGAATTCATTTGGGGTTTTTCCACACTTGTTTTATTGGGCATCTCCACAAAGTGGGCCTTTAATATCACACAGTGCCTTGACACCTGACTCCCAGGGACCCCAGGTGACATTAGATAGCCATTCTAGAGTCTGTGGGCTTCTTTGACCATCACTGGGCTACAAAATTAGCCAAGAAATACTCCTCCCTGCACTCCTGCCAAAAACAACTCTCTGAACTCCATGTTAATATTTACTCTGTGTGGGATGCCTGTACGTAAGATGTGAGACTTCCAGCTGTGGACTCATGGTGAGGTTAACCTCATTTGAGTGTGGATAGCTGCTAGGAAGGAAACCCCAACCTGCCACGTCCTGGCCAGTCTGTAGAGCAGACATTGTGAGAGTGGAGGCAGCTGGGCCGGGAAAAGGTCTGACTGAAAAAGTAGCCTGACAAAAAATGACCAGATCGCTTTCAACACTGGCTCCGTAAGGTGGCTCCCTGCACAATCCTTCAACTATTAATGCCAGCACAAGGAGAGCTCAGGGACACAGAGACATCCCTTTAGTCTGCACTTAGGCACAGTTAAATTGCAGTCATGGAAACAAACATAAATTCCCTGAGATCATTTGACAGTCCTGCAAGCTTTTCTGCTACGGTTAGAGTTCAAGATGTTTTAAACAAGAACACAAATAAGGGATGCGAAAATATGGGCATTTTACTTTTTTCTTTCATGTTCTTTTCAGTCATATCTTCAGATTGCAAACCCTTCAGGGCAGGGCTCACTCATGTTCCTGTCTCTACAGAAAGAGCCTTACTTGGCTTTTCAAATAAACACGCTGGTAATATGAGAAACAGAAGGAGAGGATGGTGTTACTGTCATTTCCAACAGAGGCCCAAATAAAATTTGCTCATCTTACCATAATGAATAACTGCATTTTGCACAAAGGAGAGCTAGAAGTGGCCCTCATTGACCCATGGACAATTATACACAATGAGTCCGAAAACACACCTATTAGAAATCATAAAAGATCCTTCCTGACCAAATCAGTTTGATCTTACTGTTCCTTGACAGAAAGCTTTCAAGCCTGTAGGTCACCTGCATGCTACTTTATCTTCTTTCATCCCCAGCACATGTAGTTTAGACCACTGATAGGAATTTTACAGGACTGCAGATCTCGGGGCATATCACTAAGAAATGAGGGATTTGGGAAGTAGAAGAACAAGCCTTACTGTTGGAGTATAACAGTTTACATTCACTTGTTAATTCTTAAAAAATCACAAACAGTTGCCTTGAGAAGGCAGCGTCCCAAACAAAGCATGTTCTCTGGGTCTGCTTTTACTAAATGCCAGGAAAACAAAGATGTAATTTTAAGCATCTTGTAATGAAACAGAATCTAACATTAAAGGGGGTAGGGGTTGGGTTTTTTCCTGAAATCTGACAGAAGCTATTGAAAAACAGTTTTAGTGAGAAAGCCTCAAACTGGGGCTTTCCCAGTACCCTCTTTTAAGCCACTAAGAATTATGAATGAGAGCAAACTATGGGCTCAGCCAGGTCCTCCTTGGCCACTCCAAAGTGCTCCAGGAGGGGCCAGAGGAGGTGTGATCACAGAAGGCTCACAGGGTGTGCACAGCCTATGTGCACCACAGGTACATCAGGTACAGCTTTCTATTAATCATATACATGTATTTGTACTTCAGGACCAAAGCCAAACAGAACAGGTCTCTGGGTGTTAGTCAAATGAAACCAAGGTATACACCAAAAGGCTTTTTATAGTTACTTTTTCCTATATACCTTATATGGAAATGAAGAGTAAAACTCCTTGTAGACTCTCGAAGCTTAGGCCTTCATTTCAGACCAATACAATGTCATATTTTGAAAAATAATTCAACAATTCAAGATTAATTCAATGGTTAAAAGGAACTTAGTAAATATTTTTCATGAGAAATCTCACCAAGTGCCATCTACTCACAAAAGCAGCACAGGGCAATGTAACCACATCTTTAATTTGCTGCTACTATTGAACACATTGACTTGCCCCTGTGCTTTTCTTTTGCAGTGGCTTTGATTACACTTTTCTCAAACAAGTCTGCATCTGACAGCATGGAACACATTTATTTCAAATATAGAAAAAACAGCAATAATAGGATCTCCTGCTTGCGTGTGAGAGAGTGAATGAGAGCATAACAAATTCACCTGCGCCATTATCTCTCTGAACAAAGTCAGAATTTCAGCTCCAGTGACCTTGTGGTCACAAAGATCACAAATTGCCAGACAGAAGAGGCTGAAAGAAAAGGGCTTTAGTTAGACAGCTGTACATTGTTACAATACAACCTGCAGTTGTTACATCTCCGAAACTAGTTTTCTTAAGACAGAATTAAGGCTTCCCCTCACGTTGTTCAATAGTTTACAAAACACACTTCACAATAATTCACACCATTGTTCAACAGCAGTAAGGAAAATATCTCTTCATTTAAAGACCAAGAAACCAGGAAGAAAACAAAGAAAGTGCCAAGAATACAGACATTACAAACTTGCCCAGATGAATTTGGCACAGCCCTGCATAGCATACAAGAAAAGTTTTTTTAAGGGAGTTGCAACTAAAGTTCAACAGAATTTAGTAATATTGCCAGGAATGTTATGGTAAACCTGATAGCAAGAAAAATCAAGATTCTAATACATGTAGGAAAATATGCTCTGTGAACTAAATTAATAGAAATGTTTCTACATAAAAAATCCATTTTTGTTGGCTTTAGTTTGCTTTATTTGCCAGATACACCAAGTTATACCCTGTCTGGACTTAGCTATGTGACTCCTAAAAAAAAGTCTCTCTCTTGTAGGGATTCCTAAGCTCCACAAGAGATCAAATTCATGTTTAGGCTCTTTCCAGTCTGTAAAGGCACAGAGGTTGCCCCATAGTTTTGAAATTCACAACTCTCCCTGCTCAAGAATGATCAGACCTCCAACTGATGGAATACCACATAGCTATCAACACTACCAAAATTAAACATATATACCTCTGCTCTGAACACCAGAGTCTAGATCTCTGCTGTTCTTCACATCTAACTTTTCATGCCACCTTATTAAGTACTATGTGAGTATATAATGTAATTTAGAAGAGCTTTTCTGCTCATAAAGCTATGGCATCTCTTGAGGAGTTAATATTTGTTCTGGGGATCAACAGGCACTATAACTGAAATTAAAGATGACTTTTTCATCTAAAAAATCCTTTCTAAGCCTCATTGACTTAGTGCCCCATACACAATCTAGAGTTTGGAGCAAAAACAGAAAACACAGAGCCATAGTGCTGCTGACAGAAAAAGACAGTTATTGGAGGATTTTATTGAATTTGATCCTACTCCCAGTATATCTCAATTTCACACAATGTTTTAATTAAAGTAAGCTTTTATGAATATCCACTACTACTTACTCTAATGGATCCTAGGGCTGAGAAACCCACGTGCTAGGAAGTGGCACCTAGCTATTAAAGTAATTCTCATTAAGTAACATAAAATTCAGAGAAACATATTTCAAGAATCACTGAGTTAAAGGAACTAGGACACAGTTGCAGTGACTAGGCATTTATTAGCTTCCCTTAGGTAAAAACAGTCAGTTTAATAAACAGATTACAAAGAACATCATTTTGCAGAACCAGATCAAGCAGCTGTACAGGCTCTATGTGATTTGGCCTCTTATGTACCAGAAGTGCCCTGAATTGTGTAAAAAGTGACACCGAAGTGGGAAGGCATCAGTCATATTCTTGCTGTGCCCCGTCCCTATCAGGAACAGTGTTTTGAGGTTGTTTATTTTAAATGGCAGATCTTTCCAAAGCCTCCAGATCCCAATGCTTCACTTGTTTCCTTTCCCCAAGGACATTAGATAGAGGGAAAGTTCAAAACTCAGGACTACTTTATGAATTTGTTTTTATGCAACTTCATGTTTCAAAGAAGTAATAAACAGTGCCAAAAGCTCTATTATAAGGATGATAACAGCATCTCGGGAAGTCTTTTTCCTTTGCAAGGTTAATCAATACAACATTTTAGGTAGGTGTGCTACCCAGACCACGATCCCTTATTATGCTGAAAGGAAGCAAAGAAGCATGAGAGGTCGAATGGTGTTTTCATTACAGTTTAACTGTTTCAAACAGTTTAACTGTTTCACTTTTCTTTTTTTTTTTTAAGTGATACAGTCTGCAGTCCAAATCTGATAAATCAGAATATAATTAGATAGGGCAGGAATCATCACTACAAACCTAGCCAACAGAACACTTTTTTTTTCTGGGATTATTTCTCAGGAAAAGATCAAAATCCCAGACCCATTAAATTAGGGGAAAATTCATTGTGTGGATGTGAGAATGGTTGGATTTTTCAGGCCCATACAACAGCACAAACATGACCGCAATCACTGACTGCCTGCCTTGGGATGAAAAAAGACATTGAGCTTACAAAAGCCATCCATCTCTCAGTGAAAGCAAACATCACAAAGGCTGTTCCACTTCATGATTCACAGTTGAATGTTTTAATTCAGGTGGACTCTGGCTCTCTGTTGTCACTCCTTCACACATGTGCTTAATTTGACATACAGAGCCAAAGATTAGTTCCAGCAAAGTCCTGTGGTTTGCTTAACAGTAGGATCAAAAAACTCCCACTGGCTTCAAGTGTGAAAGATCAGAGACTGAAGGATCAAACTTTATAGCAAGTAGGGTCAAGCAGCAAGTTCCCAATCTGCAATATGAGCACTGGTTTTTATTATATATCACTGCTCTGCTCTGAAGGACTCTTTCCAGCGTGACAGTGCCTCGTTTTTTCTGAATGGCCATTATCAGATCACAGCTTTACACTGAAGTTGTTTATAAATGTTCCTTATGGCATTGCCTTTTTTTTTTATCAAGCCATTTTTCCACCATGAAACAGGACATTTATTGTTCATATATAAGAGGCAATGAACCTGCAAAAGCAGTATTCATAAAACCTGGAAACCTCCTCAACAAGCCAAATGACTAACTGTGATGGACATTCATAAATCACTCCATATCATTCATCATAATTCCTGAAGTTTCATTAATTCCTAGAAGAAGACATAAATCTAATGTGCATCTTAAGGAGCCAGCAGGCTGGCTTGCTCTCTAGGCATAAAATAAATATGATGCTCTCTTCCTTCCTCAAGAGATGCATGTTTTGCACATGCACACAGCAGGAAATCCATGTCACTCAAAACAGGGATATTCCCAGCAGCCCTACAGGCATCGCCTTTGTTTTCAGGATGTGGAAATGCTCAGTCCTAATCCTGCCCCCACTGAACTCAATGGACCCTTTTCCCCATGAAGCAGAGCTATATGTATAAAGCTTTTAATCTACCTCTGATTTCAAACAATCAGGTTAAGAGTGCAGATTTCATTTCCAGAAGAACTGAGGGGCCACCAGTGCCTGGGCCAGTGCTGCAGGTATCATCTTTGAAGGCTTCTGGGCAGCAAGATAGGGTCTCACTAACCTGTAAGAGCTTGGAGGATCACAGAGACAACATACATCTACTAGAATCCATAAAAAAAGGACAGAGAAAAAATCATTTCTTTTAAAGCAAGCAAGCTGATGAAACCAGACAAAACAAGCCATTACAGCAGAGCCTGGTGCTATGCAAATTGTTCCCTGCAAATGCTAAAGCAAGTTTGACATCCTGTGGCCAGAGTCAGCATGGGAATCACTCACCCTTTCAAACCCTGGACTTGCTCATTCAGAAGATTATCCTGCTCGTGAGGGAATATATTTTTGTTTGAGGTGGGTATGACAGTCTTGTGAGTGAGTATCCTGGAGGAAAGGATACAAATGTGCACACTGAATAATTCTGTCAGGGCATAACTAGGAGCTGGAAAAGAGCAATATCACTTGAAAACCCACAGGACATCACAGGATGAGTCCCAGAAAATCTGTGTGGCCCCTCTGTGTGAGGTTATCCTCTGCCCTAAAGGAGGGATGCAAATATAAATGGGGAACCAGAAATTTGGGGGGAGGGGGGGTGGTGGTGGAAGAAAAGAAAAAAAAAAGGAAAATAAAATAAAGCATAGAAAGACAAGTTTCTCATAAGAGAAACAGGTGCAGGCTGAAATGTAAATATCTCTGTAAAGATAATTTAGTCATAATCATAAGGTCTGTTTAAAAGTCTGCTGCTTCTTTTTCCAGCCCACATTTCACAAAAGAAAGAAGAGCTGTCTTTAAAATATCTGTGATAATTGTTATAAAGCAATCACATGTAGCAATCTTGGCTTATTTATGCACATCCAATGCACCACATCAATCTCTGTAAACCTTTCCAAACCTACATGTGCACATAGTTTGGAGGAACTGATTGTACAGAAAAGATAGCAAGGCAATTTGTTAGAACTTAATTTGTAACAAATTATTTCTGTGGAAAGAGCAAATGATAACTAAAGGATAACTCTAGATTTATGGATGTGCAGCATTCTAGCTGCACAGTACCTTGAGATAGGTCACGTTAGCACAATTTTTAGAAGATTGGTTTTGAACTTTCAAGATTGTTGGTATACTTTTAAATTCAATAGATATATTGATAGGTTTATTAAAATAGAATGAGTATTTATTTACTCTTCATTTCCTTTCCAGAGCAAAAAAGTTTCATAAAAGTTATCCAACATATAGTATATGTTCAACATGACAAGCTTTTCAGGTTATACCAGCAGCCTTTGAATCAGGCTACAAAATGGTTATGTAGGTAAAATAATCAATTTCTATATAACCTGCTGTGAACTACTTTCTAGTGTCTTTGTTGGGGACAGATATAAACCTCTTACCATTTTTGAATGGTCCTGTGTTTGAATTTACAATATAGGTGTTTTTGGTTTTCAACAACCATTATTTCAACCCTTTTAAAGTGTATTCTACTCTACCTTAGATATGCAGAAGAAGGCTAAAACTCAGAGATAAATTCCAATACTGCAGACACAAAGCAATGAAGCATTTTGAGGATTGAACACTTCAGCATATAAGTAGGTCTTGCGGGATTGTTTGTTTGTTTGTGTGTTGTTTGTTTGTTTGAGTGATTTCAGAATACCCTGGGCTTGTTCATGTTGACCTTATCACTCTCTACAACTCCCTGAAAGGTGGGTCTCAGTCTCCTCTCTGCAACAGGACGAGAGGAAATGGCCTCGAGCTGTGCTAGAGGAGGTTCAGTTTGGACATCAGGAAGAATTTCTTCTCTGAAAGGGCAGGCAGGCACTAGAATGGGCTGCCCAAGGTGGTGGTGGAGCCGCCATCCCTGGAAGTGTCCAGGAAACAACTCAATGTGGCACTTAGGGCTGTGGCTTAGTTGTCAAGTCGATACGTGGTCAAAGGTTGGACAGGATGGTCCTGGAGGTCTTTCCAACCTTAATGAGTTCATGATTCTCTGGTCAGGCCAAAGCAAATTCCTAACTGGAAGTTTTAGCTGTTAGAATGAACAGTCATTAAGGATAGGAAAGAACCTGCTCAACTCTCTTTCAGCTCACTATAAAGTAAATAGGTTTTAACTCAAAACATAGCATTAATGTAGCTGATAATAATGTACAAGCATCATTTTGGATCCAAAAGATACTTTCCAGGCCTTGAAATTTAAAAAAAGAAAGAAAAAAAAAAAGAAAAATGTTAATGTAATAGATTTATATCAAATTAATTCCAAGAAAATAACCCCTGTACTCTTTCCTCACATGGCTATTCCTCCTATTGTAAACCTGAGTTCAACTGATTTGATGTCATTCCATGCCTTCACATCCAAAAACCTTCATTAGACCCAGATCATGACCAATTGTCTGTTTAACCTGATCTATGGTTCATTCAAACTAAAATGAAGTTTACAACCACTCCTATTAGCCAGTGCTGACTCAGTAACAAAGGCCCCTGGGGTTTTACACGGGTTCATGAGGTGAATAGCAGAACAGCACAGCTCTCTGTGCTGAGTGTATTCATTGAAACAATACATTAAATAGAAAATTAATGTACACAGAAGTATGTAATATATGTTAACTAGAGATTAAGAGATACTCAAAGATAACAACACACTTGTGAAAACAAAGCCTGTCTCTTTGTAAGGTTTACACTTATGTTTTTTAATTATTCCATATTAGAAAATCATTACTTGCACATCTTTACCATTATCCCTACAGCTGGAAATATGGTGGATTAGGGCAGTAGGTGAAGACAAGTGAGTTTTGTCCTACCCACAAATACTCAGTCACTGTTAACTCCAGCGTGTGCAAAGATAACCTGTTTAAACCCCCTGAAGTTAAAGAAGATCTGCAGCTGTGCAGTTGGGTAATCAGACCACCGTCAGAGCCTGGGTTTCTCTGGCAGGTGTGCAAACACACAGGCACATGCTCTTCCCTTTGCAAAGGTAGTTGGTGGCAATTACAGTCAGAGTGGGAATGTGCCACTCCAGATGTGTGAACTGTTATTCATCAATACTTGCACTAGGAAACATTAGATTATTCTGCAAAATGCTGGATGTTCCTGTTGATTGAAACTATTTAAGGATGTCAAATCAAGGCTTTTCTCTGTGCTCTACCACACCTGTTCAATTCCTCTTTCATTGTTATCACAACTGCAACAAAAATAAGTACTTTGTATACAAAAGGCCCCACTAACACTTTCAAAGATGAGAATTTGGTTTGCAAACTACCTTGATTTGTGGAGAAAAAAATCCCAAAGGTACTTAAAAGCAATTTTCAAACAGCACCTTAGAACCACTTTAGGTGGGTAAATACCACCTTAGAACCAAAATATTAATGGCATGTAGGCAAAATTTTAGGCAAAACAAGATCTTTAAAAAGGAACCTGGCATCAAATACACATTATTTAAATATGTGACCATAAAGCCACATTCTCTAAAGGTACATAACCTTATTGCATGCCAGTGTAATTTCTGCTCTCATTAACATTTCCTCTTAAAGTATTACCCTAGCCTTCCCTGCTGAGCACGTCACCACCAGACATTGGCTTCTCCACCTTTGCCAAACATGCCACAGAACACGTGCACTGGCAGATACCTTTCTCATTCTACACCTTCCTTCAGGACAATAGCTGTATGAGCAGCAACTGTGGGACCAGCCAGCTAGCAAAATGAGGTGTGAGGGCAGTGGGATGGACTGGAGGGTCTCTCTGGGAGGGCAATCCCCTTACAATTCTAGTGCTTATGGCTTAAGCATCTTCTGTAGGAGTACAAAGTTCTCTTAAGGCATAATCCAGTCTTTGCCCATTTCAGGAGCCCTGGCTTTATCTGTGCATGGAGCACACTGTGTATGTAAATGGATGTTTAGCTTGTGAAATACTATTTCTGCTCTCTGGCTGGGTGACTGAAGTTTTGTAACTGGATTGGTGATCACATTCAGTATAAATAACAAATACCTCTCCAGATGCATACTGAGGTCTGCATGCATTTATGTAATCAAAACACAATATTGAGGTGAAAAAATCAACAAAAGCTTAGGAACAATGGAAATCCTGGGCTACAAATAAACAGAACCATTGCTGTACTAATAGATGTTTTCCAGGAGATGGAATCTTACTATTATATCATATCCAAAATACAGCAGGAATTGTTTCATGTACTGACATCTGGGCTGTAACAGCATGACCTCAAATACCATGCTGGACATAACCTCAATGCAGCCTCAGAAGAAATTAGGAACATGACTTCACTGCAGAAAATAGAACTAATATTCGTTGGCTTATAGAATGAGAGTGAAGGGTGATTTAAATGCAGATTCAATATATCAGCAGTGAAATCTTGGTGTATTTAGAGTTGGCCTATTTAGCTATTTAACTGACAGCTGATGATTAAGGTAGATATAAAACTTTGAAATGTCTTTCTCTTGAAATACAAAGTTGATAGTGGTTTATGTTTCAGTTTTTTGGTTGCTTTCTGAAATGAATCTCTAGGAGCTGAAGACCATGAATTGGAATGCTGAAATACAGCAGTTTTCAAAGCTTGCAGAATAGCCATGATGAGAAGTTGTTTTAGACTTCAATTGAATTAATAGTGAGGAACAATTGTTTTGATTTGTTATTCAATATATTTTGGACAACTTTTGTAACTGAATGATAGATTCAAGTGCATTTTCAAAAATTCATTACCTGTTTTACCTAATTACTCCATGGTGCTGCATTTTTTTTTTCCCCCAGCAACTAGTACAGTTTTCTAATTGAACCACTGAGTCTCTTATTCAAAACACTATTTTTAATTATTGACATGTCAAACAATCATATATGATGCTTCAGCAATAAATTAGCCTCACATAAGAGGGAAATACCTGAACATATTCACAGAACATAGTATTGTTAGTTGATGACTCACAAACATGACTTCAATCTGCACAATTATGACTGTTGAAATAGCCAGTCCAAGTTTTCCAGCAGTTTGCAGGCAAGTTCCACCACCAACAAAGAAAGGTGACTAAACAGTCCAAGGAGAATAACTCTCCTTCTCAGGACCCAGTCCAATGTTCATTTAGGCAAGAGGGGATTTCACTCGCTCTTGCACAGGCAATAGATCAGGTCTTTACTAGGAGATTTAAAGGAGGGAGAAGCCATCCTTTTCTTAGGCACTGAAAGAACTTCCAGTGATGGACAGTAAGGATCATGGCATTGTTTAAACCTGTGATAATTTACAGGATACAGTGAAAATAAAGCAAAAGTACTAGGCTGGAGATGTGCTAACTTGTATGTATCTTTTTGAACCCTGCCCAAAAATGTCAGCATTAGGGGGTCTAATCTCCCCACTGATAAACATGCAGAGTCAGGCTTCTGACTGGCTTGCCCTGCACATGCACACAACATTTAGTGCAGGCTACACAGACAGAGGTTCTGCACAGCATTTGAAATACTGACCCTCTACTTTTCTAGAGGTGTTAAGGGGAATTTAGGGAATTAGGAGATGGGCAGACAGACTCTGACCCCAGACATATTCTGACCCCAGAGGAGCAGACACACCAGTGGAGCTCAACAAAGCTGGAATAAAAGGGGAAAATGGGCCAGTCTTTGAGTGTTGCAGGTACCAACAAGCACAAGTTCCTGCTGCTGCCGGGAGCCAGCAGTGAGGGCTTACACACAACACTCCTCACAGGGTCAAGGCCTTTGTCTGCTTGCTAAGAGCAAACCCCTGGAAAGGAATTGTTGCACGTGATAAAACAATCTGAGATCGTGTTCTCTTATATTACAGTCAGAGACTCAGAAAGATGATACATCAGAGCATTATGTACTGGGACTTCCACTGAAAATGAGACCCCATGAAATATGCAGATCTCTGCAGTGTGTTTTGTTCCTCATGCCATCTACTCCCTCTTCTGTAGAACTGCTCTGCTTCTGTTTGTGGTGATGTGAAATGCAGAGATTTCCTGTTTAGCACACAGCCTCTCCACCTTGACAGAGCTTTATGCACAGCAGCTGAGAGCTGTGCCACGACACTCCCCTGATTTGCTGAGGACCCTGATGCAGCTGCAGTCTTGGTAGGTCAGCACTTTTACAGCCACTGAGATGGAAGGTTTGATCTGCTTGTTCCAAATCAAATGTTAATGTTTTCTCCTCATGCTTTTCAATCATGAACAATTATCTATGAAAAAACAAGTTAAGTATGAGATTTCTTTCACCCTTCTACAGTGTTTTGAAATTCCTTTTACATTGTCTTTTGATTTTCTGCTCCATCTTCTGCTCTTACAACTGCTGCTTGGCAACACAGACTGCTGTGCAAAATATGAGCTCCTGAAGATTGTTCCCTTCAATAAAATTTTAACCAGAGGCAAGTAGGCAAATTGAAATGTAATGTTTCAATAACATAATTGTGGGTTTGGTTTGGTTTTTTATAGTGAGTGAAGGATTCCATCTTATTAGAACAACATGTCTTCTGCTCAAGTGGACCAAGCAAGGTACGTGCAAGAACTTACAAGATTAAAACCTATTGGTCTGGGGACTGTTGTGATATCTCCATTGCAGAAGGACACTATTCATTGTTTGCCTTGGTATATTCCTAAATACCATCCCGTACCCTGGATGGTGTGGCATGAACTAATTCACACTCTTTGATACTAAGCATAACGGGGGTGTAGAGAACATTAGTTACTAGCTAAAAATTAGGGTACATAAAGAGTCCCTGCATATGCCTGGAAATTCTATTTGGCCTGGGGAAATCCCTGTCACTGTTTGAGAACACAAAATAAGTTGGTTTCACAGAGTCTTCACTACTCCTTCTGATGCAAGGTTTTTCCCTTTGCATGACCAGCTCTTTTTTCTGATAAATCAGTTTTTCATTCCATTTAATGAATGCCTTTCCAGAAAAAAACTGGTTTTCTACTAACACTTCTTTTCATTATAAAATTTTCCTTTCAGATAGAGATGGCTTTAAAAAATAACCAGGTTTCATATGAGATAAAATAGCTGAGATATTTTTTTCTTAGATGTTTACATTTTTTCTCCACATATTCTCCTATATTCAACTCGCTCCTCATTTTGGTTTTCTACAGACTTTATTTTCCACATTCTCAAATTGTCTTATGTCTTCCTTCTGATGTTTTTATATTGTTACCCTGGGCTTTACAGTACAGTGTGTGCTAACTGGACCCCAAGTAGGTGAACTGTTCTCTCCAGGTTAGTTGGAGTTAGGAGAAGGTTTCTAGCAGAGTCTCTCTCCCTCTCTCGCCTCGTTCTTTCTTGTTATTAATCTTTGATAACCCTCTTTTTGATCTGCACACTACACCCTTCTAATTTACAGATGCTTTTAAACCTCAGGCATGGGATTACTTCATTTGATTCATGGAAGACCATGAGCAGTTCAAATTAACCTTTTGCTTCCTTGGGGAAAAAAAATTTACTTTGGGGATTTGGTTCACCTGTTGAGAAGGAAGCTGTCTTTTCTTATTTACTGAGATTGCCTCAGTACCATGGAGATGACTCATGAATACTCTGAAGGGTTTAGGTGGCACTGTAAATTCACTGCTGGACACCATGGACCCTGTCCAGAGCAAACTGAGGTCAAAAAATCATTCCTGTTGACTCCAATGCCAAACCTACATCATACTGAGTGCACTTTGTTCCCACAGAAATTAATGGAAGATGGTGTTTGGTACATCAAAGAACCTTCTAAAGGTGACACCGTATTGGTTTGTCTACTATAAACAACAGCATAAAGTGATATCATCACACCACTGACAGTTGTATCCTCTGACCTTTCCATATCTGTTTACCATCATTTTCTTTAAAAGGTGTCCAGAAAGAGATGAGATCATTGTCCAAAGCATGTGTTAAGCCCTGCTTTTCTACCAGCCCACTGAGCAGGCACAAAATTTTGCAAATACCTCAGTAAAACGAGGAGAGGAATAACCTGTAAGAACTTCTGAGGGTGCAAGGGACTACTTTGTTGGGGTCTGCAGAAAAGAGCTAAGGAAAACACCCTCACAAATATCACTGAAAGGCTGAGAGAGTTTGCCCATGAGCAAAACAAATATGATGACTACATTTGCTGATACATATATCAGAGCTAGAGTGGAAACTCTCAAGCACTGGATGTGGTTGCTTTGTTGGAGAAAGCTAGATCAGAGGTTTCTCATTCCTGTCTCTCTCTGTCACACCATAGTGCTGAAAATATAAAACAAGTCAAGGGTTGAAAGAAGAGCTAACACTGAATTTTGTTTCTGCTTTTCTAAGCAATTTACAACAAGAACGTGACAATTAGAAAATGAACCTAGAAACTGGGTTAGTATTAGACTAACACTACTTTCTTTCTTCATGAGTTTCTCCTCTGTCCGCCTTAGCATTCAGAGTCAAATCTGATTCTTTAAATCTGGTCTAGAGCCCTGGTCTAATTGCTTGACTGCAAACTACTTTACATAGCTTGATTGTATTGCTCAAAAGCTGTCCCTGTGCATACCATTCTACAAGCCTGCAAAAAAAGCTATGAACCAAGGAGGGCAACAGCACTTTGTGAGGGTTTAATATAATGCCCCATTGTGTGCACCCAGCAGGGCAGACCAGGGCTGTAGCAGAAGCTCTTTCTTTTACAGCTTTTCCACTCAGACCATCCATTCTCTGCCTCTGATAGCACAGGTTGGCACTATATAAAAAAAAATAAAGCTGAAAGCGTGAGAAAAGTCAGGATGAATGTTGTCTTTTCATCTTCACAGAAGCTGCTTTCTAGCATTAAATTTTAGTGCTATACCCTGCGTGGCTTATCCTACCTCCTTGCTGTAGCCTATCTGCCTCTTTGCTTCCTAATGAATCAGGACTCAATAAAACCTGGCTCAGTCCATTGTATTTCTTCACTTGTAGCTGTTGATAATACACAGGGAATACCTTCACCTGGGGTTTATTGTGCCAAGTCACAGGTGCAGATTAGTACTTTATGCAAGCCTATATAAGATATCCAAGTTATCTCACTTGAGCTCCATTTTTTTGCTCTTGATCCCCCAATGTGAGGGTGTTTTGCACCAGGACGTGCTGATCTGCTACGACTGCAGTAAGAAAGCCTCTCAGGCTTTGTGGAGGACAATAGAATGCTATTTATTAGATCTGGCATTACAAGAAGAGATTAGCATAGAAAATCTTATGTCCCTTTAGACAGTAGAACCCACAAGTGGTTTAACACCCAAGGAGCCTCTGCTGTGTGTGCAGCACGCCGTGCAGCCCCTGTCCATAGAAGATTTTACCCTTTGTCGTTCAACTTCTTACATGATTTTCTTACATGGAAACGCCTCTATTCATCCCTTCCATTGTCAAACAGCAAGGATGTTCACGTCGCAACTCTGTGCTGCACTCCTGGATAAAGGCAAGCCCACGGGGGTGAGGCAGTGGTGGAATGGAGCAGGACCTGCCACAGACTGCTCTGTTCACTGAGCTGGCCATGTTTGTCCCGTGGGCAAGGGGTTTGTGCAGCACTGCACAGGCGTGAAGGTCACGGTGTGTGTGCAGCACAGCAGAGCACAGCAATTCACAGACTGGGCTTGCACTGGTTCTTTTCTACCTGGGACACACAGCCAAGCCTCTTCCTCCCTTGCTTCTTTCTCCTTTGTTTCTCTGCATAAGACAAATGCTCTCATAAATCAGTCTTCTCAAGTTCTTCAGGAAATGACTCAAATTGCCGAAGGGACCAAAGAAACAGCAGTAACTGTTGACACCAAAAGCCACAGTAGCACCCAGACCCACACCAGCATCAAAATGTGCAAGATTTATTGACATTACTGAGCCAGTGCAGAAAATACAGCTGAGGTCATCAGCCTAGAGTGCAGTAAACTAACTGTGCTGTGGCACTGGTGGAAGATTTTGCTTCAAGGTCAGATGACCCCAGAGGTGCAGAGTTTTTAGGAAGAAAATGTCTGAAACATACATGTACAGTCCTAGTTTCATGCTGCTCTTTATGTCCCTACCAGCCTAGAGAGAATATCTAGTGTGTCAAGACATATGAATGGATTATACACAGCCTTAAACTGCCAAACACTTGACTACAATGAAAAGCATGACTTTTCAGCACAGTGTAGAATGGAGGTAGGAAGAAAATGGAAAAGGCAAAGGAGAGGGAGAAAGAAGGAAGAATCAGGATGGCTCATTCTGTTCTGTATAATTCGAGTGACTACAGAAGAAGACAATGTGTCCTACTGACACCCTTGCTAGCTACAGGAGCTCTTTAATGTGCATCCCTGCTAGCAAAATCAAGCTTAAGGGCAGTGCAGTTAAAGAAATGGAGCAGAGTTGAGATAGTCTCAGTACTTGCAGTCAGACACATTAAAGAAGACGTATGACTGTTTAATTGTTCCTTGCAAAGGTATAACCCACCAGATGTCTGGTATAAAACTGTTTAGTTGTGGCTGACCTCCCTTACAAAATACTACATGGCTGTGGTTTATGGGGAAGCTGTGGCTTAACCTTGTGAGTCATGACTTCACTTTTGTTTAACAACTGCTGTCTTTTCAAAAATTATTTCAGGAAATGGAAGAGCGCTGTCTCTCTTACAATCAGCACAAGCAGACAGTAGTGTCAGTCACATGCAGTCTTATTTTACAGTAAATAGACCAGAAAATAGGAAAGAATAACATGAATAATTCTGTGTGCAAACATAGAAAACTTCTCTTTTCAGAACTGTGCAACGTTACTAGAGAAACCAAGATCACATGCCAGAATCACGAGTCCTCAAAATCTCTGATAATTCAATATTAACACTTTCTTAGAACAATGTGACTTTACATACAGGTGTCCCAGCAGGAGAGACAAAACAAGACAGCAAGCTACTAGTGAGCAGAACTGCCTTCATCATCTACTTAAATTGCATTTAGCAATGAAAAGTCAAATTGTCTCTATTTTACCTCAGTAACAGTGTGCTTCAGTGCAAACACAAGCACAGGACTCTTTTGCATTATTTACAGCCCTCAGCACAAGCTGCTTTGCATGAGCACTCATTAATTGCCTGCAAAATCAGTGGAATACGTTCTGTGTGTGTCAGCTCAGCATATATTGTACATAATTGCACATTTGAGCCACACGGTTGTTTATGTCACTTTGTAATCACACTAATAATTACCAAACAACCAAGTAATTCAATGAGCAGTAAATGTAACATTTAATTACTTTATTAATTTCCACATAACATGGAAGAAGGAAAATAACCGGCTCCATCTATAATTTCACTGTGCTCACAAACCCTATCTTTATGCAGATATATGGGAGAAATTATCAAAACACAACACAGGAGATGCACAAACATAACTCAGTGTTTGCTTGATGTTTTTCATGTTGGCATCTCTCCTGCATGGAGCTTTGAAAATTTATCCTATAATGTCAGGCAACTTCAAGGCATCCTGAACTTCGAAAATTAAAAGGAAAAGAAAAAAAAATAAATTCTGCACTGAGATACAAATTCCACCTTCTGTCAGGAACTTACTGATTAAAAAACTCTTTATAGGTTAAGCCAACCATTACATTTTTATGTTGCTATATATTTCACAACATAAAAAATAAAATATTTTCTCCATAAAACCTTTCAAAACCGTAAATACTAGCACACTCCACAGCTCCAGACGAAGTTGCAATTTATTATTTATCTGTTTTTATATTCTGCTATGGTATCTTTTCCTTTTATAAGCCTGGCAAGTTTCCCACAGAAGTTTCTTCGTCAGCAGTTATTTCAAACTATAGCCCTTCATAGTCCGTGCTACTCATATGCTGAACCCGTCCCCAAGAACTAAGGAATTTTTAGCAGCAGCCTGTCTTGGTTTGGGGAGACACAACAAACTCTCTGCAGTTAATGAGGACTAAGCTTTTAAAAATGCAAATGCATCATTCTGAACTACACCTGAATTCATGCTGAGCATGGTTTTTTCACAAGTATTTCTCCCTTCACTGCATTTGGTAAACCTGCACAAGACAAAGCTCAAGTTTTCAGGGGCAAATTGTGCAGGACAGTTGCACCCACTCTCAGAGGAGAGCACAAAATCCTGAACTCAAGTGTCTATCTCTGAAGCCTCTCTCATCTAGTACATGAGCCAAAGAATGGGCTACTTTTACAGGCCAGCAGGAGAAATGCACTTCAAATCTCTGCTAACATGGAAATATGGATGTAGCCCTAATGTCCAAAAGGCTGTTGCTCCTAGAAGGTGCCACTGGATGTGCCTGAGTGTTGTCAGAACACGCTGTCTTCCCCAGGCAGCGATGGCTGCCTGTCTCAGACCAGTGTCTACATCACGTGTTTGACTCCCAGTGACAATGCCAAAAGGTCCAGGCCAGCTCTCAGACGACTGTCATGCTCAAAGGACTCAACCAAACCCTCATTTGTCCCGGCCTGCAAGGCATCAGGAAAGTACTGATCATTGGTGCTTTCTGGAATTGCACAGTGATGATCTTAAAAATGTAATCTTTTATTGAGGTTGCTGCTTAATAACAGGGCAAGTGGGAAGGGGTTAGCACCTCCTAAACTATAGCCTAGACCTACTGTGTAAATAACCCAGGTCAGAGCTGAGGCCCACCTGTGCCTACACCCTGGAACATACCTCCTCTCAAAATAAATTTTTAGCTTATCTGTTCATTTATAAAAATAGTTTGTACTTGTTTTATAATTTATCTAAACTTTCAGACAGTTACAGACAATTGGCCACCTGGATAGTTTGCCAATAGACCGAATAAAAAAGTAGTGAAATAGAATTCATATAAAAAAGGCTTTAGTGCAAAATGTAAATGCTTTGCTTTATCCTTGATGTTTAATACTCGTATCTTTCAGCTCATCTACTTTATTTATTATACTTTCACCTAATCCTTCACATTTACTCTGACACGCAGAAGTTCTTAGTTCAGAGAATAAATATAGTACAATGCAAAGGGTTATGAACATAAAAAATGTATTAGAAAAAAATGTAAATTCTCAGATTTTTCTTGATATTTAATACTCCTATCTCTCTATTCATCCACTGTATTTATTAGACCTTCATCTTATCCCTCACCGTTGCTTTGACAGTGAAATCTTCTTGTTCATGAAGAGGTATGACTTTGTGCTGAGTACTGAATAGCTCTCATGCTGCAATTGCTGAACTTACCGTGAGGTTTGTAGCTGGAGACACTGCACCTCAGAGAAGAGTTTGAATAAAATGCCATTTTCTCATCTATTTCCAGCTGCATTAAGCATGATAAAACTGAGACGTAAGTCAGTTTGGCTCCAATGAACACATTGAGTGATCAACTGGTGTCAGTTATTTTGCTAGATGTTTTTTTATATACAAGTGCAAAACTGATTATTTTTTAACATCAGGTTAATGGTTAGTATGATATACAGACAGATGAAGTTTGAACAAGACAAACAGCATTTACAAGTGAGGGTGAAGTTGTGCTGCTTGGAGCTGTATTAACAATCTACACCTTCTACCACTGTCAGGAACAATTAGGATTTTGTACTGTTGCCAACAGTCATTCAGGTGATTTTAGTTTTTTAAGAGCTAATTTTTAAAGTTCTTTGATAATGTATCTAAAGATCCTTTACTGCTGATCTAAAACCAAAGCTGAAGCAAAAATCCCACTAATTTCCAGAAACAGAGAACAAGAAGAGGCTCTAGAACTGAGACAGTTAATAATAAATACTGCTACTTCTATGAAATAGAAAAAGTAATGGAAAGATAATAATTTGACTAAGATAGGGTGTTGAAATGTTGATAGAAATCTAACTTACATAATACAAAGACAAATGCAAAGGATTAAAATACCATATAATTTTGAAACCATTACAATATGCCTGAGTGATTCTTTATTAGGGAGTCTCAAAAAAGCATGTAATTTCATCTTCTACAAAAGCTGTAATCTCTCTGCTGGGTGTGTTAAAAATGGCATTTCAACCTCCCCTGTGAAAGTCTTTGATTTTGTGAGGTTCTGTCAGGCTGGTCTCATTACTTTAATGCATTTTGTGTATATTGTAATAACATAAATGTTTTAATGCATTTCTTCTCAGATCAATCTGGCCGGTTATCTTTAAATCAGTCTTGTGTAACGATAGGTAAAGAAGTTATAATTGGATGAAGGGGAACTATTGGCAATGAAGAAACATTTAAACTTTATTTTGTTCATTTCCCTGTAGAAGAACTTGCTGTAATAGACTTCTGAAAACTACTCCTAGCTATATTTTTTAGTTCTTGACTTTTAGAAAACACTTATGTGAGATAAATGAATTTGGAAATGAACATGAAGTGCAAGCTATAATGCATATCTCCCTCACAAATCACTTGCAAACCATTTTTATAGAATGCAATTAGCCATGTACAGTGATGGCAAGAGACATACTTTTGAACAACTGGAAGCCATCATACTCAACCTGTCAAGAAACAGCCTCCAGAGAACATGGAGCTGCAGAAGAGAAACCTCACTGCTCTTTAAAGTGAGGCTGATTTCCTAGAATGATTAGAATGAGAAATTTTGTTTGACAGGTGGCATCACCACATTTTGTACAAAATTTCTAACTCAGTGTCATGGAATTGAATCTAGTCAGAAAGATAAAACTCTACCAGGTCTTGGGAAGCCTCAAACTTGCATTTTTTTTCCTCATCAAAGTCCAGTGCCCTCCACTGAGGTAGCCAGAGTGTGTCACTGAGTACCAGAGCACAGTGCTGGAAGCATGACTTGGGTCTTGAAAGCACCTCATCCAGCAAAATATCCATATAAGCAGCACACCTTATCACCACTTGGAAGCAAATGTCACCATTATGAGGGTCTCTCCAATGTCTTCTACTCTTATATATAAAGGTGATGACAACCTGACAGTATTTAACCTCCTGTCTTGTGCACATAATTGAAGGAATATATAGATTTATCAATTTAGGAAGGATATCTTGAACTGCCATTATAACCACTCACATACCATTTTGCTTCCATGTGAAAGCTCAACTGTCATTCCAATGAAGTAAATAGCATATTCATTAGGGACAAATAAAGGCTTGAAGCTTTTAGAGTTCAGCTGAGCATAATTTACTGATAGTAGCAAGAAAAAATAGAAGAAGGTAAAATTTTCTACTTAAGCAGAACCATCAGGCAATTACTTAGTGGCACATCAAAAAACACCACTACCATTGTCTCAAGAAACAGGAAGGCTTCCAAGTTTGTTTATTTTAGCTAACACCTTTAGAGTGGGTTGAAGATGTGTGGAGAAGTTACGGGTTCAACCCTTGGTCGTTTCAGAAGCTCCCTATTCCAATGGCCACTGCTTTCAGTGGTGTAATGAGCTATTATACAAATTGAATACTTGAATCAGGATTTAGATCACTGAACAGTTCATGCTGACCCACATCAGATTCCTTTTTGTGGCTTTTTACCTGTTATTTATGTAACCTCTTGAGCGCTCCCTGAAAAGTTCTTGAATGAATGCTGATCAACAACCATAAAAGGATTTTAGAGATAATTTAACACTAGCACTCTCAGAAGTGACAGAGAAAGCCAACGCACACCAAGACCAGTGTTCAACCTGATCTAACCATAGTAATTAGACACTTCAGCTGTGAGCCTCATGCACATGATCTCTTGCTCAGTAGAGACAAGTTTAGCCTTTGGCTTAACCTCTGGCTAAAGTCGATCTGAAAGAGCAGACATGTACTCTTCTTGCACAGTGTCATTTAATTCCACAGAATCATATTTCCTATCATTAGGGATATGCTGTATAATTTACAGGAAATATCACTCTCTGAATCTCTGTTGTTCTGACTTTAGGAGTTTTCTGATGTTGCCAAGGAATTCTTTCTTTGCCTGAAGACTGGCAATAGGTTATCAAACAAGTGAATCCACCATTTAGCTCTGATGATTTGGCCAGGTTTCAACTCACACCATTTGTTAGGACAAGGAACTGGGTTTTTGCTTTACTTGAAAATTGGTTTATCCAAGCAAGAAGCTGTACTATGGGCTCAAAAGAACTCCTGTCTTGTTCTCTGGGTCTAAATGTACCAATCCTAAATGGAAAAGATCAGTAGGAAATATCTGTGGAGCCAAAGAAGAAGAAAACTATCACAAACCATAATTCAATATCAATGAGGCAAAATCAAGAGAAAATTTTACTCTGTTTGAGGCATTTATTGTTTTAGTACAATACTAGATATCAGGCTTACAATGGCAAGACTCAGACTCAGCTGAAGGGGCCCAGTGTTAAACTGCCAGGATGATCTCTAGGAGATTCACAAGTACAGGCAGAGGCACAGGGAATCAGGTACCTTTAATATACAACCTCAGCAACCGAGCTGATCAGCAGAAAATTGTTTTTAAAACTAGGTAAAAGATTTTTTTAAAAATTTTTTAAAACAGAAAAAACCAGAAGGGGATTAAAATACACAGACTGCTTCTTATCACTTTATTTAAGACAAGATTGCCAGGTAAAAACTGTAGAAATTAACTGGGTCAGACTTGCGAAGGTGTCTGGTCACCTGTGTGCAGGAAGCAGCTCTGTGCCAGCTGCTCTGAGCTGGATGGGCGTGACTGACTCACCCACATCTGCTGGAGGCCAGCACCTGATCTGCTGGGGGCCTCTCTAAAGCACTTTTCTAAATTACCACATATTTATGCATAAGGCCACTTTTTGACTCTGAACTGCCTAAAATTTTTGGAAATGGAAGCTAGCTCCTAAAACATTAAGCATTCTTGTGTTAGCAAAGCTTTACTTTCCTATTCCTGGACAAAAGTACTGATGGATTTGCCTTTGTAGTGTGGCCACTACCACATTCATAAGTTCTCTCTGTAAAATCAATCTAAAGTTATTGCTAGTCAAGATGTTTTTGTTGCTTGTTGTATCTTATACTTAGCCAAGATTATGACTCCTTTATATATATGTGCTTTTATTTGTACAGCTGCTGGCATAGCAGGGAATCTGCAGACACTGCTGGTTTGTTGGTACATTTTCATGTACATTGCGCTAATTTGATGTTCATGTACCAATCCACAGGAGAGGAGATAATGGTCTTGGAATTGCATCACTTCTCTCTTCCATTTCTGATATGAATTGCAACAAATTCATTGGAGAGAAACTGGCCTCAGAGCAATAAGTTATGGATCAGCACAGCCAAGGGCCTAAGAGCAGCAGATCAAAGAGGGGAGAGCAGCCCATAGAGAAGTTTTGATTTTCTCTTCTCAGCTAGAACATTTCCTGGATTTCTCTGAGTGGCAGAGATGGTGGAAATGAAGAGGAAGAGAAGAAAGACCTTAGCAGATCACTTAGGCTGTCCATGAAATTGTGGCCTTAACTTCAGCTCAGTGTTTAAAAGGCAAAGATGTGATTGAACATGAAAGGAGGAAACATCGCAGATTCTTTGTGTGCATTTTCACAAGAAAGTGGATATGTGTATAGGTAAGATAATTTCTTTTTAATGCTTACGTCAATTCATAAAAGGAGAACCCTGGGTTCTATCAGCTTGCTAGGCAAAACATTTCTCCTTTTGCCATGGATTAAACTGGGTCTTTAGACACCTAGGGATTTTTTCTCATTTTGCTATATTTCACAAACGGCTTAACTCTAAGAGTAAGCAAACATTACTATTCTTGCAGAATAAAGACTGTAATTACAAGAAATTTAAAGAATCCTACTCGACCTTTAAAAACTGCATGCTTAACAAACATATTTATGAATGCAGACACATCAAAAATTCTAGACTTTCAGGTATTTATGAAAAGTGTGATCACATTAAAAATCTTTTCTTTCTGCTCTAAATTGGGAAAATGCTTAAGTATGTGTGAGAGCATTACACAGATATGAAAACTTTGCCTGGTTTCTTTTCAAGTGTCAATGTTTCCTGCTATTAAACATAGGCAACTAAGACTATTGATATGCAAGGCAACTGTTAGTGGTAGTTAAAGGAGAAAGCTGGGAGCTTGAACACAGATCTTTCTAACTTCCTTTGCCAACAAACCTTCCTGTGTGGAAAAGAAAACCCCTGTATCTATTCCCTGAGCATAAGCTCTTCTCAGTACGTGCTATGCTTTACGCATATTAACAAATCACTAACAGTGCCTCCTGGGACAAAGTCATGGGCCTTGGCAGGTCCAGCCCTTAACAATCTATAGCACTCAAATAGAATTTTGGGGCACAGTTTACATGGAGCAGTCACCCCTGGAAATGTGTATGTTCAGTCTCTCTTCTTGGGAATACAGAAGAGTGTTTCTTCATACTTTAAAACGCTGACATTGGCATAAATCCAGGATGAAAATTGCAGCACAAAAGAGAGATGTTTCATAAAGTTATAAGTGATTGAAAACAGGGAATTACAATGCTAACTACTTTTCAATGTTAATTATAGAAGCTGCCACGAGGCATATTCTATATATACCCACCCTCTTTTCTAGAAGTAACAAGAGCAGTTTCTGTGATCCTGTTATCATACTGAAACAGGAATTCTCATCGTATTGCATTGTTAACTGTATTTTGATACAGAAATTTGTCTCACATACGGAGCATTTACAATTCTACAGACCAGAAGAGGTTTTTTTCTGTTCATGACAGCATAATATGTCTGAAGTAGTGTAAATATGGCAGTGTTCTATTTATTTGACCACCTCTTAATAGCCAGAACTGAGACTAGTTATCTTTCTTACACCATGTACGTGTGTACAGACAAAGTCTGGGAATCTGCATGCATTTAAAGTAATATTTTTCTGATTTGGGGGGCTTTTCTTGAGCCCAGTTTCATATTTTCATATGAAGAGGAAGCTGAGTTCCAGGGCCCAGCAGCAGAACAAGAAGACTGGCACACAAAAGTGGTACCTATGTTGGTGTCAGACCACAGCCACGGCTCTGAATTAACTATTTAGGGTGAGTTTTCCTCTTTTTGTTTGCAGCCTTGGGCAGCTACTTCAAGTAGTATTTGTAGGTTCACTCAAGATGCACTGCTAGGGTCGTATTAGGGTGTGCTGTGGCAACAAGGATGTGATGGCAGCCTGTGGCCTTCACAATAAAACTCCTCTTTTGTGATTCTAGGAGCCAAAATTGCCAGTTCATTCCATTAATTTAAAAATTCAGGAAAATAATATTTTGTTTGCTCTTGTTTTGTATTTCCAGGTTGTTTAAGCACGAAGGAGTGGTTTCAGGAAAATGAAATTTTGATTGTATACTGGTAAGTCTAATTTTAAAAATATGAAAAAGAAATATTAAGCTTACAGCAGGACTTCATGCTGTAATCTTTGGTGAGACAGTCTAAGGTAAGTTATTTAATAGCTATCTTATTTAGATTCTTAATGAAAGTTCTATAGCTTTCTGTATGTTGAGTATATTCTCATTTTTCCTTCTTCCTTCATATAGTCCATTGAGTGTGATATATATTGGCTGTAAATATCTTACTATCTTGCTGCCAGTGGAAAGCCTTACATAAGAGTGATTGATCTAAAAACTGATAACCATTTCAACCCAAAGACATGTTCTTTTCCCTTCTCCCATCATAAAAATCTTATATTATCTTTCCCTACAAGTAAGTGCAGTGACTCTCATTGAGTTGGAGAACTCTATTTGGAAAAGTCATAATTAAATAGCGAACCCTTCTCACATTGCACTCTAAAAATGTCAAGAGTTATTTCTGATCAGCCCATAATTGCTCTTTCACATATTTCCAATGTCAAACATTTATAACTAGCATAAAGCTCTTTTGTAGACTATATTTGCCAGAATTAATATCACAGTTTTGAAGCACTATAGCATAAATATACGATCTGATTTTTACTGTGTATTCTAATCTTACATAGCACAGAGGGGAAAAAAACCAGTTTAAATTAATATGATCTAATGGAAAGATATTGACATGTACTAAAGAAGTAAAAGTCAGCATGAATTATGTTCTTAAGCCTCCTTATGGCTTTTAAAAGTTTTATTCTCAACATGTAACTGTTTGACTGGGAAAATGTTAATAGCAACATACTCTGAGAAACTTGCAGCTCTGGGATATTGGACACAACCTCCCTGATTGGCATCAAAAATCTGATTAGAGATCAAAGCATGCACATACACTTTAAATATCAGATAAAAACAAGGTTAATTGCTGTATCAGGCTTCTCATGAGGTGGAAGGCTAAACCAGAACTCAACAAAGTTGAGTTCTCAAAATCAAAAAACTCAGACAGCTCCAAAACTCTCTGCTTTGAACAAAGCAATGACTGTTTTCTTCACAGAAGCGATTAAATATGACCTAAAATTATTAGAACCCCCAAAATGTGCATTTTTGAAACACCAGTGAAGGAATACTCACACTGTACGCTGGAGAACTTTCATGTTGCTTCCTTCTCCACTTTCTAACCTACTGTTCTTGCACTGTGTTTTTCACACTGTGCTTTCTATTAAAAATGGGAGTTAGTAGGGAGGTACCTGATAGTATTTTCCAATGAATTTTACTTTTGGAGCATTTCCATATACTCATAAAACTGTGAAGATTATAGATTTATAGTTACTGTATACTACCAGAATAATCCCCAAAACCTATTTTAAATCAATGTCTGTTCAGATTTCTCCCTGATCAGATTTTTTTTTTCATTAAATTTAGGCTGTAAATCCATGAAGAAAAACATTAGCAATTGCTCCCTGGGGTTGATACTGTGCTTCAAAGAAGAAGCATTTAATTCCCATAAGTAGAGAGCTGATTTAAAGAAATCCTGTAAATGATGAGCTGAAAAGAAAGACGCATTTAACTGTGCAGAAATAACATGTTTCATTGTTCTGGCACCAAGAAATTATGCTGTGCAGTCTGGAGCTCCATCTCCTGGTGCTTGCGAAAGAACTAAAATAATTTCCAAGTGTCTCCTAATCCATACGCAGATACCTCACTGCACCCATGTTGCACAGATACCTCACTCAAGCCATATTACAGGGGCATTTGCAAGGTTCCTCACCCCACAGGAAATCCAGGATTAGATTTGTAGCCCCTGTGGACAGGGAAACACAGCTTTGCAAAATGCTTTTCCAAGTCTCTCTGGACTCACTGGAGCAGTTCACCAGCTCCTTCACTATGGGTTATGCTTAAATAACATTATCCGGCATTCCGTGGAAATCCTGGGAGTTTGTGTACATTAACTTGCTCACAAGTTTTGAGAAGGGTGGAGACAGCAACTGTGCAGAAGCACTGTGCAAAACAATAAAAATTATGCACTCTAATGTATTTCTTTAGTTCTTTGTTTGTGAGATGCTGAAGGAATTGTTATTTGAGGATTAGAGTATTGTCTACTAAATATCTGAATTTCTGTTAAACTTTTCATTTAAAGGCTTTTCTCTTACTTAATACATAAAAATATGTACCTATGTACAGATTTACCTGAGCTGTTAAAACATGATTTCTACTTGACAAAATATAATGTGGGCAGAGGAAATACCATACAGGTAGGTGAGCCAAAGGAACAACAAGCAAGTGATTGCAAAACATGAAGGAATACATGGGTCAAGGTTAGGATGTTAGTTTGGAACAATGTCACAGTGGGAGGTCAAGTAAATGAATTTTATCTATGCATCAGCCACAAAAACATCCATAATATGAAAGACATCTCAAATAATACATTTCAGGAATATTTCTGAATAAGAAAATTAACATTATTATGAGTATTGCTTATTTTATTAGAACCCTTTTCTGTCATCTGCCTGGTAAATGTACCCATTCTTGTTATACTTGTATTAATTTTTCTTCATGAATAGATTCAGAAGTAAATATCTCATGATTTCTTAAGAAGAATCATAATACAAGTCACTTACAATGTTTTTGCTTCTATTTAAGTATTTACAAGTAAATAAGCTCTTTTATTCAGCCAACTGAAAATACTGTAACTAAAATACATTGCTACTGCTGTATGGTAACTGGATCATTAATTTAATATAATGGCTTCATTTTAGATACAGGCTTTTTATCAGCAAGCCTAGTCAATCCCATAGTTAAGTTCACAACTCATCTATTTTTGTTTTATTTCTTCACCATTTGCAGGCTTACAGGATCACGTGGAATGCTAAATCTGTCCAAGAGAGGACTCTTCTGAGAGAAACAGAACATACAGTGTGGGATGGTGGTTTCTTTGGGAATGGTTGGTAGCCATGATCTGTATTTAGTTTAAGTAGCTGTCACCTGTGCACGGCTGACCAAGTGCACATTGCCCTCCCCATTTCATTTGCTCTGAGAAATTATTGGATCCAAGCCCTGCTTTGCTATCTCAATGTAAAAAGATATTAGCATTATCAATTTAAGCCAGTTTATTCCAGATTTATCCCCCTGTGAGAGCAGACATTAACCTGTCAGTTGGTATTGCTGTTCTCCGACGCTCTTCTCTTTCAGAAGCTAGACTTAAATTTCATTAACTTAATAACACATATGTTAAACATAAAGAGGAAAGAATCAATATGAACAGCAAAGAATATGACCATGAACAAATATTATTAAAGGGCTTCTATAATATATTTTTTAGAGTAGGAGTAGCATACACTTGTATCTACTCTGAAGTGTAATCACATGTAGTCTTGATCCTAAAAAGACAGAAAATAATTGATTTGGGACTATGAACTGCCTTTCTTGCGAATTATTATGCAGCAAATTCCAGTAATATATGTCCATCCTCCCACAGGGAGCAGAAAATACTAGAAATCACTGGTATTATATATGCGGCAATTCTCTTAGAAACTATTATTGCTACTCAAATTATTGCAGATTCTTATTACACAGCACATGCCTGATCAATAGCAAGCTTTTATTAGTTCCCTTACCAACCTTTCAGCATATTAGACATGACTGATATTGGAACTTAAAACTTGTCAGGAACAATGCAGAAAATTTTCAAAGCTTTGGTTTGAGTGGGAAAGTTCAAGTATCTGTGCTTTTCTACTCTTTTCTTGCAGCAGTCTGATAATAATTTAATGAACTCTGGCCTTAAGCTCAGACTTCAACAACACACCAAAACATAATAATTCTTGAAGGTGAGCTTGCAATTCCACCCTAATATTTCTCTAGGCATTTGTCTCCCGTGACTTTGCAAGGATCACATTCAGCCCAAGTATTCACAGCTGCAGGTGGCACAGCAGGATGGTTGATCTACATCAGGTTAGTTACACAGCCTGTAATGATTTTCTTATTGTGATGTTACAATTTATGATTATTTTTATAAATTAATTATTGCACAGCCTGTATTATTTCACCTGTTGGTGCAACTATTAGAGAAATGCAGGAGGTTTCAGATTTCCAGCTGAGATTTCCTACAGGAATGCAATCAGCTGGACCTGAAGTTAATTAGGCCTGTACCCTAAAAATGAGAGCAGAGGGCAGGCTCACTGCTCTTATCGAAGGAGGGTCTGCTGGTTGGAGTTCCTGTAAGGGGGAATGAGCTGTACAGCTGCTCAGTAGACTCTGTGTGAGGCTTTCATGCTACTTAGTTTTATCTTCAATGTGTAACATGCCTGTATAGACACCAAATCTAACCAGCCAAAAGAGTTGTGCTCAGCCAAGCAGTCTGTAAGCTGCTCTTCAGCTGCTCCCTGCTGCAGTGTGCAGGTAGTGCTGCACCTGGTTCCCAGAGAGGGTGTGCTGATCCTCGCGGTGCTGGCGTGCACTTAGAGATCCACAGAGATCATTGCACTCACAACCTTTAAAATAAGCCACTGCATCAAAATACTCGAGCCAAAGACCTTGTAGGTATTTCTGAATCTGGAACTTTGTTACAATGAATTGCAAATACAACACCAAACTGAACAATCCTGAATGAGACGATAATTTTGCTAAATTTACTACAGGATGGAGAAAAAAGCTTCTCACAATAGAAGATCTCCCAAGTGCATTTCTTATCCTCCTAATGTTTATTTCCTGTATCGATGAAGATTTCCAGCTTCACATCATTAGCAATTTCAATAGCATGTTCTCCTTTTCTGTCACATAACTGATAAAAATATTGACTGATATCTAGTGCCAGGTCAACATTTCCACTAATAACTCCTCTGCAACCTCATTCTTTCCACTGTTTGTGACTGATCATTGGCTTCCTGTTAACCAGAAGCTTGCCTTCCTTCCAGTCCTTGTGATGTGCTGCAGCTTAAACCGCACAATCTCACCAGATGTGTCGGTTTCCTTAGTAGGACATCGAGAAGTCAGGTCTATCATTTTCCCTAAACCCACAGACCAATTCTGCTCACCAGAATAAGGCAGTAGCTTGTTTTGCCACTACTGCCCTTGGTGAATCAGTGGTGTACTCCATTAATTATATTTCTGTGATTTTAATTAGTCGTTCTTTGAACCAACTATAAACCTATATGATATTGAGTAAGACTCAACTCATATATCAGTATAACCACTGATGCTAAACAACCTCTAACCTTTCCTACTTTTATGTTCAAACTTCCAATGTCAGGCTTGGGGACAATCAAGAATTTCCACTAACTATGCAGTTCACCTGCAGACTTAAAAACACAAGTTTGTGTTGTGGTTTTTCTTCTTGTTCCTGCTAAATTGGCCTTTTGAAGACTAAGGGCTTGTGAGCTTTGCATGTTAAAGGCTAAACTCTTGTTATAGTGAAACTGATTTTTTTAAGGCTTGAGGGAGATTGAAGGTAAATTGAAAAGCAACGCCATGGAGTCCTTGTGCAAGTCATTCTCCTTGTAGAGCTCTAGGCTGAGAGAGCTCAAATGCCACTCTACTTAACAAGCTCAAAACCAACTGATTTAAATAACAAGCACAAACTCCACTTGGGATCCACACTGAGGCATTTGTGGATTGTGCAGCCTGAACTCCCAAACAACATTATTTGATGAAAAAAAAAAAGAGTAATTCCTTTTTTAAAGTGGTAATTCAGGGATCAAGCCTCAAAAGCATTTGAACATTTCAAGGACTATTGCTATACTAAATTGTTCTTAACTACAAGTATTAAACTTTAAAAGGAACAGAATACTGTTTTCAAATTCAAATTATTATCTTCATGTCTCACAAGGATAATAAATCTATGCATATTCTTGTCACTTCAACTTTAGCAGAAAGTACAATATTTGTGCTTTAAAGCTGGAAAGTTAATTCTTGCTAGCAAGTGATGTAGAAGATGTCTGATGGCTCAAAAATGACACACGAGAACAAAACCTAAACATCCTGCATCTAATTCTGACCTTGTAAAAATATTTTGGAGAGTGTAACAGTCAGATTTCCTGGAAGAAAGATGCAACGTGAACCACTGAATAAAAAGATATCACATCTGGCCGGTGAAGTCCTTTAGTATGGATCTTTGTTAACTGGAATGACACAACAAGCACTGCTGTATATTTGTTCCATCATTAGAACTTTCCCAGGTCTCTTAAAATGCTTCAGTGGAACCATTTGTGTCTGGTTTGGACACTTCTTCCTATTTAAAAAGGTTATCATATCCGAAAACCAATGCATTTTCAATATGGAATACTTACCACTTTTCACAGAACAACGTTGCATTTTGAATGAAAATATTTATCCATAGGACCAGTTTAATTTGTGTTAGAAATTCAGGTATTTCACCTGGTCACCATCAGTTCTGAAGATTTTTAGTTCACCAAAAAAGGCAAGATGCTAATTTTGCTTCTTTAAAATGAAGAAAAATACATTAGAAATCCTGTGTCCTCTAAGGGGACAAATTTCTCTTTTAAGTCAACTGAGCTCATAATTTTGTTGTTTTTTACAGACATTTATTGATTCAAAAGTGATTTTAAAACCCTTTTTCAGATCTGAATGGTATTTTTATCCAAAAACTAGATGATATTCAAGACATAAAAAGTGAGCAAGATATCCAAAGATATCTTAGTTCCTATGATGATTTTTAGAAATAATTATGTTAAATGGAAATATCATTAAGTTAGAACTAGGTACCTCTTTTTTAGCTGTTCTGAAGATGACGAATTGTGCAAGAAATATATGCAGATGTTATGCAAGTACATGGCTTAAGGCAAAAGCAATAGGTAAGAAATGAAACGTCTGTTTTCAAACTCAGTTATCTTCAGCACAGTGTAATTTTTCCTTATTAGTTTTTCAAGCTAATTTTGAAACAAGTCCTACAACTCATAAACAGTTAAATCTCTCATTCAGTCAATGGGAACTTTGCCCACTTCCAGGAGCACAAGCTGCAGCACTTGGCCCTAAGATTTTAATATAGCTATAATGACTCATTATTGAATGTTTAGTTTAATAACAACTGCTTATTAAGTGTATTAATCTCAGCTGATGAAAATGAAAACTGCTTAGTGAAAAGCTGTTTTTCTTTACATTAGTGTGCAATTATTTAACTGAAAGTTTCAGAGAGACACATCTAATTACAGTGCTGCTTTAAAAGTATTTAAGCATCAGTTATTAAAATATCATTTGAAATACGCTTATAGACCTCCTGTAGTTTTGTTAAAATGCAAAATTCTGTTTTCAGATTATTACTTACAATAGGTTTCCTTTCAATACTTACCAATTCCTTACAAAATCTGCTTAATGTACAGGATTAAACTGTTTCCTATAAAAGAGAACAAGGAGATGCCAGAATTTCTCTGTGTTCAGAATGCGTATGTTTATGCTCAGGCTGAGATTAATGATTGAAAATCAAAATTAGTGATGAACATTTACAAATTAAGAATCCTTTTGCTGAATTGGCATTTATGGAGAAAGCATCTTTTAATACGAAAAGAAGTCTGCCAGGCAGTGCTCTGTAATTAGAGAAATAAGGACACTTATCACTATCTGCAGCAAAACTAATTCAGCTTGCCATTTATCATCCTCAAATATTTGTCCTCAAACTACATCTACTTGCCTATAAGAAAATACCAAAAGTATCTTGGTGGTTTAATGGAGTTTCAGTGACCTACTTTTTTAGGGATGCTTGTTCCTCCATCACGTGTTTCCAGCAGTTTATGGACAACAGATAAGCAGTGCATATGACTCCTCAGAAATCCCTGCCACGCTCTGTGCACCTGACACGTGTGGAAAGAACAGACAAGGTGTCTTTGGTGAGTAATGTTGCATGTCCAATGTCTACCGAAGTTCTAACTGGTCAGAGACACATAAGATATGAGGATAAAGGGAGGCAGAGCCCTAAACAGGCAGACGGGTGATAAGAGCTGGGTATATTTCCAGCAACTTTATCCTGCCAAGAAAGGGTGATGCGATAGAGCTGCTCATCTGCTGAACCTGAGCGGGACCATAGGGGTCTGACAGTTCCCAGTTTCCCAACAAATTCTCTGCCCTATGGCTTAGACACATAATAACTGTCCTTGCTGAACATTTAAAGTACAGGTTTCCAGACTTTCACACATGCAAGGCGTTAACTGTGCCGTGCTGTGCCTCGCAGGCTCTGGCTGGTCATTGCCTGGAGCTGGGAAATTCCCCAAGGAACCTCCACTCTCCCACCATGGCTGTGGCATGTTCAGGGGTGTGCTGGAATTGGTGTGGTGGGAGGGGGTCCTGAGCTCGGCACCTTTTATATCTTCAGGGAGAGGAATTTTCCTGCTCTGATGTATTTTTCTGCAAACCCACCCTCCAACCCCTCCAACCCCACCCAAGGGACTCATGGCCAAATTGGCTCACCCTTCCTTCCTTCCTTTCTTGCTTTCTCCCTCCTGCCATCCATCCATCCATGCATCTATCCATTGGTGTTAATGTTACTTTTCTCTCTGACTCACACAGTAATCCTGTCACTTTGTTTTCTCTACCTTCTGTTTCTTATTTATCCAGGGGAGGAGGAGATCTCTGTCCTCCTTGTTCAGGGCTCAGGTTGTGTACCTGTGTGCCTCCATGGTCAGTACATACTCTGGCTGTTCCAAATACAGACAGAAAAGTTGCAGCAAAGGAAGGAGTGCAGAAAAGCTGCAGGGTGGCTTGAGTACTTTCAGGTAGAGTTAATTAGCCATAAACCTCCCTGGACTGCTCAGCCCGGGGACAGGTTATTGGCTTGTTCTTTAAGATCTCCAGTCATGCTGTCAGCTTTGTGTAAGTAATGACTAAACTGCAAAAGCTCTGATTGTTGCCTCTTTCACAAACTGTCTCCTTGATTCACTTTGCTCCATGCTCCCTTTTTGCCTCCATTGTTTTTCCTTACTGTAAGCAGGATTGCTATATTGTCCTGTGGTTCTATTCTCCACCAGAATCAGGGTATCAGGTTCTGAGAGTTCATTAGCACGGCTGTGGGTTGGTCCTTCTAAACAGAAAAGCAAATGATGTATCACAGCACTCATTCCTTTCTTTACCTGGACCACCACCACTGCAGCAAGCCCTGCCCTCAAGTGACAGGCACAACTCTCAGCTCTAAACACATGACATTTTGCTCTTAGTTTCCCCAAATAGAATAGCCGCAGTACAAACACACAAAGGATTAAATATCACATGTGAAAATTTCAGGGTTAATTGTTCCAGTCAAATACACAGTGGAAATACAGGTCATTTTCTGTGCAGGGGAGCTCATACAAAAATGTGACCTGTGCAGGAGGCTCGTACGTTCACTTTGGCCCAGTAGCCTCAGTGGCCTTAGCACAGAGATTCTGGATCCATCACTGGTCATCAACTAAAATAAATCAATCGATCGATCAATCAGTCAATCAGTCTACCAGGTCTAGGACTTTATAGTATTGATTTAAAAGAAAACTTCCTTAACTTGTGATCTAGTTGAAGATTTTCAGGATTTGTAAACCTATTAATGTATCACTAGACCTGGAGAAGGCGTCTTTAAATAAAAAAATGAAAAGCAGGAAAAAAAATAAAGGAACAAAATATTTAGTAATATCATTATAACACTTGTTTTCTCAGTAAATAATTATTAGCCTTCTGCTCAAAGTTATCAGGGGAAAAGGCAGCTCTATGGCAGGTGTGCTTGGGAGCCAGCTGTCAGACTAGAACCACGGTTGCATTCCATTTTCTTTCCCCCAAAGGTACCTAGATACACAAATAGTCTCCTGCAAAAATTACCACTTGCCAGTTTGCAACACATGCGTCAAACATGGCCTGTAGCATGGCAAAAGTTCAGAATTATGGGTTTATGTATTCCACATTTCCTTTGCCAAAGCGGCCTTTGTGATTCCTGGCCTTTTGTCTCCTGGTTCTGCCTTCAGTAGGAAAAAGGGAATAGTAAGAGACTTTCAGTCCCCTATAAAAATCCTAACCTAATCACAGCACTGGTGCCTCTTTAGACCCCTACAGCAGGATGGAGGGGCTCTTGGAGGTGATTATGGGCAGCTCCTCCACAGGGCTCCTGAGGGGAGCAGAGCAGCAGAAGGAGTCCTGGTCCCTGCTGCGAGACCTCAGCAGGCCTAGCACAGCTATCAGAGTCTCTGCATGGGAACCCAGCAGGGGGATGGCAACAGCTCTTAAACCCTCCACAGGACATTAGAGATGAGTACTAAAAAATACTAGAAAATCACACAGGAGTACTTAAATATTACTTGATCATTAACATGGTAATTACATCAGTGCTGCTCCTGCCTGATGCCATAATTTAAGAGGTTTCAGCATTTTCATTATAATCAGTAGCTGTTATTTCCTGTGGTTCATTGCCCATAAAATGTTAACCATAGGAAAGAAAAAGGAGACAGAGACTTTGCCATGATGGCAATTAACAGCCACTGTGGTGCTTGTGCCTCCCTGAGCTACAAATCACTCTGGTGGGTGCTTCATCAGGCTTCAGGGGGCCACACAAGGCACATTTGTTCCTGAAAGCTTTTAATAGAGACTTTTAACTAAGATTTTTAATGGAACTTTTTCTGAGGAAGTAGGACACTTTTCAAGTAGGCCTATGTCTACTTTCGTTTCTCATTTTACCAATAAAGACAAGGTTCTGTATTCACCAGGTTTTGTGGAACATGCAGTAGTGCTTCTACAATAACATAGACTCAGCTACTGTGCAGAATGCATTTCTTAAGAGGCTGTAATTTCTGACATAAGCATATAGAGAGTGAACTATCAAGCTCTGCTGCCACCAAAATGAAACTTCAAAAAAGTTATCAGATATGAATTTATGTAACAAGCTCTCACACATTTTGCAAATGGAATGTAAATGATGGTTCCTATAAACTAACCAGATTGCGTGATTAATTAATGCATTACAAGAGAAAAAAGTTTTATGTTTAAAGCGAGATTGGGTGACTATATCAGTGCATTAGTTTTTATGGTTTTGATCTGATCTGAGCAAAGAATTACTTTCAATCAACTTGAACTGTTTGTATTGATCTGCATAGAAGATTTTGGGGGAAAAAGATATATTGTCTCACTATAAGCTTTTTCCTGGTTTTATTTGCTTTACAAGAGAGCAATATTTTTCTGAGCACAGATTGAGTGCAATGGCTCTGTAAAACTGCCCAGGAGGCTTCTGCAGCACCATTAGAAGTGCCTTGTCTCTGCTCAGAAGCTGCTGAGAAATACTGCTGAGGAAATGGAGTCCCCTGGTATATTATTCCTACAGCTGCCATGATGAGCAAGCACTTGAAATAATTCTGGGATGTGGAGACTAACATAGGAGTGTAGTGAATTTCTCCTCTAAAAAACCTTCCTTGCCATATGAATGACTCCTTTTGAAATTAAATACCATAGGAAATCACTTGAGATGAGAGAATTAACATTAGGATTATAATTGTTGTTTTTCAACTTCATGATGTACCATTTTATTTTTTTTCCCCTTTTTCTCCTGCTTTCTATTTTATTTATTTATTTTTTTTAATTCTTTCTTGCTTTCTGGGCTCCAGTTTTCCAGGAGCAGATTGTGGTTGCCTTGAATTCATCTGTTAAGTGAAATTACCCTCCAATCACTGAAAGGAGCTGTTGGACTCCGCACAGATATGGGCTGTGGCACACAAGGAGACAATTTGGGGAGTAGCTGTGACTTAGGGTACCATTCCTCCTCTTTTCCCTTAACTTGCATGAGCCAGGGAAGAGGTGGAGTGCAAAGTGTGTTCTCTCACCGATTCTCAGGATGCAGCTGGCCCAGGTTGCCTTAGCAGACTGGGTTGGTTTCACCTCCTTTGAAGAGGGTTTCAGTGACTAGAAAAGATCACGTTAGCAAGAAATGATAGGCCAGGCATGGAACAAATTCTCTCATACTGCCCTCAGAAACCCCAAGCAGTGAGAAATAACAGACCATTTATGCAATACCCTTTGCATAAGAACAAAGGTGAATCTTCCCAAGAATACGTAGGAATCTCCCCTCAAATTAATCCATGCCATCGAACTGCTGTAACTGAGAAGACTGTTTGTTCCCAACTGTTTAACTTTGCCACGTTTTGTACCACCTGCAATGACATTTCATTACTGTGGAGTGACAGCAGCAGAACCACCATGCAGCTATCAGCAGGAAAGGAAATTAGTGATGTTATGATTAACAAAACAGCTCTGACTTAGCCAATGCTGGGAAGACAGCCTCTAAAGGAATCGAATGCTGCAAGGATCAGGAATGAACTGTCAGCACCATCCTGTGGTTCCCCTGCTCTGTTTCCTCCTTGTGTGGGTCAAAAGGGGCTGGACGTGGCCAGGTAAACTCAAAAGGAGGGGCACCGTTTCCTTCTGGATTTTGTCCTCTCCTGTTTCATATGGCTGATACAAAAACCTTACCCTTCTGCCCTCTTGACATGAAAGAAGTCCAAAGAGATATTCAGAAAAGACAGGTGGTTTTATGGGACTTGAAGCAATAATGAATATGCTTATAATGCCAAGGTTGTGGGTTCAATCCCTGTCTGGCCATTCACTTAAGGGTTGGACTCAATGATCTTTGGGGGTCCTGTCCAACTCAGAATATTCTGTTATTCCATGATTCTATAATATCCTTGTCTGCAGCCAACATTCTGTCTGGTCTTCTTCATATCTGCAACATTTTAAATTCTTCCCACAGGGAAGTGAAGTCTGATGGCAAGCTTAAGGAAACACAACTGAATCTAATCATGGTTCTGTCATAGTTTTTACAGGTTTCCTCATTCTTGTAATCTCTGATTCAGATAATTAACTGGAAAATGGGTGTAAGTGTGGAAGAAAACCTCTCCTGTGAAATTCAACACATGCAACAAGTCCTGTCATAATTAGTGGTTTGGGTGTGCAAAGCAGTACCCAAATGTTATCCTTATTTTAGCAGAGTCTTCATTAAGGTATCAAATTAAGAAAAAAATTGTACTAGTGGCATATCCTTATGGTGTAATTCTCCCTGATTCTGCGACTACTGATGGAATTTCAGCTAAATTAATGGACTCATATAAAAACAATAAATGCCATTCAAGGAGATATTTATGGTGCATCAACAGATGTGAGGCTATCTGTGCTTCCCCCTATACAGTTTATTGGTTCAAACAATCAACAAAATACAGGCTGAGCTTCCATGCTACACTTTTTTGTTAATAAGGAGGAAAAGTCCCTGTATGTATAGGTCACTAAAGTAAATTCAAATGGTCTTTCCTTTTCTTCTCACATATTTGTGTATGAAATTCTGTTGATTTTGGCTGTAATTTTCTACTTTTTCAGAAAACCAAAAATTCACATTTACATAACTAATTGCTGGGATTTAACACACTCTAAATGAGTGACCCCTTCCTTTTGACTGAATTGTATAATGAAATCCAAATAATGTATTTGTCCAAAATACATCATAAGCTTTAGGATGCATGTGAGGACCTGAAGCACAGGGTGTTGTTGCCACCTCCACACTGGCTGGCTGGAACACAGAAAGGAGAAAACTTCAGGTGAACTCCAGCAAAACCTCTACAGCAGACACTCACAAATGAGCAGACAATCACAGCCATGGCAAATCACATCATTGCATCAGTCAGCTCAGCAAGACGTCCTGAAAAAGACCCATGTCATCAATACAAAAGGAAAAGCAGTTATTACACCGTGAACAAATGGCATCCCAGTATTTCTCGCTATAAAGAACCGGGGAATCTGTACCAAGTCAGTTTTACAAAAGTTCAGGTTTCTAGAATTGCTTCCTTCACACACTTTGAATTACCTCTAATTTGTTTGAGTTCAAACATTCTTGTTTGAGTTCAAAAATTAGTTTGAGTTAGATAATTTTTGGGGCAGTGCTGAGGGTTTTCTTCCCACAAGGAAAAAATGAGAAGGAATCTGTGTAGGAGTCTGTCGAACTGAGTGATTAGTTTAATACTGCTGAGATTTTATTGTAATATTAATGATGTCTTACAGTGCCTAAGGTCCTGGATAAGCATAATTTATTATTTTTAATCTAAATAAGTAAATAAATACAGGAGTCATAGGAGAAGCTTCTTTCTTAATCTGATCAGTACTGTGGCATTACCACAGTCATAATAAAATTAAAATAGTTTATATAATCTTCCCATTTAAGAACCTACACACATCAAAACCCTGATTTCACTCAAAGGAAACACTGAGGAAAACATCAAGATGATAAAATTTATCACCAAAGGGTGCAACTCCACTAGTTTGCTACAACAGTAAAGAAGGGATTCAGGCCACCATCTGGAAATGCAACTACCACTTTCCCTTGATTATAAGATACTGAATGAACATTTGAGTCTCGTTTCTATGGCAAACCAGTTATGTTTATCAAAACCAGTAATGCCCTTCTTACTTTATTTACACATTTTAATCACTACGTTACTTCCTTCAGACTACTGTATATCAGCTTTTAAAATGTAGTAAAAATATATAATTAGCAGTTAATCTGGAAAAATAAATATAGAAAAATAAATCTAGCTCAAGATTTACATTTTTCCATGTTTTCTAACCTTAAATTTGTGGAGAGAAAATTACTGGGTTTTGCGTTGCTATTTTTTTTTTAATGTAAGTAGAAAACATCTGGCTGTTCAATGTAATTTATTTCATACGTTTTGAAAACCTCATGGGAATTTTTAGTGCAGGTGTAAGTAAGTAAAAGGTAATGCAGATGCTGAGCATGACCCTTTATGTATTTGTCAGAAGCATGTGATTTAGGGATGTAATTTGATCCTTCATTATGACAGAAAAAGTATAGCAACAATTAGACCAGAAGTAGTTTTAAAATTAATTTCTTCAGAGAACTGTCTGTATTAATGTATTAATACCATATTAGTTATGTGTAGGCAAATAGCTTTTGTACACCCATTCCTAAGGCTTAATCAACCTAATGCCATATCAAAATCAGCCATTTAAATCTGAGAGAAAATATTGACATAAATGCTTAAAAAGGCAAAATACTCTAGTCCGTGATGCTGTGTTCTATACATAGTTTTTTTCATTAAGTTCATTGCAGAATGTCTCAGTTTCTCCTTCAAGGAAAATTCCTGTAGAACCAGTGAGAGTTCTGGCCACCTAAAGGACAAAGAGCTGAACAGGCCTGAGCCACACACAGGGATTTGCTTCATCTAAACTTGGTCACTTTAGTTGAACTAGTTCAAGAACCCCAGTGGAAATTTAAGCAGATCAAGTTGTCTTCTGTTTGGGCAGAGAAAACCATCACCAGTTTAAATTGGTCAAATTCCTGAGTTTAAACAGGGCCCCTGTTTCTCTGTTTTCCTCTCCCCATTCTCACCTTTGGAGAATGTGGCTACTGTGAGTATTTCCCATTCTACTGAGCTGCACCATGGATAAAGGATGAGATGCTATAGGAAATAGGGATATAGAGCCCTAAGCTTACATTTGCATACTTACATTTTCTAAGCTGTACAATACAGCTTATGGCAAAAACTTTTTTTTTTTTTAAAGTCCTTTGTCTCTATTCCCCCACTTCCTTTCCTTTGTGTATTCCACGTGCTTAGGAATAGTGCCACATTCTGGCCCTGTACAGGCTCTGCTACGTCTACAGTGAGATCAGACTTTCGATTATGCCCAAAAGTTACATTTTCAGTGATTACTTCACACATCTGTGCATGTGGTTATCTAGCTAGCTGAAACCCAATTCTGATTGTGTTTATTTTTCTTTCTCTTGTCTTAAGGGAAAGATGCAAGGAAGCAGCTTCAGACTGGCTTTCAGAAATGAGTCCATCTTATCAGGAATTAGTGTTCTGCTGAACTTTGCCAATAGGGTCACTAAAGTTTGAAGAGTATGAGATGCTACAAAACAGCCAGATGGAACATGTCAAGGGAAAAGGTAGGGCAGCTTCTTTTGGTCTGGTGTGGTTTTCAGGAGATACACAGTATTTTGGATGGAAGGCTTTTTATCCTTCAGATATATTTGCATTTATTCCCTCTGGAGCTGTAAAAAAAAAAACCAACAAAACAAAACAAAACAAAACCAACCAAAATGTCAGCCAAGAGCTAACCAGTTCCTCTGTTTGGAGAAGCCTGGCTATAATCTTGAAAAAATTTATTTTAGCACTTCTTATGCCCAAATCCCTGTAAGGAAGCTGGTGCCCTCTGATGAGTGCTACACTCTCACTGTGAGTCTCAGTTTCAATTTTGGTGTTTGGTGTTGCAAAAGCTCCCTCTCCCTTAACAGATTTGAATGACTCAAGTATTGCTGCACTCCAGGGGCAGGATGAAATCAGAGTCTTTTAAATTTTCACCTGCCACTGGACCAAACACATTAGTGGAGTACATTCACTCCAGCAGCTGCAGATGTTTGCACTTTCAGAGAATGAGGAGATTACTTCCTTCACAGAAAATAAGAAGAGTTCATCGAGCACTCCTGAATTAACCATAAGTCCAGCCCAAGCTCAGTGCTGCTGAAGGGTGGTAAGGAAGCACCAGGCTCTGTAAAGCAGGTGGGCTTTCCTAGCATCTGGCTGGCACCCGCTCCAGGGAATGCTCAGCAGGCAGAAAAGCAGCTGAGGCCCAGTTCCTACAACTTGTACTCAGGGCCACACTGTACTTGAGGGGCAAACAGGACTGACAGTGCCTGTCCATGTGTGGTTCAGAATCAATCCATTCCTTTAGATAAATGGAGATTTAATTAAGCCAGCATAATTAAGCCAAACCTATGATACTCTCTACTTTCCAAAAATAAGACAGTGGGTTTTCCTAAATCAGAAACCCAGAAACATGTATAACGTCATGGTGATAACATCTGCTCTTATCCATCTACCTGAGACTCCCAGACCCATCTTACATTTAGTGAGAAAAAGCAAAGAACCAATGCTTCACTTCATTATCCTTTTCTCACCTAATTTTCTTTTAAATTTCATTTTCTAGCCTTTCTGCATTGCAGAGAAGTATGTGTCAACAGACCAGAATTAAAAAGGTGACAAACTGTGAAGAATTAAAACTTCTAATTTAACAGATGAGCAACTGCAAATAACAAAATCTCAGACAAACACAACTTTAATGAAAGGTGACATGCTGGAGATAGGAAGTTTTTCCCCTCTCTCTTCACCGTGTAACAACAAATTAGTTTAGGAAGCCATACAATAATGCTGTGAATGCAATAACAAATTCATATCCTGTGCTGTTAGTGCTGTTTGCTTGTTTGCTTTCTGAAACCATATATGACACTTCTTTCGTAATAGTATATTTTCTGCACACTAAATGTGTCAACATTTGTTCATGTCTGGGCTGGATCTCATTCTTATTATGATCAGGTACAGCTCTTATTCCTCACCTCCTCAGTGGAGCTTTACATTTCAGCTGCTGAGGAATGGGGGGAGGGCTGGCACTGCAGCAGCCTTTCTGGAGTTTTCTAGCACCTTGTGGTGTAGAAAACTGACTGGGTACAGGTTGGCCACTTGCTTTTAATGAAATTTGCCAATGTGATTAACATCAGAAGGAAAAATCAACATGGATGTAAATGAACATACTGAGCATGAACACTCCTTTACTGCTTTTAGTGGGGCTACATCCAGGCCAATCATTAACACGAGTGGGTTCCCTGAAGTCAAGCCAAATCCGTAGCCAACATAAAGTAACAAAGCTTTGTAGAAGTTATTGAGTGGCAACACTGATTTATGTCAATTTGGGATTTTGGCCCAGTCAAATGTATTCTGCCTATCTTAGAGAGGAACGCAGTACTCTTTGAGTACACCCAGCAGTGATTAAAAAAGACAGCAGAATTAAAAGCTCCTTTTAGATAAATATCACTACCTCCCTTACTCAACGGGTGTTATTTAGATCAATGTATCTTATAGGCACTTTGCCTGCTGTTGGTGAGCATCACTCGGCTGCCTCTCTGAGGATCACGTTGGAATAAGTTTTCAGATGTATGCAATTAAACTCACATGAGCACAAGGAGAGGCTGAATAACTTCAAATGACTTCTTAACAAAACACTGTGTTTACTGCACAGCAGATGGTGATCATGTGTAGTCTTAGGAAGGCCCTAACTTAGACTGTTTTCTCGTATATAAGATCACTGAAGTGGGTCCTTTTGTCCTACTGTGCTTTAAAGTATAAAGCATATCGAGGATTTTCTTAAATTATTTGAGAACCAAACAACAAAAAATTTTATCCAGATTTAGGAATGAGATTTCCAACCAGTGCCTGGAGTCTTTGGGGTAACTGCCCCAACAGTGTATAAATTCCCCTAAACAGCAGAGTACCCTCATTTTTACCTTTTCCCTACTTATGTACTTGAAAAGAATTCTCTCTTTTATTTCCATACTTATGGCAGGTGCCATGGTAAATCAACCAGTGGGAATCTCACATATGCACCTCTGCCTTACTGGGTAGTAATGAGGTTTTCCATTTAACTTCCATTAGGGAATGGTCTCAAGAATTCAGCATATGGGACTTGCTGTTTAAATTGTTTACAAGTGACACTTTGACTCTGCAAATGTAATGAGTACCTGACAATGGGGGCTGTTTTCCCATGCAACCCATCTGTGATTAATTGTTGTGTATTGTATGCAATCATCTGAATTTAAAGCAAGACTACAACTTACATTTTTCCCCTACTGAGACATAAAATACGTTACAGCATGAACCAGCTATGTCCTTTTAGACTGCAGCTAAATTTCATCATAACTTAGTCTGTTTTATGCATGTTTGGGGAAAAAGGACTTTAACAGTTAACAACATCATAGAATAAATAATGAAACTGGGAGGTCATTTTGCTTAGATTATACCTGACAACTGAAAGGCCAGAAAGTATTAGCAAGCAAATATTGGACATTATTGGAAGAAAAAGCTTAGAAGTGTCCAGTGTAGAAAAAGAAAAATTATCACTTACAAATTCACATGAAGTCAAATGACAGCCATTTTTTTTACATCACAGTTGAACTAAACCCAAATATTTGTCACAGCAGCAAGGGGCAGTTGTCCAGACTGTTACCTCCTTGTGCTAACTGGGTACAAACACAAATCAGAAAAAGACAAACACTTCCTCTAATAGTTACATAAAAGAGAATTAATGATTTGGAGGAGAACATGAGAACACCACATTAATATTTTAATCAACAAGATAGGCAGCTGTCTTTGCACTCAGGGAAAATTAATGTCAGGACCTTTCCTTAAGAAATTAGCTATGATATTGGCTTTGTCAAAAAGAAGAAAAGGATAGATATCCCACTTGTTGCAGCTTCTTTCTGTTGCACAGTATATTAAATAATAAGCCTGAGTATTAATTCAACAGGGACAAAATATAATGTAGAAATGATGTATAAATTAAAGCATTCATTTAAATTAACCAAAAAAAAAGTGATGGTACAATACAGAACCATCTGTACTGTGCCATATGTCAGGTACAAGGAGAAATAAAAATCAAATAAGATCATTAATAATCTTTCAGGGAATAGTTAAATATTTTCAGCAAATCAGATTACAGAGATCATTACATTTTTTAAGCAGGAACATACTGTTGCCATTATTTATGTGTAAGATACAGACTGAATGTGGAATACCTCACCTAATTAACTCAAAGAGTATTACAGTATTTTATGAAACCTCCTCTATTATTTAGAAAACTTACAATCCTGGGAACAGGCTATCCAAGTTCCAAAATCTTTTAACTTTGACCTAAAGGGGAAATAGGAGCCAAGTACAAATTAGGATCTGGAATCCTAACAGGCGATGTTCATCTACTCAAAAAATCTAAAGGTAAAGGGAGAAGGGAGGTTGTGAGTTGTCTAAGCCTTGGGGTCTGCTCTTTGTGGGTTCCAAGGACTCATGGAAATTTTGGAAGTAAGTAGGATCTTTCTGTACAAAACTCTTCCTAAAAATCAGGTCTGTTCACTATACCTAAAAATAGAAATTGCCATCACTTTGATAAAGTAATCTTCAGAGAGCATGGACAAGGCAGTCAGGCTGCACGTCTGCACAAGTTCCCTGAAAGCAGAGTTATGGGAAACACCATGGAAAGTAGTTTACAAACACCTACAGAAAGTAAGATAGAAACTCCAGTGAGACCATTTCCAACCCAGGCCCTTTTCTGCCTCAACAAGACTGTACAAAACAGTGTAAAATTTCCTGTGAGGAATAATCTAGTTTGAAATTTTAGGAATTGCCATTAACATGATCTTTCCATTGATTATTTTACTTCTTAACTGATACATCTTAATATACTAGAGACTTTCCCGACAACTTTTTCTTAATCTTTTCATTTTAAAAGATCCATTTCCATTTTGTTCATGCATATTCAGCATTACTAGTTTCTAGCATATCTTCTTGTCTCACAAATAAACCACGTTTCAGTCTTTTCATCTTAAGTAAATCCCTCCAACTCTAATGATTCTATGGCTCATCTTTGAACTCCATTCAATTTTCCCAGAAACTTATCTCAAATGAAGGTATCCCTACATCTAAAAAGACACAGAAAAGAACCTTATTTTTTTACTCCACAGCATAATGACTCTGCATGCTTCCCTAACTTTTCACTGCTATGCTGCAAAATCATCTTTAATTTCCAGTCTTTTATCTCCCTGAACATTGGTAGTGCTGTGCTTTCCTAGATCTCTCCCTCCCACTGAATTACTTTCTGTTAATTTTCTCTAGATATACTTTAATTTTCATTGGCTCTAAGGCTTCTAAGACTTGTCTGTTATTCTTGGTCTATACTTTAAGCTCTTTTTAATTTGGTTTGGCTCTCTGGTATTTGCCACCCTTCACAAGTTAATGTCATCTATGGATTTCATTAATTTTATCTTCCTTTCATTAATTTTATTTTCCTGCTCTTTTTAAAAGTGTAAAAACTAACACAAGTATCCTATAAGATGAAATTAAACACGAAAAACATTCTTGTAGCAGCTTGTACACCGCTACTTTATAGTTCAGTGATTCATCCTTCTTCCAGATTCTAATGTATATTGCACGTCCACACACAAAGCAATTGCCGTGGCTGCCCATTTTCAGATGCACGAAGAATTCATGTCATTCATATGACACCCATCCTGCTCCCCCCAGTGCCTAATGCTGTAAGATGTTTGCAAGGACAGCACTTGGAATAGCAAGGTCTGTCCTCTGTGAACCCAGCCCACTTCTTGTTTGTGTCTCAAGATCATCAAGGGCTTTAATAACTGCCCTATGAAAATGCCCTAAACAAACATATCTGTGTGGGAGAGTGTCCTGTCAGCTGCTGTATGTACAATCTTCCTCGTTCAGGTCTTTGCTGTTGTGCCTAATTCACTGTAAACACTGGCAGTCGAGCTAGTGGTGAGATCAACACCACAGTCAGGTGCTCTGCAAAGACAGGAGGAGGTTCGGCCATAGAAGAATGCAAGGATTGGTAGGGTTGGGAAATCACAGCATCAATCCTGCAAACATCTGCACCTGTGACGTGGAGGGTCGCACAAAGCAGCAAAAGCTCCATTGTGTCCAAAAGCTGAGGTTGTTGGGCATTTGGAACATCACTACCTGACAAAATTTTCTAAGACGCAAATTAGTTTCCACAAGTTTTTCAGAGCAGTTTAGAACCTACTTTGCCTGTCTTTTTAGCCAGGTAGACGTGGCCACAAAACTTTGTGGCTATAAACAGCTGGCAAAACATAAGTCCACAAGGAAGTTTTTGGCTCTGGGACATCAGACCTTGCACTAGCAGCCATTTCCTGACTCCTCCAAAGATCAGAGACAATGGGAGATAGAAATGTGGGACACCAGCAGGAAATGGTAAGTATTGGTCGGCACGGTGAGCTCAGCACCCCAGGCAGAGGGTGCAGCTGCCAGCCCTGCAGCAGGGACCTGATCCACATGTGCAGGTGTTTACTGGGGGGTCGCTGTTCTTCCCACCCACGGGGCCTGCTGGGAAAGATCCGCTGCTGCCCTTGGCGGGAGCTGGGGGACAAGGTCTCAGTTTCTGAAACAAGAGTGAGGAAGAGCTGTCAAAGTGAAGTCCTCCTGCTTATTACATTCCTAGATATTTAATGAAGTCCTGGGAATTGAGATATTTTAGAATTGAGAGTTTAAAGTGTCAATATCAAAGATTTGCTCCATCTATGTAGTTTCTCCCTAGTGTTTATTTTATCTAGCTTGGAAAAGCAATTTTGTGTTCTCCCTGTGAGTGCATATACGTGTGTATATGTTTGTATACATAAAAAATGCATATATTTATAAAATACATATATACTACTTCCCTTAGTTTCAGAATGTCATTCCCTGTGGCCTTACCTCTATTACACACATCATTCATTAGATTATGAAAACCATTAATGTCAGGCAGCAGAACCAAAGGAATTCACTAAGGGAGCACCATTAGCATATCAAGTAGCTATTTCTCAGCTAAATATTCCTGACAGCCCTCATTACATATGATGGATGGGCTTTATAAGAGGTAGTATTTCCAGAAGAAAATAAAATCTCAGCATTCTACCACATGTGGCCCAATAACTAGATATCATTTTTTGACTGTCTGTTTGCATTTCTTTCCTTTTTTTTCTTTCCGAATGAAAGAGTTGTAAAACTCACAAATAGATTAACTGCATAATTCAAAATTCATTAAAAATTGTGAGCCTAATTTAGCCTAGTTTCTGAATTCTGCACGTGCTTTAGTCATGGGATATTAAACACTGTGTGCCATCCTAGCTGTATTGCCAACAGCCTGTCTGAAATAAAAAGAGATATAACTGAAAAAGCAAGTAAGGCTGGGCTTTAAAAGACCATATAACGCCAAAACCTTTTGTGAGTTGAAACACAACATTTTCTGAGGTAAGAAGTCCAATTTTAAAAGAAAAAAAATTACTGTAGCCATGTCTTCAGGAGTCGATGAATAGTTATTGCAGAACCTCATGAAAAATGTGTACATGGAGTCACAAACAAGCACATCTAAATATGTCCTCACACTTGCACTCTCCTGCCTGGTGGGCACATATGTGACATCTGATAACACCTTCCATGGGAATACAGACCCCAGCACTTCATTAAAATGTGAGAGGAAATAGTTTGAAACTTCCTGCCATGCATTCCTCTGTAAGTGTCAGTAGCAGAGCACACGTAACAACAGATTTGACCTTTACATCTCTTGTGGTTCTTTCATGTACTGATTCACTTTTTTTTTTTTAAAAAACTGCAGTATAATTTGTCTAACATGATTTATTATCAATACTGCTAAAATTTCATGGTTCTCTGACCCTCTAAATCTGAAGTGATTTGACTTCAATGAGGCAGAATACTCCTTTGCAAACCAAATTATAAAACAGCAGGGTATTAATTTTATTATTATTCAGAAATTAGTTTTATTGCAGAATCAGAAAATAGACTGGGCACCTGCTGCACAATGATCCCCAAGCTGATGAGGCAGGAGGATGTATTCAGGCAGTTTCTTTTCCTAAATTTAACTTGTACCTGTTAACTGGTTAACTCCCACTTGTTAACTTGCTTCACTGTTTTTATTTTCCAGTTTTTTAGAGGAAGAGTCTCACCAGTAATGAAGAGAGGTTCATTGAACAAGTCATTTAAAAACAGAGTGACACATAGGGAAGCCATTCCTTAGAAAACTGGTGAAATCATTCAAATAACACTAACTCCCCAAGAAATTTTTTCCTTCCAGGTCTCTTGCAACTCGGCATATTCTGTAATTCTGATATTTCTTTAGCATTTGAATGCACAAGTTGAATGAGCAGGTTCCAAAGTGCTAGTAACATTCCTGTGGTATTTCCAAGCAACCCAGGAGGGAACCAAGACTTTTTAAATGTCTCAGCATTTTAAGAACTACTTTTGTGGGGTTTTTTGCTGTTCAAACTCTATAAAGTGTGCTTTTTTCCTTAATGTGTGATACTTCAGAAGTACAGAGTGCTCATCTTTTGAAAACAAGTCCTCTAAAGGAAATTAAATTTGCCACACAAACGTTAAAGGACCCAAAATAAATTCTCACCTGTGACAACCCTGTCTGATAAGCAATTATAAAACTACTGAAGAGCAGTTAGCTAGCATTTTCAACACTGTAGCACAAGATTCCTGGCCAAGATGTGTATTGAGACATCTTACATTTTAATGGAGTTGTAATGAAATGTAATGACAGTAATACTTACTGCCTAGGAAAGCACTAAAATGCTTACAATTACCGTTTCCAAGCAATTAATTTCAACATACTATTAATACAATTGTGGTATTTATTATGCAAAAATAAAAGTGGAAGGGCATATTTTCAAGACATACTCTGAATATTTTTCTTCAGACTACTTCACATTTATTCTAGTATCAACAGTTGCATTTAAATGAAAATGAGCAATTACTCGTAGAAGTTCAGCGCAGGAAAATCAACTCTGCCAAGTGTTGTTTCTGAAATGTTAGTTTAAATATTCAGTTCTTATCAACCAGTGTGAACAATAAATCACAACACACTTAAGGGGTGATGGCAACTGTCACGGAAGAGTAAATGTATTCATTGCTTCAACTTTAATAATTACCTGTGTGCCCTAATATATGAATTGTCATAACTCTCACCACCCGGACAATTGCTTAAGCAGTAGTTTATATGCAGAGATATTATATATCTTGAGAATTTAGAATTGAGAATTCATTTAGTAGGGCTAAAGACTTAGTGTTCCCTAGCTAGATACCACTTCCAAAGTCATTCCCCTGAACTGTAGGAGTCAATATTTCTGGGGCAGAAGGTGGTGTGCTTAAGACACACCAAAAGAGCTACTGGTCTAGTTCTGCCACTGAGTGGATTTTCATGTGCTCTTCTTCGTGGTATTTCATTTATTTATCATTTAATTTCCCTATCTGCAAAAAGGGACATTAATACTGGCTTCTTTTTTAAAATGTTTTCAGGTATATATACAAGAAATATATTAAAGTGAAATCCAGAAACAGTTATAGATTAGTAGATAGATTCACATTTGTAACTCTTGAATAGCAGAAGACTAGCACTTCTCCTATATTATTTTTAAAAAAAGAAAAGATCAGAAAATAAATCACACTTTTTTCTTCTCCTTATAAGAAGTTCCTATGCATCTTTCCACCAGGAGTGATTGATGATTCAGCCATTACCATCCTTCTGGACCTCAGTCTTGACAATTGTCATTCACGCTGCATCTTCGTTCACAAGAAGGTTAGAAAATATTTGGACATTTTCAATATACAGACATTCCTGCAATCTCCAGAATATAGACAGAGATATATACAATACTACTGAGTTAGACATGAAAGTATACAATGCTTACAGAATTTTATCAGTATGGTTTACAAAGATTTTCATGTTGTAGTGTATTGTATCAAAATTAACACATTAATAAGGAGCTTTAACAGGAGGTCCTAGATTTTACAGTGTGGAAGTCAGCAAGCAGGATACTTGATTTCCACTGCCACCTTGGGCTGTTTGCCTTCCCCAGCAGTCCCCACGCAGAGCAGCACCCGGCGTGAACGGGACCCTGCAGTCTCAGAGGGGATGCTCCCTTTCGCCTGGATTCGAGGCAGGCTGCAGCCGGGGGCAGCGCCTTGCAGATCCCTTGGGCCCCACTGGCAGCCAGCGGGCTTTGCAGAGCCGCGGCAGCCACCCGGTAAATGTCTGATGGCAGCGCCGCCAGTGGCACCTGCTTTACTTTTACACGGGTTTACACCTGCACAGCGGATAAAAACAAGAGCAGTTCAGACAGAAGTGACACGTCTGCACGTTAAAGCAGCAGGAGGCTGTAACAGATGAGCAGAGTGCCTTCCAGCCAGCCCTGCTCATTGTGGTGCTTGCTGAGATCTTCAAGAGGTGCTGTTGCCCATTCTCTCTGACTTTGACCGTCCAGTCACTTAATCCCAATTGGATCCTTTCCTGCTTGTAGGACGGACTACTCTGTGTTCCCACAGACACACAGCTGCAGCAGAGCTCAGACCAACAGACCTATTCCAATCAGCATTTCATTTTCACAGTGTGTGGTGCAGGAAAAAGGAAAAGAAGCAGACATAAAATGCCTTATCTTTATCTGCATTTGGGAAAACACGCAATGCTGTTTCAGAACAGATAGTTTTCTTCTAACATGGTATAGGGCATTGGCTGGCTCAGAATTGTTCCCAGCTTATTCCAGTGTCTCTTTTAGAGCTGAGGGTGTACATGGTAATATCAGGCCCTGATATCTTGACGTGGTATCTGCTTTGTGGGAGGATATGTAAAAACAGGAGGTCTAAGTCTCTTCTGGGAATTCTGCCCTGGTGAGAAAATGGCTAACAATTTTCTGTGCAACATTTCTGTGTCGCTTTCTCAAGTTTGTAAAAAGCAGACATGTATTAGAGCCCTCAGAAGCACTGCTTTTTAGGAGATTCATATTTCTTTGTGAAGTTTTTCATACTGGCAGTTAGTCAGGAGGAAGAGGAAAAGGGTACATCTTGTGGAATGAGACACAGAACCATAAAGAGGAATAAAGTAAAGGAGATCAGAGATAAATGCGAGGGAAGGAATGAGGGAATGAGAAAAGACCTGGGAAACGGAGAAAGACAATGACAAATCCTGGTAGGGATTCATAAAGAAAAGTTGAAAACTTACATAAAGGAGAGGAATGTAGACAAGAATACTATAAACCATGGTGGGGGTGGGGCGTGGGCAGGGAGAAAAGAAACTAAAACCAGAAAAAGTAAAATTATATGAGAAGGTATAAGTAAAATAGTAATAAAGGTTTCTTCAGGGCTGGGGTCCGTAAAAGAGGAAAAGGAAGAATGTACTAAGAAATTGATTTTGCACAAACTAAAGAATGTTCTGGGAAGCAGGGACATGATGCCTGCCTTTGGCAAATACACAGCACTCTAATCCTAAACAGATACTGCCCAGAGTCTTAACACTTGCCTGAAATAAAGCTTCAGGCCAGGTGATGGAGAGAAGCTAGTGCAGGTACCTTAATGTTTCCTTTGACTGCAAAAAGATGATAATGCATGAAGATTTGACCCTCTCCACACTTGATAATGCAGTTGTAGAAATCTGGTAGCCCTGAGATTATTTTGTTCTTTCTTTTCCAGTGATTTTTAGGCAATTATCCTTCTATTTCTAAACGCTTCATTTGCTGATTACCATAAATTTCCCATAGCACCTTCCATAATAACCTAAGATAAACAGAAGAACCAACATGTGTAAATTAGGGAAGAGAAACAGAACTGGAATTACGTCATATAATGATATTCTCCTCCCTACAGAGAGCCAAAAGGAAAATTAATCTTTTGTTGTGTGCATCTGGGACTTTAATAATATGGTTTAAAAAAACCCAACGCTTTTACATAAGTTCATCTCTTAATTGATTAAGTAATACAGCAATACCATATTGCAGAGAGAAACACTGTGTTTAAACAAAAGCCAAAGTTAACAGTATTTAAAACAGCAGTTTATAAAACAATACCAAAACCCTCTAATTCTGCATGATGTTTCAAATAGCTGTAGAGATTTTTGCCACTAAATATATTAGGTCTTTTCCAGTTCTTCCTCCCTTTCTCTAACCCTCTCTTCTCCCAAATGAGAGTGGAGAGATATGAAAACTGAGCAGAAAAAGAATAACCATCTTTATGCAGAGATATGCTCTTATCAGAGCTGACATAAGGAAATGAACTGTCATTTTCATCCTAAAGAGAAGTAGCAAATCTAGGCACACGATTCTCATGAGACTCCCTCCTCAGCTTTGCAAAAAGCATTTGGCTGACCACATCATAACGTGGAGCATGACTGGACATAATTGTCAGGAAAGTTTGTCTTTTTTCTTCCCCCTTTACTCCTTCCTTCCTAGTAACCATGAATCTACTATTATCATGACTCGCACGTAGGCCTGAAGAAGAATTAAAAAGCGTGGCTTGATTCCCAAGCACATCCATTCCAACAAAACACATATTTCAGATTTAGGATTCTGCCTGGGAGAGAAATAGGTATCTATCGATGGCTGTGAATTTGAGCAGGAGTAGCTGACTAAAGACTCAGGTGAAGAAGTGCAGAGAAATATCTTGTGGATCACAGTGATTAATTTTTCTGTGTTTATAGACTTCCAATATATTAAAATTATTTGCTTCCCTGTGTGTGCAAGTAAAGACTGCTCACTATTTGCCTTTGCGAGAAAGGGCTTGAATTAAAAAAAAAAAAAAAAGGACAGACTGGTACTAATTCAGAAACACTGGACAAGGAAATGGGCCTCCGTTTTTTCCAAGTAATACTTCCATGCAAGGATATATGTTGGTGCAGTTTGCCCTTTGCAAGTGCTATATTTTTCCCAACATGCAATTATCCTCTTCTATACACACTTCAGTGAGTTATGGCAAGCATAAAGCTTGCAGGTTGCATGACACACCAGGCTCCTACTGCTCTGAAACTGCAGCAAACGTACAAGGCCACTTTTAAAATCTTGTGAGCTCCTTAAAGTCAACTTATATCTATTTGTTTACTAGGCACAAAAGATGCATTACATGACAAACAGAATGTTCAAGTTTTTCTCATCCTACCAGCCAAAGTCACACGAAATTCAAGAAGTTCAAATGAGAAATCAACTGCTGTTTTAGTAGTCCAGGGCAGTTATGATTTGGATAAATTTGCAAGAAATCTTGTTCTTCCTCCCTGTATAAAACAGTTCGACCAGAAATTTACAAGTCACATATGTCAAATTCTGTGTCCTCTCCAGCAAAAAGATTCTACTCTAAATCATCTTTTGCTTCTAAAAAAAAATATAAAATATATTCAAAAATACAAACTTATAAAATTTCTGTTATTGATGTACAAGAGGTAGTCATGCTATCTATATTGTCTCAGTGTAAATTGTCCATTATTCAGCATAATGAAAACCAAAATAAACTGCAGGTTGTTGCTCTAGGTGGTTCATGACTGCTGTTACGGTTTCTCTTTAAAGTGTAGTTGTGCCTAAAGACATGCTCCATTCAATTACACATCACAGTTTCCTTGAAAGCTTGAGACACTTGCTTGTTCTACAGAATGTGAGAACTGAACTGTGCCCCTTTCTTTGCAGTTGATTCAGAGTGTATTTCCCAACATCTAAAGCTGGAAGTAGCATCCAAAACACTACAATATATTTACTTAAACAACAGAATGAATGCCAAATTCCTAGCACTCAGCCTAAATCAACTCATTTGTTTTACTTGGTTTGGTCCTCAGACCTGGGGAGAAAATAACACACCTCAATCTATTAATTTTTATGACATATTGTGCCTGAGGAAATCTATTGAAAACATGGAGTATTCAGATGTTTGCTGCATGCAGATGTGGTAGATACCATAAAGGTGCTTGCCACAAGAGACGCATGAATCTTCAATGTCTCCCTCAGCGGCTGGATTTTCTGTGGAGGAGATCCAGAGAAAATCCCCAAACTAATTAAGCAGACATCCAATATTATTAAGGTTTGCCTTGTGAGGCACAGAAGAGAACAGCCTGGTCTTAGCACTGCACAGCAACTGGGAAAGAGAACAGAGCTGCTTCAAACCTTTCCCTGCTCAGCAGTGTCTGAAAGGCACTCAGACTGGCTGCTCACAGCAACTCCCATTAAATGGGTCATCTGGGGACACTTTAGAGAATTACTCATCTCAGATAAATATTCTGGAGGGGTAAGAGTCTCACAATGAGCCCCAGCAGATTCTGTCAGGGTCGAGTCTGGTCCATGTTACAAAGTCACTTTCATAACTGAACAAACTGTCACGCCGACAGCCTGAGGAAAGACAAAGGACCAAAAAAAGTGGGATGGAATTGTCTTTTAGTGATTCCTCTATGTCACAATAGAAGTGGAAGGGGAAAACTTTCTTCCTAACCTCCTCACATGCAAATGTATCAATTCATTCTTCACAGCCAATGCATTTTACTTAATTAAGAAGTTATGTGGGGAAAAAAACACAAACAAAATGGATACAAAAAAAGGAATGAAAACTTTTATCTCTGTGTGGAACAAGGACAAAATTTACCTACACAGAGCTTCTTGTGTTGCACAGAGAAATATGAGTGTGAAAAATGGCAAGAGAAAATGATTGTGTGTTGGAAGTGGTCAGTAACATTCTGTTGGTTCTCTTCTTGTCAACAAACTGTTGGTTTAGGGCCTGCTTTCAATTTGTATAAAACTCCCTTTAATAAGTTTGCCTTATTGAGATAACCCAGTAAAAGTCCAAAATGTTAACTTAATGGAAATAATTTGATTACATTTTGTTAGATCTTTCCTCTCACAATATTGACTTTTAGTGGCTTTCTTAATTAGACATTAATGGGAACATAAAACAATTAGCAACAGACTGACCAGTTTAAGCTCAGGAGGCCTATGGACTTGACAGCCAAGAGTAAAACCAGTTCCCAGAGCTACCTTCTCAGGCTGGGCTGGGAAAACACATCTCATGATGTCACTGGAGAGGAAGTTCAGAAAATGATCTTATGGATTGCATTCTCACGTTCATCTAAACTTGAATATTCAAATACATCTCCCTTTAATGCTGGATTAGCTACTGCAGATACAGGCTTGTGACATAAGCCCATCCTATGCATTTTTTTAATTGAAGTTTGATGAAAATGGAAAATCTCGGCTAGTTTGTTAACTGTTCCCGATTAGTATCAGAGACCTTTCCAGTTTTGGCAGAAGGGACTGTGCTTTGCCTCAGAAGTATTGCCAGTGGTGTAGAACTTCCCTTGGAAATACTCTTGGAAGTGCATGTAATAGTGTGAGAACAGTTTTAGATAAAGAGCAGCAAATCATCTGCCCAGCTTTCTAGCTGGTCTCTTTCGTGTTCTCCATATCTTGCCCAATGCAATATTGAAAATAAATGAAATTTTCCTGCTGTTGCTGTAGCTGCAGTGTCTTCCAAGAGAATCTCGTATTCAGCACCCAATCAACAAATCCAGTTTAGCAATGTCTATTAAAAAAAACACTTTCAGCACCTCTAGATGGGCACAAGCTACATGAGAAACACAGCTTTTAGGACATACACAGACATTACTCTCACCAACATGTTTAGTGCTTTTTAATATTCGCATATATAGGTATTTGAAGTCCATTTATGCATACACATAAATCTGAATTTGCAGGCAGTTATGCCTTACCTTAATGTGCAAATGTAGCCTAACAGACTTCTCTATAATTACTGATGTTCTTCAAGTCAAGAAGTGCCTAAAGAACTGTATCTGAATTTGGCCTGCAGGAATTTCGGTAGATGTCATACAGTTTAATATTTTTTCACTTAACTATTCCCAAAAGCATGAAAAATTTCTTTATTCCATACACTTTCTGTCAAGTCTCACTTTCAAAGTTATGAGAATTATGTACTTCTTGCTACAGAGCCTAACTCTTTTGAGTTAGATTGTGAAATTGTCCAGAATATTGGTTTTGAGCTTGATCAAGTAGTTTTTCATTCTTTTCATCAACTCACTTCAGCAATCTTTTGTGTTTGGCATCACAAGGCATTTTTTATAGCTTTCAGGACCGTTTTTGTAGGTCTTTTTAACTCCTGCTGTTTTTAAAAAATATATGGGTCTGAAGTTTTGATCACAACTGAGTATTCCAGGGTCTGAGTCACCAATGCCATATGAGACCTGTCTTTTCCAAATTATTAAGTCATGTTTTGTTTTTCTTTTTCTATACAGCATAAAATAGAATGTCACTGAGAGGAATATGCTACATTCTTCTGTAGACCAAGACCTCCTCACTACTACTTTTTGATAAATGAACAAGGAGATCATGCTTCTGGTTGTTCCTGTGAACATCCAGGCTGATAAGTTTTCGCAGTGAAGGGAGAAATCCTGTTCTTTAATTTATGTTCATGTAGTTTGAGTGGTTTACTATGAAAGCAATACATCTGATTGATAAGGATATTTCTAAATTTTTTCTTTTAAAGATCACAAGGAAAGGAGAGGAAAAAAACTTAGTCTTCATCCATGACTTTATTGTGCTCCAGAAAAACAAGACACATGGGACTGTTGTTTTCCGCCTCCCAATTTTTTAACTATTTGCTCTTGAGTAGATTTTCCACAGCTGTCTCTTTTTACACTTGATCTTCCTGCTTGCTACAGTCCCATCCCAGGCAGTCCCAGCACACATGCTGCTCAGCTGCTCTGTGTGTCCTCCAGTCCTCTTTAATTGATGCACAGTTTGCACTCTTTACAGGGATTCCGCAAGGACAACATTTGTGCAGGCAAAGTGCCAGAGCAATCTTCCCTGGAAAGGCAGATGTTTCATTTCATCGGTTGGATGGCTGGCATGGTCCTACCCAGGGACAACAGGAGAGATCTGTGCCTTTTTCTGAAATCAGACAGAGAGTTAATTCACCACTAAGTTAACTGCCTCAGATTTTTGAGGTGAGTTGGGTTTTTTTTACCATTAATTTGGAAATAATTTGAAAACAAAATAAGCAAAGCCCATCAAAATAATTGCGACCCTGGGTAAAAAAAACAAAAAACTCCACTGAGGCTTTGAACACCTTGTAAATTGCTTCACAGTTAAGATATTCTTGAAAGACACATACAGCAAAATCGTGTCATCTGAATTTAAAAAAAACTATAATGATTGTGCTTGTTAATTGTGTTTGTTTTCGTATGACTAATTTATTAAGGACAATTGAGAATGCTAAAGCATTCGAACTGATTTTCCATTTATTTGGCTATTAAAGTTCCTCTGTGAAATGTATGTTTACTTAAAGTATCTTCAGCTACCCATTTACAATGCATTTGTTAAATTAGATAAGAGACTTTAATTGGGCATTGGGGATTTGTTGTGCTATTCCCAAATCCATTTACTAAAAATACATGAGAACAGTGAGCAATTTATTTATAACCTTGTTATATTAGGCCATTACCAACATCAGACTTTTTTCTCAACATATTTTTAATTTACATTGACAAAATTCAAGTCATGTTTGCTTTTCTTTCTGTTTTTAATAGAGCAGTCAGAAAACTGTTAAATACAGTAGAACCACATATTTTATTTGGAACAGCATTCATAACATTTGGAACAGTGTTTATAGATGTAGACTTGAAAAAAAAAAGCAAGAATATTGAATCAGCGTAAGAGAATGCTGTCTTCCTTTTGCATCCCGTTAAGATCAGTAGTTTGAGGAATTAACTATATTTGAGGTTAAAAAAAGCACTGTACTACATTGGCATCATCCCCAAATAGCCACTTTATTTTAATCAGATCCTGGGCATTTCATACCGATTAAAACACAGCACAACAGTAAAACTCCTATTGCAAGGCTTTGATTGCAAAGCCCCTCTGAGATGAGGAGGCCTGCACACCTCTTCAGACAGCCCATTCACAGCCAAGACCAAGTTATTTCTAAGCCTGCCTTGCTGCTAGAACAGCAGTGTCCAAACAGCCCTCCGTGCTCACCCAGAGCCTGGGGAAAGTCACTGGACCACCACACCAAGGAAAGTGGTTCATTCCCAGGAAACAGCATGTAATTAAATGTTTCAACTTTCCAGAACTAATTTTTTCTGTCTTGTTAAATCCAGTTGCTTTAACACAATTTTCACTCCAGCTGACACTGATCTGTTGTGATGGGATGAGTGAGTAAGTTAACAGCTGTAAATGTTAACAAGTAATTTATTTAAGCTGTTGTAGAAGACTGCTTTTATGGTAGGGAAAATCAAAACCATACTCTCTATGCCAAATATATTTACTGAACATAATGTTGTATGAAGCTTGTGCTGTTTTCCATAGCCCAAAGAACAGAGTTTTTTTATTATAAAAAAAATTGCTGTCATTGTTCAAAGGTCTTTGTAGCCCTGGTACATGAGGCTCATCCTGAACTGGTGTGAATTAGCATAAATGTCCATTTCAATGGAACTATTCCACTTCACACTGGCTGACTTCTCGGACAAATATGTATTGTTTAGTGAGAAAGAAAGCATTAAGAAAAACAAAATACTTCAGTGGGGTACATAAAAGAGAGGAAGTACGATCATCATAGACATGCTCCTGTCACCCTACAAAATGCAAGGTAATGTTTTTTCTTTTCTTCCTGTAAATTATTCTAATCTGTAGAAATTATTATATGTCACTAAACTCTCCAGATTGTACCGCTTCGTCTAATTTAAATTTTGGGTTTAACTTAACTTTCTAGCTACATTAACATCAGAAACTTCTCTTTAAAACTGTCCAGCTTTAGTGCTACTCTTTGATTAGAGTTATCCTTGCTTGTTTGTTGAATGCTGTACTTTACCCCTTATTTTGAGAGCCTATAATTAATGACAGTTTGTGTGCAGAACTAAGGGCTTCTTGTAAGACCACAAATTCTTTCTGCTGAACAGGGACCCGGTTTGATTTTTAAAACATGTTCAGAATAGTTTTACTTAGGTTAAAACTTTTATTTTTTAAGAGTGCTCCAAGAACATGGAAATAAAAGTGAAAAAATCTTAATGAGTCCTTTTGGGGTTTATGACTGCAATCAAAAGCCTAGAATAGAGGTAATAAACTAATGGATAGTGCTGTACGTCCTGGCATAAGCAACACAGGGGAGAGTATTTGCCTGACTTTGAAGGGAACTTACAGCTAAATATTACATTCAAGAATTAGAAACAAAAATTGATACACTTATGTGATTTTTCTTAAAAGACCATATATAAAATGTAGAACAGCAGTGGGATAACGCATAGACAGTTTTAAATAGTGAAAATGTTGTTTAAATCGCTGAGTTGATTTTTATGTTGTTTATTCACATGTTCACATATAACATTAGTTATTTCACGTAGCTTAAAGTAAATGTAATTTTAAATCCTGAGCAAGATAAACACTGGTTGAAAATTTTGAAGGAAAAAAGTAAAAATGACAAACATTTCACATAGCTTATCAGGAAGTGTCAAGAGCAGCCTTCTTGGTGAACAAAGAGTTTAGCAGCTAGCAGCTAATATTCTCACAATGCCATCTTGACAAATTTAGCACTCCAAATCCTGAGAGCCCAGATTTATACCCATCTGGCAGTGCTGAGAGACAAACACTCATATATCAGATGTGCTGCAGAGCTAACATTCCCATGCAGGGAGCAAGAGCCATCCTGTTTTGATCTCCAGCTATCTCCAAACATCGCGTATTTCCTGATTCACTCGTCCTGAGCATTGTGCTCTGCCTCAACAGGGGAGACAGACCCAGCCACTTGAAGCTGCTGGAAAGCACTCACAGAAAGCCCACAGGCAATGTGGGGAAGAAAGCTCATGCCAATAGTATCAAAAGATGTCTCAAAGGGCATTAAAACACATTTGCTTCTGTGACACCAACGAACAAAGGCACCCCTACAGCAGAGAGCAAGCAGAGATGACAGACACCTGTAAGCTGGCTAACACTGGACTTCAAGAAATGAATCTAGGGTTACATTTGAGCTCCAGTGAGTTTCTTGCACAGGAAATGCATTTTCAGTGATGGAGGAAAATGTCTCTTTTCAATGTAATCAGTGTTGATTACACTATTTTTCCCAGGTGCGTAATTTCATTTCTATACTAAATGCAATGGCAGAAGATCAAAAAATAGATTGAACTTGATTTGTTCATTTTCTTCCTGTAGCAGGAAATCAGGGCAGCAGAACAACATTCCTTGGAGCAGGTGACTTCTCCTTGGCCAAAACTGATCTTAGCAGAAATTCATAGTGCACCAGAATTCCCACATTTGCTTATCCAAGAAATAGGAATAATGCCTTCCACATAGATTTGGAGGTTTACTGATTAAATCCCTGACTGGAAGTTGTCTTTCACACTTCTGAAGTGTCTAAAATAAATAGTCTATTTTCATATAGGAATTATTCCTTAGAGCTTGCTCATTTTGTTCTCAGGAGATCTGTGCCATTTAAGAGCCATAGTAGTAGTAGTAGTGAAAAATAATGTATCATTTGCCATGGAATTAATTTCTTTGAATGAAAATGCTGGGTTTTCAGTGTAATTAGAACTCAGGCTCACGTCAGGCTTTCAGGAAGTTTTCCTGACAGGGAAAGAACCACAAACAACTCATCCACCAGACTGCACAAAGAGCCACAAGAAAAGGTTAAATGAAGTCAGGTTACCTTCTGCAGATGTTGGTTGGTCTAAACATTTGGGAGGAAGGAAATAAAACTGAAAAAATAAAATAAAACAAAATAAAAGATGACAGAAAAAAAGATTGAGGCACACAGAGAACATACAAGAGAGGGACTGCTGTACAGATGTCTACGTTAACAAGTATGCTGTGTGTATTATCAAGGGAAGAAGTGAACAGAACAGCCAACAACTTTTAACCAGAAAGAATATGAAAAAATAATAACAGCAACAAGAACTCTATAGTCTCAGTGTTGATCTTGGCAGCTTTCAAAATATTAATTGCATTGTTTCAAGGGGCATCCTTTTCCAATATTCAGTAGCATCCTAGAACAGGCCTTGTGTAATACCGACATACTATGGAGTAGAAAGGCTTATACATTCATTTGGCTTCTATTATACCCACATACCTACCTTTAGAGGAGCACTTATGCATAAGAATCTCTAGTTAAAGACTTTAAGCCATACTTATTGAAGCATGAGTAGCTAGATTTTTCAAAGGAACTCGTGAAATAAGTTCCTAATTTCAACATGAACTAAATAGCAATGACATATTTAAGTTTCTTGCTTTACGTGCAGGACTTCAGTCATTACCTTGCCCCCTCAAACACACCAAGACACGCCATGCAGATACAATATGGATGCCTGCACATCTCTCTATCAGTCTCTATATGCACACACACAATTTCAAATAATGAGGTCTAATGAGCCCTTTGAGATACACAAATGATTGAAAATATAGAACATCAAATTCTCATGTTAACGACACCTCTAAAGGGAACAGCAGGAATAGGAAAATAAAACTAGACCAAATACTCAACCTAAAAACTCCCCAGTGTAGTATGGCAGTCTGGGAAAGTATAATAATGAGATCAAATACAAACTGCAATATGAAAAGTGAAAATTTGATATGCAAGTATGAATGATACAAAATTACATTAGTAAAGTGACATCTTCTGTTATAATATCCCACAGTGTATGGATCCACCTACTTTATGCAACATACCCCGGCTCTTTTATATTTCCCAGATTTACCAATACTAAAATATATCTTAAAGTAGCTATTTTCATGTGACCCAGAATACTTCAGAGGCAGTAAAAAGCCATAGTAGCAGAATGCCTAAACTCCACATTCTTTCCTTTTCTCCAGAGTGTGGCTGCACAGACGCTCTCTACACAGAGCCCTGACAGGGCTCAGACCTCCCTTGAGCAGCACCACATTTAAGTAGCACCAATACAGAGGAGAAGCAGCACAGGGAATCCCTGAGGGCTCAACCATCACCTTATTGCGGCTGACAAGCAACACTTTTTTGGGAAAGGAAACATGCGCAAGCTACAGCTGCTGATGCACACCCTGAGGCACAAAAAAGCTGTGTGGCCTCCTCGTGTATGGTAGCTGTTTGGAGAAAACAGAAGGTATTGTTCAGACCTATTTCTAGGCAAAATTTTATTTGGTACATTTTCTTAAAGGGCCTTCACTACCCATTTCTTAAACCAAATGTATAGATGAAATGCATCAGCTACTCTGTGAAGCAGAATAACACCACTAGGCATTCAAAGAAGATAGACTTTCTCCCTCCTTTGCACACCACCAAAGAACCATCACTAACCCCAGCAATAACAGTATATTTCCTAACATTTCCTACCTTTTTTTTTTCTTTCTTTGCCTTAAAGAACCGCAGTAGGATCAGTTACACAAATGTACCCATGGAGCAAAAAGCCTTCACTCAAAGGAGGCTGCACAAAGTTAATCCTTATTGTTTGCAGAATTACCCTTTTCAAAGAGAAATAATGTTCTTTTATTTGATACACAGTCCTCTGAAATCCCCTAAAACCATGTTGTCAGGAGAAAAATTATAATTCAATTCTCTTCAGATATATCAGAAAGTAAAACTAAAGGTTCACCATGTACTATTTGCTTCCCAAATGAAGGCCAAAGAACATTGCAGTAACACACCCTAAATCAGCAACAACACTTGACAGGATGGGTTGTCCCTGGCCTTTATGGATACCAGGGATGTCGAGCCTCCTCCTGCTTCTGTCTAGAGACATTCCATGCAGCACAGTGCTGGCAGTCTTTGGCTACATTATTTGCTCTCATTTGTATTTCTGTATTGGATTCAGCACAGTGGGGAACAGTCCTGAGCAATTTATTTTCTCCAGCCATGCTGTTCAGCTCCTCTCACCCCTGGGGACCGAAAGGAAATCTTTGACAGGTAGACAGCTCCCTGTGTATAAAAAAAATCCCTAATGTCAGCCAGAAATCAGTAGTTGACCAACTACAGTAAACACAGTGAAGCAAGAGAAGCAGCAAAGGAAAGACATTTGAGGTAAATTTGCATTCAGGGACAGTATGTGGGACAACTGGCTGCCTTCCATCCACCTGAGCATGCAGTGGGACTGAGAGATTGCCATATTGTTATCTGTATCTCAGCCCAAAACCTCTCAGCTGAAAGGTGGGATTTCCTGCATGACCAAAGCTGTACACGGAGCTTTAATTACCATTAGCTGGGGCAATTTATTCTAGTAAAATAAAAATGTCAGTGATGAAAACTGCTGTTGCTGACATGATGATTGTTGGGAGTGCTGACACATGCTACCATCAGTTTTAATGAGGTCGCTTGGTTGTTTCTCAAAGAAATGTTGCTCAAAATGATACATCATTAGAAAGCTACCAAACACAATAAAAAAGAATCCTTTCTCTCATAAAAATGTTCACCCTTGTAAAGAAGGCAGCAGAAGACCAAGACATTTAAGTTCCTAACATCTACTTTGGCCAAATGATTACATTCAAACAGTAACACACAAGACATCCTAATCATCATTCAAATCTTTGCAGATATTCCACAATGCTGTGCTTCAGCACTAAATTCCACATGCACATGAAAATAAAAAATATACAGCTAGGCATAAAATTGTAGATTGTGCCTCCACCATAAATGATATTCACAATATTTTTAATAAAAAGGGCTTTTAGCAGAAAAAAAGGAGATAAATTATTATATTAGGCTGTCTAGTTCATTAGGCTAAATTTTCTAAATTAGAATTTCTTATAAGGAATTGAACAGTAAAACTGGAGGTCCTGAACTTTCAGGCATCCCAGTAAGTTGAAGTTTTGCATTTGAGAAGCAACACTGCCTTCATTATTTTCTACTTCAGTGATTCTGAGCAGGAAGATTTTAGGTCAGCATTGAGTCTGAGTTACTGCTGATAACTGTTAGCAAATAAAACTCTGCCCTATACTTCATTTTTTATGAAAAGTAAGTGAGCACAGGTCAAGGAAATTACCTGTCTTCCTGAGACAAGAATCTGTTAGCCGTTGCATTTGTATTTTGAAATGACTTTTGAAGACACAGTAATGGACTTTCCACATTGAGCTTGAAACACAGGAGACAGCATCAGAGAGCTGTCCACTTTGCTTCTGTTGGTCCGTGGCAGGTGAGCCTCAGATCAAGTAGCAGGTATGTCTGGGAGATCTGGTATTAGAACTAACTAAATGATAATACAAAATTGACTTTAACTCCGCTAAATATGGCAGTGACTTAGAAGTACAGGAGGAAGAATTTATTTTCCTGTGGTAGTGAGAAGAAAAGTTAGGGGGTTTTTAACCATTTTTAGCTTTCTCTCATAAGTTCTGTGCTTTTATATATGTGGTTGATTTTGTAATAGATTAAAAATAAATCTGTGTAATACATTCTTGAATTTAAATTATACTGCAGTAATTGTGCAGTCTCAGAACAATTGCAGGTGGAGGTAGAAGCCTCTTCTCACTCCTCAGTCATCTGGTCTGAGACAATAGTGCATTTTCCTTCAGGAAACACCAATACATGTGAATTAGCACGTGTTCAAAACCATGAGTTTAGTCCATGCTTAGTCCTGATGGCACCTGCTAGCCTTCCAATGGTGCACATCCCAGTGAAACCATCAGGATTTAGGCACAGGCTTCTGCTCTGTGCGTCACTCAGCATGAGTGAGCATAAAAACTAAGGACCTAACCAGGTAGAAGTCAGGCCTCACACTGTAATAAATTGCCTTGTAAGTTTTATTGGCATTTATACTTGTAGTTCTTTTTTTTTACTGGCTCTCACTACATTTTTTTCTCTTATATATAAAACATAATATGGAGAAGGTTTTTTTTAACTGAACTTACCTAAGTGCTCTTCCTTGACAGTAAAGGAGAAAAACTAGAAACTGTAAGTAAAAGCCACTACTTTTCAAGTACTTCTTCCTTTAAAAACATCCAAGGCATTCGATATGTTAATTAAATTTTAATTAGTCATTTTCTTTGTGCTAGGAAAATGCCTATTTTGGTGCTAGAACAAGCAACTCAGGACAGCATGACACTATCTTCAGAGAACATGCTACTAGTTGTTTTTTACAGGAGAAAATAAGCCACTCTCCTGTTAGGAGAGGAAAGTTATGCTGAAGTGTTTGGAACTGCAGCATGTACCTTGAACTGGCACAGAGCAAATAAAGGCTTTGATGCTTTAATAAGTGTTTTTGTTACTAGATATTCTGTGTTGCCAGACAAAACAAACACTTTAGGAAAATCTCTGCAGTTTAGTCAAGGTGAAATCCTCGCCCCATCAAATCAGCAGTTTGAACTGATTTTGCTGGGGTCAGGACTACACCCAAGTCATTTGTCCAACCCTCCCCCTTAACTCCTCATGTTTACAGTCTTTTTAAATCAGAGTGTCAGAAGAACAGAACTCAACAGAAATAGAGTTTTGACCGTCATAGTCACAAAGTCTGAAAATAAACAGAGGCTCACCTCCTTCCCTAAACATATCAAGTCCTGTCATAAAAGCTTTCTCTCTCCTGTCCCTCAACTTCTCCTGGAAGTGTGTATTAGAGCTCACACTTCATCTTTTAGAACACGTTTCTCACCCAGCTTAGGTGTCTGTCTGTCCTCGTGCTAAGATTGCCCTGAAAGAGCTCCCCGCTATAACTTGCAGGCACCATGCACGTGTGCTCTGCACTGTGATTTTTACCAGGCAAGTTAAGCTTTTCAGGCATTTTCCATGAGGGTGTTCACTATGCTGACACAAGTTGGCTCAGCCAAGAAAATCCTGAGGTCTGAGATGCTTGAAGACAAGCTCTGGGAACTCGGATTCAGGGCTGCACTAACAGGGATGGCTAGGACACAGTCACAGCAGGCAGCATCTGCCATAAGGAGTCATTCCCCTTCCCTCTGACCATATTTCTAACCTCCTGCACTTCCTTCCAGTACCTCTGGAGAGAACATGGCTGTGCAGAGCTCTCCCAACCCTGTATGAGGTTAGTAGGCTACCACCCTACCTGCATCTAATCCCATTTTCTAGTCATTTCCCTGGTTTTAGGCACAATTTGCTTTAAAATGTGTCTGAATTTTCCATCATGCTAAACTTATATTAAAACACCTGCTGCTGGCTAAATCACTTTTAATTCAGGCATGATAATTTTGGTTTCCATATTTGCAATGAATAACAGGTGCTATAAACCCTGCTAAGACTGAGGTAAAGCCTTCCTTCAGCACGGAGATCATTCCTACTTCCCTCATGATCTTTGCCCATCTTCACAGCAGGAAGACGTCAGTTCCTTCAGTTTTCTTTTACATTAAGCCACATTGCCAGTTATATTCTGTTAAACACTTGAGGTGCTTAATCATATTTGATTTATGATTTAAAATTAAGTTCTTTGAAAGGTTTGCTTTTGAATTTCCATTCAGCAGAAGCAGAAGATAGAATAACTCTTGACAGTGTATAAAAAAAGAATTCCTTCTACAGAAGCAAGGTTCTTGTCTCAATCATTGTATCATTATCACATTAAACAAAAATAATTTGTGCACAAAATTTATGCTTTGTGGTAGTAACACAATACAGCCAGAAACCACGGCTCTCTACAACCTAAGATACAAAATTACAATGTGATTAATTTTGCCAAAAAAGTGTGAAATCATTTGAATAGAGAAATAAGATAGTACAAGTTTTCAAACTTGAAATAATTGAATGTACTTTATTAGAATGTCATCTTAAAGGGACATGGCCAAATGCAGAGGCACATTTCTAGCTTTGCAAAGTGAAATAATTCCTTGAACCACTGGAAAGAATTGATTTTTGTGTCTTTTATTACAGAAGCATAGTAAAAGATGAAAAAAGCCTATTATTTCATCCAACACATAGCAATATATTCACAAATGTTTTGTCAAGAAAATGTTAATCAACTCATGGAATAGCATTTCAGATGTTTTTCGTATCCACTATTTTGCAGTCTGTTAAATTTTAAGGAATTTTTCTTTTCCCAAATCTACCCTCTTTTATCCAACAATATGCAATCTTTTCAAGGTGAAATCCTAAGAATTTTCTTGCTGACTTCAAAGTATCTGTATTTTCTGCCTTAGGTTTGCCTTTTTTTTTTTTTTTAACATGTATATGTGTTGTGCAACCTCTTTAAAAAGAATTACAGAGTTTCCCAGGTTTGGGATGATTTATCCAACCAAATTTATTGCTGCCAGTAGCTTCTTCCCACTGTTGTCTGCAGGGCTATGCAGTCAAAATGACAATTCCTCAGGAAGTCAAAGCGAGGTGTACCACAAAGTCTAGGCTTCTTCCCCTTGAGAAGGAAGGCAAGTCCCTTCACTTGTGTCAGGGGTGGGCCTCCACCCTAAAGGTCCTCACACCCTGAACTGCCACGTGCATCAGGAGCCTCCCTGGGTGAGAAAAAAGCATCTGACAAACATTTCCCCATCTTTCCACCATAATGAATATGGGCTGTGTAAAACAGACTCCTCGATACTTTGGTACACATGTAAACACATCTGCTGGAAACGTGACTGGAATTAGCAACTTTGGGTGGTACTCTGAGGCCCTTGTCTGAAAAGTTTTCCTGAAGTGCAAAGTGCTGTTACAGTATCTATTATTTTTCTATGAACACAATTCAAAGCAACAGTACAAGGACAGGCTCAACAAATTATCTAAAGAGAAGACAGAAGAGGAACGGGGATTCTTCTTCCTAAAATACTGCTATGCTTTCTGGCTCACACTGCACACCCGACCAAATATTGTCAAATCTGTTCTCCCATTCCTTTATCATCAGTTTGGGAAAAGAGTGAAAGTCTGAAAAAATCCTTGCCTGTTCTCTATAAACCTCTGATCTATGGACAGATGTAGAATATCCCTTTCTTATGGTTTCTGGGATCATCTATATTTCCTATCTTTCTGACACCTTTACTCACTGCTACCTTCCATCCTATACATCATTGAGGAAGTAGTTTTTAAAAAGGGAGGAATCAGCAAGCTGGAAAAGAAGAAGTAGTCAGTCAAATCTGTTTGGGGCCTCCTACAATGTAAAAACAATTATTGTTTGATTTCAACTTACCACAGCACAAACCTGAGGCATGTTTATCTAGATTCTGCCTCTCTGATGCCTTTTTTGTGTTTTTCTTTACCACATCATTACGGTTGGATGATCATTTTAATCATTCACTTCAAATGTGCACTGATGTGTCATGAATTAGTATTAATCACAAGTTGTCAAGTAAGTGCAAAGGCTATGGGGGCCTATACACGCTTCATTAAACTAATATAGCTTAAGGAATTAACTGGACTTCCAAATATGTGAGCTATTGAATCCAGTGAGTGCTTAACACTCAACTTAGTGCCAAGTATAAGATAAAGAATTCTGCAGTGAATTCTGCAAAATCTGTCACGTTCCTAACAAAAAGGTTTTACGTATCTGTTAGTGCTGTATCTTCCTGTAAGAGTTTGAATTTCTAATTATAGGAATACACATAGAGCTGTTCCTCCCAGGAATCCACCCTAAATGTGTTGAACTCAAAGCCTGCTGCTGCTGTACTGCAGAAACACAGAGATTTTAATCCTAAAGTACCCAGCTTTGATATCTTTCATTTAATTGCAAGATGTTTTGGAGATATCTTTGTACAGGGTTCAGAGCTCATGTTGGCCATTGTGTGGGACAGAAGTTGTCTGGTGCCATGAAGGCCTAGAATTAGCCTTGGTTTCTGTTGCTAGAGCAGTTAAATGTGAGCAGAGACATATGGCTTACATATGCATAGACATCTGCATATTTGAGTCTGCTAACGAGAACAGCACATAGTTAAAAAGTTAGATTTCATATGTGATTTCCTGTGTAATTTTTGATTGGAAATTTCATTTTTGAGGGACGTCAGCATACAGAGATGGCAATATAGAATTCAATTCTGGAAGGGGCCCCGTAAAATATGAAGTCAGTCATTCTCAGCTACTATAATTAAACATGATCATAAACTGATCAAACGTAACACCTTAGGTTTATTACAAAGCTTTATTAGAAAGCTGTTCTCACATCCGATCCCTCTGAATATTAGAAACATTCTTTTAATGTTTTCCTAAATGTATTCATGGCCATTTGCTCCTGTACAAAGTCAGTCTTTGGCTAATGCACCAATTTCCCTGGTGTTTATCTGCTGATGTAGTTAGAAACAATCCTCTAGTCAGTTTGCACTCTACTGTATTTTAAAAATGTGTGTATTTCAGTCCTCCTTATCCTGACCATATGAAAGCACAAAAATTAAAAATAGATGTAATAAAAGGAGAATTTCAATGGGTTTACTTTTTCTTTTAGTTGAAACAGCTCAGATATCTGTTAATGCTAAATCTCCTGTTTGTTCAGACCAGATCACCCCTTCCTGAGGAAACTGTGTTTCCCACTGTGTTGACCTTTTCACACTAGAGGACTGGCTGAACAGCTGATACAGCCACTTCACCGTCTTTGGGTGTGCAGGGAAAGCAAGGACTAATCAAGATCTAGGAAGGAACTGGTGATACTGATGAAGAAGTCACCCTGCTGTCCACACTGCATATGCTCTGGAGCTGTGAATTTTATAACCCAAACTAGCAGCTCCGATTATCATCACAGCCAATACATGACTATAACATAACACATAACTATACTGGCTTTTTCCTTCTACACTGGACAACTAGCAGCACTAAAACCATAGCACAGTAGCAATTTTTAGGAGAGTGGCTGGAATAAAAACTCCTGAAAAGTGTGCTGCTAATGGTATCAGAAGAACCATAGGTCAAGTGATACTACGAAGGCATAATTTTTCCAGGAACTGACAAGATTCACTGGCTGGAAAAAGCAAACCGTGTTCCACAATGGCAGATGGAAAGGAAATTACCCTTGCATAGGTTTGAGAAAAGTTCTTTAGCCAGCTCTCTCTTTTGGCAGAGCCTAGCAAGTTTAGCTGGATGGCAGTTGCAGGCTGACTGCCCAGGTCCTGTTTAGCAAGGCAACAAAGGCCTTTTTCATGGTTTAATCAGCACTCAAATGTCACTGGGCTTCAGAATGCAGAATATTCAAAAGAACTCAGTCCTGCTGTGTTAATCAGAGACTCTGACTGTTGAATTAACATGCATTGTCTCAGTAAGTGCTTTCTCCCAGTGACTTTGACTTTTCCAGGATAAGCAGTTCAGTAAACTGTAACAGAAGTGCTGCAGATATCTGTAAGATAATTTATGCAAGAATTGTGTGATAATACAGATGAAATAGACAGTTGCTATAGTCAATCTCCCCGAAGGATGCAGCAACACAGACACTTTCAGCAGGAACATCAAAAGTCAGTCAGCCAAGCTGAAAATTAACTACAAGCAAGTACAGATTTCAGTGTCACGGAAAACACAGACAGCAAGATACACAGTGATGCTCTAAAACACAGAATTAAAATACCATTGAAAGCTATTAATTGCTTTGGTTCTTTCCATAACTTGAGAGGCTGATCAAATGATGGCACGTAATGAAATATGTGGAATATAAGAATGCACTTGGGCTCTTTTTGTTTTCTATTATTCTTCACATTTCTGGGAGTAAAGACACTTTGAAGGGAAGGAAAAGGAGGAGTTTGTCATAAACATATTCAGGATTCTTCTGGCACATATTAACTCTCTTTACACTTTCTAGGGATGTGGTGAACAAAGAGTGCAGTAAATGGCATTTTAGTTTTGCTAACTTTATAAGTTTTAACTTAGAGATTTTAGCTCTGATGTAATGACACTTAAGAAGATAAGGATTGACCTTTTGGGGACTTCTATTATTTCAGAGCAAACTGCTTGGTGTACGCAAGAGAAACCTCATGGATCTCAAACGCCAAGTGAACATGTGAAATAGCACGTTTGAAGTGGAGTTTGCAGAGCTGTCACACTGGTTTGACTTCAGCCACAGCTCTGAATAGTAGGAAACCAGAACTTTGCATGGAAAATACCTTTCTGGTCTTTGGCAGAACACACCAGTAATGCACTTTGTCTTAATTTTGACTCTCCCTCCTGTTCATTCTGCTATGATTTTCTGTTATCTCGTTTTCCCTATGCTTGGTATATTTTATTTTTTAAAGATAGTTATGTAAATTACTTTGCATTTTTACAAATATTAAAGATTTAATATCTGAGTCAGTTACAGTTATAAGAATTCCAACTCCAACATCAAGCTGAGCTAGTTATATTGTAATTTGATTCATGATGTAGAAAGAACTGTAAAATATTTGCACCAAAATGAGGGTTTCTTTGGGGTTTTGTCATTGATTATATATCCAGATTGAGCAATTAAAAATTTTGTAGCAAACACAAAATACTGCAGATTATAAATATGAATAGCACCCAAACTATTTCCAACCTGCCGTTATAAAAGTTAGAGAATATTTGTTGATAGTTTACATATTGACTCCAAACATCAGAGCTCCGTTTTGTGCCTTAACACACTACTCTTCATATTTGTTTTGCCGTACTTTGGATGTCACTGCCTTCGGTATTAGCATTGCTCTGGGGTAAAAATACATTTAAAAAGCAGGTGTCTTGCTATCATGATTAGATTCTGAGATGTATCAGTGTGAACTTCTGCTTGAAACAGAGATGTAAGGTGTGGGATCCCACAGAAGGGACCATCCACGCAGCAAGACTTTCGCCAATAATCTATTGCTCAAGGCATAACGGTGTCTCATGCTAAGTTTATGTCTCAGGTTAGGCACAAATCTTAGTCTGTTACCTTCTTAGCCTGACTAATATACCTTACTGCATTGAGGCTCTGTGATACTCTGAATCTCTGAAAATTAAGCCAAAAGAATGTTGCCTTCTGCATGTGTACTGGACAAAAAGATTTCACCTGAGATTCACTACTACATAAACAAAATATAAATCCCCAAGGAGATGGAAGGTGTGTAAAGTGTTTTTGTTACTGGTGACAAGAAAAGAAACAACACATTGGACTTGGGAGTAAGCAAATGTTTTAAGGTAAGTACATGTTGCTGTAGGGAGCCTGGTGCTCCCATAAGGCTTTACAGACTGATTCATTTCAATCCTGTTGGCACAACAGAGCCTAAATCCCTCATACTTTGGTTTGAATTCACACTTTTGCCTCATATTTACTCATTTGAAAATGATGATTCTAATACAAACCCCTGGAATTGTACTTCTAAGGGACTGTTTCAAAACAAGCAAGAAAGAGAAAAACATTCAGATTTCAGAAATATTTTAATGTGTCCAGGATTTCGTTAAAGGATTATTTTCTTCCTTATTCCTCACCATGCCTGTTTATTTGGCAACCATGACCAAAAATGTTCTGTAGCCAATCCTGCTTCTTTTACATATGCACACATTCTTAATCTGATAAACTGGACTGGTTTGCCTTTGTAGCAAAATAAGACTATATAAAATAGTCTCTAATGTTTGATTTCAGAGACCTAATATGTAAATAGGATGTGAATTATAATTTTGATTATAAGAAATATAGTGAGTCTTGTCTTTCTTGAGTGTTCTTCTGAAATGAAGCTGAGACCATCAAAGTAGGAAATTTCAGCTTCAGCAGGTTATGTTGGTGAGATCAGATTTTTTAGTGTCTTTGAAATATAATTATTTAGAATTGTATCAAGTGCAATGAACATCTGAATTAATTTCTTGTCATTTGTGGAGGTATCTGAATTTTTATTTCAAGTGACTTTAGCAATTCACAGAAATGTTGAGCTTTAGCACACAGGTTATCTCATTAACTTCAAGATGGTTATTCATGTGATTAATTTGTCACACACTGAGTCCTTAGGTGGAAAAAATAAGAATATTTTACTTTAAGAAAAGTTAGAAAAAAACCCCTCCACTTTTCAAAACCTCAAATTCAAAATGTACAAAAGGTTTTTCACAAAAAGTAAAATTAAAAATATACGTTGCTCCACTGTGATTTGGTATAGAATTTTAATCCCAAATATACTGATGAGATTCCAAAATATTTAAATTTACTTCAATATGCTATTGAATCAAGGCCGTACTGCTGAACTGTGCGAACAATTTCTTTACCTATGAACTGATTTGTCACTTAATTACAACTTTGTTAACTCCTTTGCTTTATATACTTTCTCCATATTTATACCAACAGGTATCCAGAGTCAACACGTCACGTTATCCCTGTTTTGGTCTGTGTGTTCTAGTTATATGTAAGTACATGAAAAATCAACCAGAGTTTAAAACCCATAGATATTACAAAGGACGTCATAACTTCAAAGGAGTAGTAGAATCCACAGATCCCGTTCTGTCTTCCCTTAAAAACAAACTGGTTTTGATCTCTTCTTGATGAAATTATGTTTGCCACTCTTGAATCACCTTTTCTTGCCATTCTCTGCTACGGTACCATCATCTGTGCAGCTGGTGTTACTGAGTTTGAATTATTCTTCAGCCATACTACCAACTGGATGAGATAAATGAAATCAATATTCTTTTTGTTATGGGTGAAATTAATTTAGCAATTCATAACAGTAGTAGAAGTTCTTTTCTTTGTCCAGTTCTACACTACAATCCATCAAAGTGTTCTGCTTGGCACTTGAATTAACATAATTTGTGGGCAGCAACTCCTTCTGTCACAATAAAATCTTTGAGTCTTTGATTTCAAGTCTATTCCATAGTCAGGGCATTTTCACTCACTACCAATGAACTTTGTTTCAGATATCAAAATAGAGAATAAAAACCATTCATCCTACCAGTAAAGGACTTGTAGTTCTAACGCCTAAATGAGTTCTTTTGATTATTTTTTAAGAAAGACCATCTTTAGTTAATTGGGATTCAAGTTTATGCAAAATATTTTCATAGAATTTTGTTTGTACTGAATGAAAATGCCAGGGCTTTTTTTTTTTTTTCTGGCTGAAAAGATGCCAGCAGGAGCAAACTAATGAGCCCCAAAAAGAGAACATTTGTACAGCTGGAGTCTGAATGTTAGCAAGCTGCTTGTTTTTGATTGACACTGTAACAGTCATGGTGGTGGAAGGTGATCAATAATACTCCCTCTGTGACAATGTAAATAGTGTCATCCAAGAGTGATTGCCAAGCAGAAATATTCAGAGACTCAGCTCAATTTGGGTAAGCATCCAAGACTTCAGATCTTTATTCTAAGTGCCTACATCATCGGAGTCTCCAAATTTCATCCAAAAGTACGTTGATCAGTGGCTTGTTTAGAGCATTCAGGTTTGCTCTGGTATATGGTAGACAGGAAGCATGGTAATAAATAAGAACTCTTTTTTAAATTAACAGCTATTAAGCTTTTAAAATATTTACTTTGGAAAGGGAGTTTTATTCCTGTTATTTACTTTGAGTTAGATCATTCTTCCACATCAGCTTCAATTTGTTGTATATTTAATACACTCAGAAGCCACCATTGGTTTTTGTGCTGGTATATACAGCCACGCACATGACACAGATTATTCAAAAAATTTACAGAACATGTCTACGTGATCTTAATTCAACTCCAAAAGACACAGATTTCCCTAGAAATAAGTAAAATAGAATCCCATCTGAATACAGTGGGCAATGGTTTGTCACTACAGCCAAAACTGTGCTTTTTTTCTAATCAATGCAGGAGTAACCCTGGACTGAGAGACTTCAAAAAGAAAAGGAAAAAATATGAAAACATGTAAGGCAACTTGAAGAGGAGATAGGAACACTTAGAAGGATGGATGCATTAAAAGAGCAGGAGATAAGATTACAGGTCTGAAGGCATGAAGACGGCAGATACAGACAATGAAGGGCTGTAAGCAAAGCTTTTGTGTGTTTTTCCTGGGTAGTAGGAGTGCTGTGCCCAGAGCTAGAGCAATAAGATTCAATAGTTTGGAGAAGTAGAGGCTTTTTTCATTTTTATTGTGCTTTTGGAGTATTTAATGCCTCACTAGACCTAAAAAACCCTAGGGTCCCATGCTCATTTCAATTCAATTAAGATATACAGGCTGTGCAAAATATACATCGATAGGGAGCCACATTTTCAGAAATAACTGCTTATCTGTGCACTTTTTAGCTCATTATAACAGGCTCATGGAATCCAACTTTAAATAAAGGCTGTTGGTGGACTAAATTACAACACAGTATCAAGAGACTTCATGAACTAGATATATTCCATTTTATTAAGCTTTCATTATATATACTATGAGTCAGCAAAACATTCAGGCCCTACTAACCAGAAACCTGGTACTTACTCTAAATCTTGAAGGCAAATATTTTTCGCCAAGGGCACCCAGTAAATGAGCTGTAGGTTTTGGCCCTCTCCCTGTTAAAACAGACTTGACAGAGTGCCTGTCTCACAGACATTTTGAATCTCCTTCCAAAAAGCTGCCAAGCACCCAGGGAGACGGCAGGATCCTCACTTCCACACTGTATGGCATTGTCCTTGCACGACAGCATCTTTCCACACAAACACACCAACTCCCTAAGACTTTATTTTTAAGAAGATAAAGATTTTATTTAAAATTCTGAATAAGTGAACAAGTTGGTTCTCTTGTTAAATTACTAAATCTGGTTTGAGGGGAAGAAGGGGACTTTGTCCCCAAGTCCTCCCACAGTGGGAGCGACGGTGCTCTGCCTCTCTCCCTGCATATGGCCTCACTACCTAAAGGACTGTCACTCAACATACACTGGCTGGTTCCTGTTATAAACATGCTGATGTATGCCAAAAGGTAAAGAAATGCTCCAGTGCTGAAGACGCTTGTAGGAATTCTGTAGTTTTTTAGGTTTCTGCTTCTGTCAGATGCTTGAAATTAGCCAAGCTTTGCAAGGTGCAGGGAGGCTTGCCAGGGAATGACAGAACAGCTCCTCAGGCAAACACAAGTAGTGTCTGATGTGGGTTTTAGCCCTTTTCTCCAACCATTTGTTCTCCAGCAATGAGAAGGCCAGTTATCAACACCACAAACAAGCCTCAGCATGTGCAGGTCAGGGAGCTCTGATGTCCTTCTGCCAAAATGGAGCAAACCCTTTCTAGCCTGCAGAGAGAGCCCCTGTCAGCGTTCACACTGTAACGGGCCAGATGAAAGAATCCCCGCCTGTGGAAACGTCTTTGATCATTACATTAATTTCCTCCTCCTGGGCTCTTATCATTTAGGTTAGGAAAGTGCCTCTGGCTGCACCTGGGATGGAGGCCCCTGGGAGCTGCCTGGATGAGGCTCCCAGCACAGCTGAGGCTCCTGAGCAGGGAGAAGGTGCTGGGAGGGGGCAGAAGGGGCGGGGTGGTTATTTCAGGAGGGGCAGGGAGCCCCTCACCTGGGCAGTGCTCCAGTGCAGGCGAGGGTACTGAGGGTGTCCTAGTACTGGGGTGCCTGTGGAAACGCTGTTTTTGGGGCTGTGGGGTCTGGACTGTGTTTCATCCGTGTGGTGGAGTTCCAGCTGAGGTGTGTGCTTGGGTAAAGAAGTGCTGGGGTGCCTGTGGAAACGCTGCTTTTGGGGCTGTGGGGTCTGGACTGTGTTTCTTTTGTGTGGAGCAGTTCCAGCTGAGGTGTGTGCTCGGGTAAAGGAGTGCTGGCGTGCAGAGCCTTTCTGCGGTGGGGCGGGGGAGCAGGCAGGTTAGACCTGCCTGGCACCAGCCCCTCAGCCGGGCGGTCAGAACGGCCGGGGAAGCGTTTTGGGGGACAGCGCTAAAGCATCAGTAAGCAGGGGATGGGCAACCCTTCTGGGTGATTTTGGGGGAGCCCCCGGAGCAGCAAGGAGAGCAGGATCCCTTCCTGTGCAGTGGCTGGGCTGTGAGAGCCTGCCTGCGTCGGGGTGAGGGCTGTGAGGGGCCTGGAGGGAACGGGGAGTCGAGGTTTAGTGGGGGGAAAGAAGCCTCAAGAAAAGGTGTGAAAAAAGCAGCAAGACGGTAGGTTGAGGGGAAACAAGTTTTGGAAGGAGCTGCCGGGTTGGCCTGGGTCACTGTCCCAGCTGGTTGAACTATCTCTACTTCTAATGGCAGGAACCCAGTGGGGAAAAGGCAGAGCACCGGTGGCACTGGAAGGGACCTGCTGCGGCTGGTGAGTTCCCTGTGCCTTGTTGTTTGTGTGTTTCATTCCCTGGAAAACATAACTGACAGTAAACGTGGCAATACACAGCTCGAAAGCACAGCAAGGCTCTTCAGACACTTCCAAGTCTTGGTTTACTTGTTGCAAATGCACCTGAAATGGTCATGGTGGAAAGCAATTTCTTTAGAGGAAACAAAAAAGGTAGGGAATGATTCCATGTTGGTGCAGTTCTTACAGAGCTTGAGCAAGGGATTACTTTATGCTGCTACTTTTTCAAGGGGCTTTTTGGAAATATACTGGCAGAGGTGACAGCAGAGAGACTATACTTGGCTAAATTTCTTGAATTATAACAATTCTAAAATATGTTTTTTTCTTTTTTTTGCTAATATTTCTGGTTCTTCTTGTATGTGTTAATGTTCCTGTAAAGAAGGATTCAAAACATCCCTGTTATAAATAATGGGAGTTGATTCAACTTTGAAGTCAATAGGAAAACTTCAGTCAATTTCTCATGGTATTTGACTATGTTGTAAAGGATATGGAAAAAATATTTTCAAAATAGCATTGCTCTGAAAGGTGCAATGGAAGGTAACATGAAATCTTCAGTCACGATATATAGTAATTCCTTTGCTTTAACTATAGTATAAAAGAAGCCTACTCTGTTTTTCTGGTTTGTTTTCTGGAACCTTTATAACACAAGTTGGTACAAGCATGTAGGTGGTTACAGTTAACTCTGGCATTAAAGTGATATGTGACAACATCAGAAAAATAGCACCCAGTGTATCAACTGGTATTGTAATATGTAAAACAAGTATTGAACATATGTACATGCAGCTAACCACTCTGTCTTAATTACCAGCAAAGTATTAAGTTCTTTACCACAAATAAGTTTTGGTTTAGTCCTGTGAGAGATTAAGGCATTGTAATCACTTTTTACATCTCTAAGAGATTTGTAAATTAATGAAATAACAGTAGTTTAAATCAGAAGAAAAAGTGCATGCAGAACAAACACTGCTTTCTTCTAAATGTGCTTGCCTGGTGTTTCACAGAATTATTCAGAAGTTGGCTGGTGTCACAGTTCACATCTTTCTCAAAGAAATAATCAGTATCAGCTGTTTCTTACATAATATATGTAAAAAATCAATTGAATACATAAACCAATAAGAACTACTCTGTGAGTTAATTTATTAATTGATTTATTATAATTCTAAATTGTTGAAATGAAATATAGTACCTGGCACAAAAATTAAGCCTTATTTTTAACTATTGAATGTCATTGAGATTACTTTCAAAAAGGATATTGGGTGCTGAAGAATGGTATAAATTTTAACCTGCCTACTTAAAATCTATTCTTGCATGTTTCTGGTATCGCACAATCCCCTGGTTTTCTGGTAACTATGTAGTCAAATAGACATGTAGTAGGGTGTGACACATGAAGAAAGTAAGGGTGCTTTCTGTCCTGCTGGGGAGCTGGAAGAGTTCACTGGACTCCTACTCTACACTGAGGGTATTGCTGCTTTTGAATTTATGTCTCTCAGTGCCAGGTTTGAAGGCTGTGATGCCAAGGAGTGGTTAACCTGTGGATGTGCAAAACGCACATTGTGTCTGGCTACCAGAGGCTTTGAGATGGTCTTTGTTCCTTCTTCCATGAGAGAGCTGAAAGAAGTCTCAGTTACTGCAGTTCAGAACCCTTTTTCTCCTACACCTAGTTGATATCAGTTCACCTGAATACAGCAAGCCCTGAATTTCGGTGACAGAGTTTAACATGGGTATAATTCTGCTCTTGGACAGCTGAGAGCAATCATCTCATCATCCCAATATGAGGTGCCCCTGGTCTCATCTAGAGATACTTTCAGTGAAGAAAATAGTGGGCCTTTTTTTCTTGGTGGTGATTAGTTCTTGTTTTAGCTCACCCTAAAAAAACAGAAGTGGGGGGAGAGGATGGGGTTCTGATTGGGTTTGTGTCTCATGTTTGCATTCATATCCCTAATTACCCCCAGAAATTTGACTTTGCTGCAACTCACTTGCCACTTTAATGTAATTAAATTTGGCATAGAAAATTGGGAGAAAACATATAGGAGTTAGATGGGAAAATTAGGGAGGATTAAGTGGTAAATAAACTTAACAGTCAAAATAACCAAATACTAAGGCAAATACCAAATATTAACCAAAAAATCTAATTTGGAACTTATCAGAACTTTTTCTTTACTACTTAATCTGCAATGAAAGGGAATAAGCCCATTTCTTTCTTCTGAGGTCACCTTTAAAGGTGATTTATAGTTTATAGTGCTACAGTAATTTCTGAAGAGAAACAGGGCAAAGAGAAAGCCACTGAGACTATCAACACTGTTGAAAGTTTGATGATAGTGGCATCAAATTAAAGACAAGTACCCTGTCTCTCAGGCAGTCCTAGGGGAAAAAGAAGGGAGTGTTTTTTATCTGAAGTAGTAAAAAGTATGATAGTGGGTGTCATGTAACTTTTTCATTATCCTGTCACACTTGGAAATTCTGTATCACAGCACCTCAAAGTTAAGAGTAGAGCAAATTTATGGCAGTGTATCAGTCCTTTGGGGTATTTGGCTTTTTTTTTTTTCCCACTTTTCCTATCTAGATTTCAGATTTAGTATTAGTCATTTCCCATCTCACTCTTGAGATGAAATAACACGGGACTGCAAAGCTAAATTCAGATCAAGGGATTTAGTTGCAAATTTAAAATAAGGAAATAAAAATTCTGTGTTAATTTCAGTGTCACTTTTGATGAGAGGATATTCTCTATTCCCAAAAAAAGTTTTCTGTGCGTTAAATAGTTTCTATGGCACTTTGAATATGGCAAAACCCCTCTTGTTAATTTTTGGTGCTCTAGTGAAAGTTAAATAGCAGTTGCAGCTTAGGCTTAGAAGACGTTTTGTCTGTCTTACATGCATCCACACATCTGTGCGTGCTATTTTTAATCAGAGCTGTAAGAACTCCCTGCTGTCTTTACATGACCAGATCTTTGGTTTTGTATGAACTTGGTTCCCTAATGTACAAACCCATGCTCAAGTAATCATTGCAATGTGTGAGTTCCTGCAGGCATGCAGGGAGAATTGAAAAAACAAAAAAAATTCTCCACAACTCAAACCACAAGAGACCCAACACACACACAGAAAATGCCCCAAAACCCAAGTAAAACCTAAACAGGCTACATGGAGGGCATTAAGACTCGTGGTAATGATTCGTGATGGGCAGCTAAAAATAATGAATATAGATGATTATTTCTATAGGGTTTTTTGGAGATTGAGAGGTTTTCAATAAACTGAAAAGAGTTTTGTTTCTTTCCTACTTAGACATGTAGTATTCAAACAAGAAAAATGGATTCCTGATGTCCAAGGGAAACTAATGCCTGTCCAAGAAGTAATTAGACTACTGCTTAATTTATATTTATACTAGTTAGTAAGTAACTTCTCAAGTCATAAAGGTTTTTGGGTCTGGACCAGACTGAAGTTTAACTTTGTTTGCTTTAGAAGACAATCTCTTCCTATGTGGGAGGAAGAGTTAAATTTGAACATCTTTGGCAGTCAAAGACCAGAAATTCTGTATATTTGTCATTGTTATTCTAATTCTAAATCTGTTGTTGTAGTTTCACTTACTTGAATGAGAATGGTTTGTTGAATTACCTGTTTTGGATCAAAAGCAAGATTCTGTCATTCAGATGATCATAGCAAAAGGAATAAAGGAGAGGGTGGAAACTTTGCAGGTAGAATATTTCTGTTCCCAGCCAGTGGGTAACTCTTTCAAACAGGGTCACAATTAACACAAAAGGTTTTGTGTAGCTGTGTTAAGGAATACACAGTGTTTTTCACAAGCCAGCCTTTTTGTGTGATCAAAATGGAGAGTCAGCAGGGATTTGAAAGTGCATGACTAGAAGTAGATTAGAAAATACAAAAATACTTCTGTATTTCAGAAATAGGTAACACTGAAAGGAAAGCAGGGTGCACCAGCTGTAACTAGCAATGCTAATGCAAACACTTTATTCCCTGCCCGCTTTTGCTCTGTAAAATGTACACAGGAATTACTGGCAAAAACTTCGTGCAGTTACAGCATCTCTTGTCACAGCATATACCACCCTAGCGACAAAGCAGAAACTCTGAACTCCATTGCAAAGCATTAGTTTCTTCTATGGATTTATTGTTTGGTTTTGCATTACCTTAAGAGCTTCAGCCTACACTAGAGGCTGGTAAGGTGGTACATCAGATAGGCAGTTCAACAACCTCAGCTGAGAGGTTGAGAATTGATAAGGGTTCATGAACCTGGTACGTAAATGTCCTGTGACTGTGCAACAAGCTGGGCTTGTGGTCTCACTGCTTCTTGTCCTGCAAGACTCCACTGTTGTGGGCAAGTGCAGCTGTGAAACCTGAAACTTAATATATGTTCCCACAAAAAAACAGTGAGTGCCTTTTACAAGTCACTTGTCTCTCAGCCACAGGTAGCACTGTATACATGAGTCCCTCTCCAGTGTCTCTTTGCTTATTGCTAAGCAGCTGATTGTGTTCATTGCTTCTTTGCTGGGTTTCTCCTTCCTGCACCATTTGATCAGTCACCACTGTCATTGTGACAGCCTGGTCTAGTCTTTGTGTATGTTACCGTGACAGAACAGCAGCTTTGGTATTTTTCCACCTTGGGTATTTTTTCTGTTGTTCCAGGTGAGAGAACATGTAGAGGCTACCTTCCCTTCCATTTTCTTCAACATTACATATAATCTGAAACATGAAGTAGGTAATCCACATGTTTTAGTGCAGCCTCTCTTCAACAGGAGTAGTGTCTCCTGACTTCAGGATAAAGAGGATGCCAACAGGCCTGTAATAACAGGAAAGATAGGTGAAGAAGAAAATTAAAAGTTAATATCATATAACAATGATAGTGAGCAAAGGCAGAAAAGCAACTCCTTCCAACTGATGCAATAAACTTAAGATGGCAAAATATCAAATTCTGGGGGTTTTGAGTACAAACCAGTATTTCTTGTAAGATTATTATACTTTCAAATATGATTACCCTTTCTGTTTAAGTTTTTCCTATGTGTAAAATGTTTGTTTCCTTAGGAAAAACTAAGTACAGCCTTCCCACAAAGAAGCAGCAGAAAGAGGCATTTCTGAATTTTTGGGGATGGAACAAAGGACCCATGATTACTTAGAAAAAATACTTGCCAAGACCTTGTGAGCCATGCTTCAACCCACAGTAGACTTGAAGGGCATTACAGAATAAACCTCTATAAATGGGTTTATACTGGAAACCTTGACAGGCCTAAAAGCAAAGCAGTACACAGATGCCACTATAACTAAGAGCAGTGACTCTTCAAAGAGGTTTGCCAGCAGGTAAATAAACTGCCATTGTGCAGCTCACCTTGTTAAACAGGGAAGTTTGGAAAATGCTTGGAAAAATGGAACCAATCGGTGTTACCTTAGATATCTGTTCTGAGAGACAGCTGCCTGCTGTGGGATGAACACAGCATATGTACTATTAAAAACAAGGTCTTTGTTCTGAGAGCCATGCTACAGGTAATCTGAACCCTGTGAATTTATATCCTCTTCACAGTTGTCAGGTTCTTTAATATAACTTTTAATCATATCCCATCTGCCCCAACTTTGACGTATGTAACATAATAGGTCAGGTGGATACAAATATTCAGATGAGTGAGTTGAGCTTCAGCGAGTCTCATGTGTAGTTGATGTGCCAGCACGAACCTGTATCCTTGCTACCCCCTCCTTTTTTTTTTTTTTTGAAACATTGCATTTCAATTTGTCAGTGTAGTTTTGCCCTATTTTGACTGATTCATGGGCTCCTGCAGCCAGTTAAAACTGGGAGTTTTTTGGTATGTGTTCTGGTGGCTTTTTTTTCTTTTCATTTTGTTACAGCATGAGTGTTGTTTCAGGCCCTTTCACAGAGGCCCAGTAAAATTGCTGAATGACCATGGCTGCTTGGATCGGTAGGGGACACTAAGTCACAGCTGAATCCTTGCATCATCACAGACTGCAAAAGCAATATTGGTTTTAGAGTGGTGAAAAAAGAGTAGTATGGAGTTTGGAATAGTTTTGTTTGTTAACACACGTCTTGTTCTAGAGATGTATTATGCAAGCTCTTCTATGGGAAAATATAATCTTGGATTTTCTGCAGGGAAGGCAGCCAGGTTGTCTCAGGCTTTACTTGATGTTCCTGGGGATTTGGGCATATTTATTTGGGGGTTTTTTTTAATGGGGTGGGGCTTTTTCTCCAAACAATCTATTATGTGTTGTTCTTGAGAGGGAATGTTTTGCTTTTTTAACCAGGTATAAAAATTTGGACTTGACAGATACTGGTTTTAATGCAGATTTAAAATTTAAATAAGCTTAAAAGCAACAGTGTTAAAGTGGTACAAAATCTTATATAATTTCTCTCAGTTTCTAACTTATCTTGTCCTGCCTTAACTGTAGATTCTAAACCATAAATATTTTTATTCTGGGAAACAGAGAAGTAAAATTTTACATTTAAACAGTAGCATCTAGGAAAAAAACAATTTTTTTTCCCCTCCTAATTTGATATTGCTAGGTCTTCTATCTGTTAATCTTGAATTATTGCTTGAAAAACACAATATAAATCGATTGGAACTCCAAACTAAGGACAAGGTTTTGAAACAGCAGGATTTCTTTTTTTTTTTTTTTTTTTTTCCCTCTGGCAGTCTTTATTTCTCTATGTGACAAAACGTGCAAATGTTTGCAGACTGGTACTGGGTTTCTTTAACAAAACCAAACACGTAGGTGCAGTCCTAATGAAATTAATCTATAAATTGAGCTGCATTTTTTGAAATGACTGGTTAATACCTGGTGTTTGTGTGTGTGTTCATAGTGATTTGAAAGAAGTTTTAAGGTTTAAAGCTTAAAGCAGGTGTAATTTTCACCACTAAAGAAGCAAACCATGGCTTCTGAAGGTTTCACTTGCTTAATCCCTTTTTTAACACCTCACAGATTGCTTGTTTATCAAACTGGCTGCTTTGATAAAGCTGCTTATCTCAGATCAAGAGCACAGTATCTATCAACTTCAATTTATTAAATTCTAGGAATAAGAGTCTATCAGTTTCATTATCTGGATCTTCACAATACTTTAATTTTGGAATAACAGGTTGCATTTAGCAGCTACTTTCTTCTTAAACATGACATCCTGGAGCTGTTGTTTGACAGCTGGCTGACTATGAGCCAGCAGTGTGCCCAGGTAGCCAAGAAGGCCAACAGTATCCTGGCTTGTATCACAGATAGTGTGGCCAGCAGGACTAGGGCAGAGTTTGTGAGGCCAGACTTTGAATTAATGTGTATTTTTGGGCCCCTCACTACAAGAAAGACGTTGAGGTGTTGGAGTGTGTCCAAAGGAGGGTTGACAAGCATTGGAAGGGGCTGCCCAGGGCAGTGGTGGAGTCACCATCCCTGGAGGTGTATTAAAGACATGTCAATGTGACCCTTAAGGACATGGTTTAGTGGTGGGCTTGGCAGTGCTCAGTTAATGGTTGGAATCAACTCTGTTAAAGGTCTTTTCCTACCTAAATGATCCTACGATATGCTTTTGTCTTTGACTTTCCCAGTGTACCTCTTCTCGCGTTCCTCAGACATTTGGAGGTTTGTCTGAACAACAGCCCTTCCTTCAAGTGTGCCGAAGGGTGCCACCAGTTTGGTGCCCTCTGCCAACTCCACAGCATACTGCATTACCTCAGACATCCAGCTTATCGGCCTCCCTATGGGGTACGTGCAGGTACTGCACTTGCAGTACAAACACAGGAGACTTCCTGTGTATAATCACCACTTTCATGGCTGAGTAACTCAAGTTGCAACTTTTACACGACCTGATAATGGGAAACAGAGATGGTACTGATTTGGTGACTTGATTTCCATTGCTTTTGGTTTCAGTGTGACCACACCATATCATCTTCACGCTCTTTGTAATGGTGATTGTTCTACACGTGCTGCTACAGCAGCTCTGACCAGGGTAATGAAGTGGCAAGCACAGGAATTCTGGGAAGGGAAGCCCATTTATTCCTAAATGGCTGTCCAGTTGCAGCTGGTTTCTGGCCAGACCTTGTTTTGGGAAGTACAACTATGCACTAAAGAGAGAGGTACCCTGTGATAGAGCAATTTCTGTGTGTGGTCTCATGGCATCATTTGGTCTCAGCATTGTTTCGGGCTTTTAACTGGAGATTGATGCTTTGGGGTTTTTTGGTCTGTTTGAGATGCCTAAAATGCCTTTTCCACGCCATCCCAGGAAAATGCTGCCATTTAAAATAAAGGAGGAGAAAGGTCCTTCTAGCTCAGATTCAGATATAACGTTGCAAGAACTCTGCAAAAAAAAAAAAGGATTGTCTTCCAGTTGTAAAACAAAATTACAGTAATGTGTAGAATATAAAATCAAGGGAGTTTTTAGTTTCTGATTAGAAACTTATTGTAGGGGTTAGCTGGAATAATGACAGGTCCCTTACTAATGCGTGCTGGAAGCATATTATGATAGCAGCATGGAAGAAACTTGCACTTACCTTGTTTTGCTGTCTTCAAAGATATGTGAACCTCTAATGCTTTAGCTGAAATATTAAGTTTCTGTAGCTATCTCATTTAACTAGTTCTAACACTTTTCAAATAAGCTTGTTAGCAGGCTACTGAAATAAATGTAGCTGCTTCTTTTTCTCAAAAGCTTTTTCCTTTGGCAATTTAGCTTGCCTCTTTCACATGAAATATTCTGGAAATTTTAGAGACTACTCATTAATCCATGTTTTGGAAAGGTATGCTGACCTTGCACTTATAGATGTGGGTGGGTAAGGGATGAGTGTGATCATCCATCATCACACATAGTACTGGACAAGGTGGAAAGAGCAAAATAGATCACTTGCAAAGAGGGTAAGCCAGTGATTCATGTCATTACTTTCCAGAGCTGCTTTTCAAGCAGCAGGACGGTGTGGAGCAGGGTATTCTCTGTGAAAAGAAATGAAGGTATAAACTTTTACATCTTCCTGACCTTGATGGTCACATTCAACACTCACCCATGAAAATTTTACAGTTGTTTATTCAGCTTCTGGAGGTCACTGTTTCTGCCTGAAGATGTGTGGTTCTTGTAAGACCTGCTCATGAGCAGTGGAATCCATGTGTGCTCTCTTGCCTGCTGCTTGGCTTCTGGGAGTATTGCTCAAGGGACTGAAAGTCTGCTGACAACTGAGTTCATGGTTACTGTTTGAAATTGAACATTACTTACTGCAAACACAAGATGTGCCCTACTAGATTGCTTCAATGGTCCTTTGATCTCCAGAATCAGATGGCAGAACATCTTCAATTAGGAAGAGCACACAAGTATCAGTTGTCCATTCCCCTCATACTTGTCCAACATCCTGAATGGCTGTATTAGGGAGTTTCCTCTTATCATCTGTCTCTGGGCATGTGTTACAAGTTCAGAAAAACCCCAGCACTGAGTGGTGGGAACAAACCTTTTGTCTGTTCAGGCTTCCATATGCAATTTCTGAAGCCCTCCTAAAGCCACAGTGCTCTCTCTCTCTGAACCAAATTACAAAGTAGACGCTACTCTGCTGTAGAAATTTTTTTCTCTTTACAATACTTTAACCCTTTCATTCATTTCAAGGAACTAACATTTGAATGTCTTATGTCACATAGGGTTAATCCATTCTCCACAGTGAAGTGCAAAAATTTCAGAAATAATGTAATCTGTTCCGCTGCCAGCCGTATAAAATATTGTTTACACTCCAGGCCTATTGCTTCAGGAAATTGATAGGAACAGCTGCTCCTTCATGAGAAAAGTAGAAAAGTCCTTCCTCTCTGACCAGGGGCACTTTACAGCCACCTTTACTTTATCAACATGACACAGAAGCATGGAGGATTACATTTCAGACTTTAAATAATAATAAAAACTGTGTAGCAAAGAAACTCTCTAAAACTTCACTTGGGAACTTTTGTGAAGCTCTGAGCCATCTCCTTGTGCTCAAAAGGATTTGTTCAAAACAGAATTAAATTTGGAGCATAAGATATACAGTACAATGAGAATCCAACTTCAAATGTACCTCGTTGCTACTGAGTTGAACACTATAATTACAATTATAACTCTGCAGTGCTTTATGCATAAATTATTTAAATTAAACCACATAGATTATTCAAATTTTATCTTCAAGAAACACTTCTAAAAGCCTGCTAACACTCACATTGCAACTCACTGCTAACATGAAAAACTCTTAAAGGCTTGATTATGTTTTTAAATCTTTTTGGAACTAGGCTCTGTGCAGTGACTTGACTTATTTCAAGTTGAATGAGTCTTGGGTTATATGGATTTGGTGCTAGTAATGTATTTTCAGATCCACCTTCAAGCTCAGTTGAGCAAAAGACTCATCTGGTGCTATTCAGTCTTTCCTTTCCTGGTAAAACCTAGTGTTCTGTGAGGGTTTGAATGCAAAGCAAAAGCCCCTCCAGTGAAAAGAAGGAACTCACACTTTTTACCTTGCAAGAGCAGCCCTGGCTGGTGTAGTTGTTTGACATTATATTGACAATTATTTGCATGACACAATCCCAACAAAAGATATCTTTTCTGATCTGAAAATATTATTCACGAGAAGTTCTTACCAGGGTAAACTTGACTCCTCTTGTCCTCTGTGAGGACATATGTTGTTTTGAGCAGTTCTCATGGGTGGTTAGGAAAATAAACTTGTTCTGTTCATTCTTCTTGTAAAAATATCTGTGCACTCCTGCACACAAACGGGTTAGAATACCTGTGGCAAACTGTAACATTTTTGTCTTTTCAGCAGAACTAAAACTTACTTCTGGGAGCAAATTCAGTAAAGGCTTTAACCCTTCTCTCTGTCAGTACATTTTTCTAGTGAAATCACCTAACCAATGTATGAATGTTCTTAAGCTTGTTACTGGCTGCAGACAATATTGAAAAGAATCTCTGAATTGTAGCGTACAAGAACATGATTTGTAATTTACAGAAGGTAGTGTTTTAATCCTCTTATTCTTGGACATCATAATTTTGAATTCCTCTATGTCATTTAAGATTTTCACTTAGTTTTGTTCTGTTTCCTGAAAAAATCAGTAGAAAGTGGAGTTAAGCCAACACAGAATATGTCTGAAAATCTCATGCTCGAAGTTTATTTCTATTAAAGTGACAATTTACTGCTGCAGAAATTGTAATGAAGGAGGGTATGCTTTTTAGTGTCATCTTTTCTGAACAAATAACTAACGTGATTTTGCAGATGGTTATTTGGAAGATAAATTAGTATTGTTATGACACTTAGATACCTAATGAGAAAGAAACCTAGATCTGTTCCAAGTGTGGAATTGTGGAAGAAGATAACTGAAAATCTAAATGTCCTCTTGGGGTTTGTATTCCTTATATTAAAAATAAAAGGAAGGACTTTCAACTTTGTATTTTTCATCACAAACTGAGTATTAAGTTAGTTATGCATATATAAGAACTCACTGAAAATGACACATAGTTTGAGGGTCTATATCATGTTAAAAGACTGTGGAAGAAATATTTCTGCTTCCTTGTGTAGGTTGCTCAAACCTTTAGTCTTTGCATGATCAGGTAAGCAGGGCTGTATGGGGCAACTTTGCTCAAAGAAAATGTCCATAGAGTGGTTACCCTCATGAAACACAGCTGCTGAAGACCAGCAGCAAGATATTCCTATATTCCCACAGTGATGGAAGTCATGATTCTTCCATATGTTATTTTCAGGTGGTAAGGTTTTAATACCTCTTTCAGTTATAGTATTTGTAACATCACGTGATTTAAATCTTCATCTGCACTTTCATCTTCTCAGTTCTGGAAAGAACCACAACAGTTACATGGGGGTTTTCTGGTTTGATTTGGAATTTGGCAGGGGGTGGGGGGGATGGTTTGTGTTGTGTTTTGTTTTGTTTTGCACTGCATCCAGATCTGTGTTTGGCACTCATAGGAAACTTCTAACCTCAATATCCATTTTAACTCTCTTTTGGGATGAGTCAAAAGGAGAAACAATCTGGAAGCAGTTTCTCTCTGAAATGCAAAAGACAGTTATCAAATCAGTGGATATTTGTATATCTAATTCAGTGGATAAACAGGAATGCTCAGTTGTTTCTTAGTAGAAGTTCAAAGAAGAAAAACAATAAACATGTCTTCTCCCCTCCTCAGTTCCTTAAATGTATGTTTAAGTTTGTCAATTTCTTTCTTTGACACTGTTTTACAGTTAATACTTCAACAAATCAGAAATAAACTTTAATGTTGCATGCAAATTCTAAACTCATCATCTTAGGACTATAATAAAATCATGTCCAGGCACAGTGTGGCATGCTGAAGATGGTGTTATTTGAAATCCCTGTGGCTTATAGCCTACAATTCTGTGATAATCTTTTCAAAAATCTCTTAGAGATTTCCCATATTATCACTGAAAATACTTCTTTGCTATCCTTAGTTATTCTGACATAACTGTGGTAGATTGTAAGTTTAAAGTGTTATTGAACAGGCTACAATTAAATGTGTTTCAAAGGCATAGTTCTGTACTCTTGGCACAGAATTGAAGACAAGTATATCCTGTTTAGTAGCACAGCTCTCACCATCCAGTGGTAGCAGGACATCAGTCTCCTGTTGCAGAGTGGAGAAAAGGCAGCAGATTTAATGCTGCCATATTTCTATGCATAGCAGTACAGAACATTTGTATTTAATACTGGATGTGTACGGTTGTTAAAAATAATCTTGTGATGAAACTTGCACTTAAATAGAATCTGCTGGTAGCAGGGGTTGCCCACTGCCCTAACATAAAGCAAATCTTCATACACAACAAAAGTAACATTTATTTAAGAGGAAGAACTAGTGCAGTCTTCAAAACAATTTAAAGTTGATCAAATCCAGATTAATTTTAAACCTTATTGATTTTTCTTTGCAATGAATGTGCCTATCTCATTTGTATCATGAATTGCTTGTAAATGCAGATAGTTAGAAACACTTGTTTCAGAAAAGAGCCATCTACCTCCACAGCAGCTTCTGTTCACCATTATTCTTGGTTACAGTTACCTGCCGGATACAGCCCCTCACACACATCATGAAAAGCTTGTGGAGAGGCTTTCTGTTGGTCTAATTCTGTTGGTTTCTTCACTGTCAGACAGTCAATCAGCCAACATGTAAAATACAAGAGCTTACAGAGATCCCAACAGCCTTTTCTATAGTGATTGTAAAAACATCTTTCAAGGAACTCAGAACTGCTTGTCTGAACAAGTTGTTTTCTCTATCATCCCTTCTATTTTGCAGAAGCAGCCGTGCTTTTAACTATTTGTTCTGAATGTGCTTTTTTGCTAAAAGCATTTCCCATCTGCTGACCCTTATTTTACCACTTACATACTACTTTCACATTTAAATGTGATGATCTGTAGTGATAACATTGAAGTAGGGAACCATTTCTTAAAGCAACTGTCTCTTGAAGGATTTGGGGTTTTATATTGATGAAGTAAATGTTTAAAAGATGAAAACCAGTTTATTGGAAAGAATTGTTATACACCAACATTTTGTTGTAGGAGAACAAGGATATTAGGGGTCAAATATTGCTGAAGAGCCCAAAGGCCTGTGCAAGGGAGAGAGAAGCCTGCTTCCAATGAATAAGCCAGGTTCTGTTGTATTATAGAATCATCTCTTTCAGTAATAGAAAAATACAAATCCTAGTAACTTAAATGTAAGTACATATTTTAGAGAGAGTTATAACTTGTTTATGGCCATATACTGTTAATTTTACTTCCAGCCATGTTAGTAACCCATAATTGACTCCAATTTATGAATGCATGCTGCCTTTGTTTTCAGTCATCAGGCATCAGGGAAGCTGTTTTTAAAGGAAGCCTGAATTTCAGTTTCACTGTGTGACTTGGCTGTGGTTTCTGACTGATGTGTTTTATTGCTGGCTTATGCTAATGACCTGCAGGTTGGAGTCTTTAAGGCTGTAGGAGCATCTGCAGCCCTGGGAGTTATCAATTAGGGAGTAGGTGTTCATCTGACAAAACAGGGGAGCCAGATGTCTTCTGTGGACACCAGTTTCCTGGAATTTACCCCAAGCTGAATGAAGAAGGAATAAAGTTATTACAAAGGAACAACTGTAAGGAAGCACATGAGTCAGAAGAGGCTGGTGGAGGAGGACTATTAAGATCATATATATGTCCCAGATTGGCAAGAGAAAGCGTGATGCAATCTCCACTACGCCCTTATGTTTGCTATCTGAAGTAAAATAATTACAGCTTTTGAGATCTTGGATAAAGTTTAATGTGTTGGTTTGCTTTCCAGTATTACTAAGTCACTGTAAACATAGAACTCATAAAACTGCATCTCTAAAAAGAGTGTATTATGAGCTAGATGAGGTATTTTAGGAATCTGTTGTTTCTGACATACTAAAGCTGATAAGCTGAACTTTCTCACTGGCACAGTTGGTACTGAAGAAGAGCAAACTGATTGAGAAATGGTGACTGGATCCCACAAAGGCAGTACAGCTGAATTCTTAATACATTTATGTGGCAGTAGTATTTCAACCTAATGATTCACTTCCATTTCCCCTAAAAAAAAAAAAGTTCTAGACACTTGAGCCTGAATCTCTGTTGCCCTGTCTTTTGTGCAGTCCTCAGTGCTGAAAATTGGAGTGCTTGTGCATTAGACTACACTGTCAGTAACACTATATGATGCATATCAAAGGCAAGTGTGACTCAGTACATACAGCTCATCAGCTCATCTTAAATAATTCATATCATAGAATTATTGAATATCTCAAGTTGAAAGGAATCCAAAAAGATCACAGAGTTTCTCTCTGTTCCTCACTGGACTACGTAATGTCATCATTGAATGGAATTCTGTAATTATTCCTGGTCATATCTAACTTATTTCACTATAGTATGTCCTTTAAGACTCTTTTTTTCTGTTCCATTATCTCCCGAAAGATTTCCTCTTAAGTGTTTCCAAAAGAAAAAAAATCAAAGGCTTTTTCTTTTTTGCAAACTCTCACTCCCCTGGTGTAAGTTGATGGATTTCTATGCACTGAAAGGAAACAGTAGATTATCCTGAATTTCATCTGTTTCCTAATATTTGCAGCTTTTTCCCCTCCAAAAAGCCAATTCACCTGTCATAACAAAGAGGATTGATATATTTGAGTCAGTAATGCTTTGGCAAGATCAGGTTAGCAAGGTCAGTGTGATCCCTGTGCCGGGAAAGGTTATGGAGCAAGTCGTTTTGATCACTTCAGTTATAACTTGGCACCTATGTAGCTACCTGGGGATCAGGCCCAGCCAGCATGAATTTATGAAAGGCAGGTCCTGCTTGACCAACCCGATCTCTTTTTATGACAGCGTGACCCACTTAGAGGATGAAGGACAGGCTGTGGGTGTTGTCGGCCTTGACTTTAGTGAGGACATTGACACTGTTTCCCACAGCATTTCCCCAGAGAAATGGGCTGCCCCTGTTTGGACAGGTGCCCTGTTCACTGGGTAGAAAACTCTCTGGGTGGCTGAGCCCAAGGAGTGGTGGTGAATGGAGTTACTGAGCCAGTGGCTGGTCACAAGCCGTGTTCCCAAGGGCTGTCATGAAGCCAGTCTTGTTTAATGTCTTTATTAAAGATCTGGATGAGGGCATCAAGTGTACCCTCAGTCGCTTTGCAGATAACATCCATTTGGGCAGCAGTATTGGTCTGCGGGAGGGTAGGAAGGCTCTACAGAGGGATCTGGACAGGATCAATGGCTGAGGCCAATTGTGTGAGGTTCAAGGCCAAGAGGCAGGTCCTGCACTTGGGTGACAACAAGCTTAGGCAGTGCTACAGGCTTGGGGGCAGAGTGGCTGGAAAGCAGCCCAGAGGGAAGGGACCTGGAGGTGCCAGCAATCAGGTGTTCAGGAGGTGTTCAGCAATCAGCCGAACTAGAGCAAATATGGTCCCTGCTAGCCAAGAAGGACAATGGCTTCCTGGCCTTTATCAGGAATGGTGAGACCAGCAGGACCAGAGCAGGGATTGTTCCCCTGTGCTGAGCACTGGTGGTGCTGCATCCTGAGTTCTGTGTGTGGTGTGGGCACCTCACTACAAGAAAGACACTGAGGTGCTAGAGTGTGTCCAGAGAAGGGCACGGAGCTGGTAAAGGGTCTGGAGCGCAAGTCAGGAGCAGCTGAGGGAGCTGGGGTTGTTTAGCCTGGAGGAAAGGAGGCTCAGGGGTGACCTTATTGCTCTTTACAACTGCCTGAAAGGAGGTTGTAGTGAAGTGGGTGCCAGTCTTTTCTCCCACATAACAAGTGATAGGATGAGAGGAAATGGCCTCAAGTTGCCGCAGGGGAGATTTTGACTGGACCTTCAGAAAAATTTCTCTGCCTAAATGTTGGTCAGGCTGCCCAAGGAAGTGATTGAGTTACCATCCCTGGAGGTATTTAGGAGACTCTAACTGTAGCACTTGGTTTAGTGGTGGACTCGATGTTCTTTTAGGTCTATCCCAACCTAAATATTTCTATGATTCTAAGAACTATTAGTGTACTGAAGGGATAAGCTGGATTTTAAGTATTAGTCACAGATATTTATCCAATCTTAACAGAACACAGAAGAAAACATTGTTTGCATCTGTGATCTCATTATTTACCCAGAAGAGAATATAAAGAATGAAACAATCACTGAAATTAACCTGTAGTTTGAAAAATCTAACAAATATATTCTGTTTATACTCATTAACATAAAGGTGAGAAACCAACCCTTGAAATTGTCTAAACTCCGTAGTGTAAATTTTTTCACATCTTTTCATGTTTTAAATCAAGCATGGCTTATAAATTAAGAAATGGATTAACTGTGACTGATTAAGGAAATAAATAGCATTTTGCTTTGATACTTAATTCAGAGACTGCCATAACCTCTCCCAGCTTCAGAGTTCATCAGTATGTCTCAAAAGTCTCAGTGAGCTTGTGTGGTCTGTAATGCACATTCATCTTTTCAGAAATCTTCCATCTGATTTAGTATTCAAATAGCTCTTACTCTTCTAGTTCACAACTGATTATTAAAAGTGTGGACAGTCAAATATTGCCATCCAGGGTGTTATCAACACATTTCAATTCTTCTCTTATATTGTCTCAGGTTTCCTTATTGCTGTCTTCACAGCAAACAGACACCAGCAGCCTTCCCACCTGCACATGGTTCTATTAACTATAAATAAATTGTGCAAGTTATAAGAGTTTGCCTGATCTTTCAGTTAGTACTAAAGAAGTAAACAAGCTACAGCACTGAAAACTTGTGGAAAAACTGGTGTGTTTTCATTCTTTTATCGTGAACATCTTATTACTATGAAGTGTGCAAGTTTCATCTGAGACTAGGTCTCTGTTAATTGTTGAAAAGTAGTGTCCCTCCTGTTTCTCAACACCCATTCATGTAACATTAGCATCATTTTCTTTGTGCTTCTAATGTTCTGGCTAACCTGCAGTATTCTAATATTTGTGTCTACACCACCTGTATTAAATTAAATTTGTAAATTAAAAACAGCACACTTGTTACAGCTTCAACTTCCTTATCCTCAGTAGCAATTGGTAACTGTGTTATGTTCAGGCAAAGCAGTGAAATTGGAAAAGGACTTGTAAGCATTTTTCAAATTACTACAGGTAAATAATAAGTAACTTTCCCCTACTGCTGCTATACAGTGATAGCTCTCTTTAATTTTCCAGTGCTAAATTAATTTAACAGTTGCTTCAGACCTCTGTAATTTACTCACGGTAAATGCACATCTGGGAGAGTTCTGGGGATCTGGAATGAAGAAGTAAAAAATGCAGAGTACACTTATTATGAAATTGCTTTTCTTAGCTTGATTCTGTCATTATGGCTGCAAGTAGATGGAAATACACAGAAACATGAATAAATATAATAAATGCAAAAAGAGAAAACTGGTAAATTGAGCCTTTTTGTCAGGATTTTCAGAGACCTGTGGGAGTGGAATGCCTGTTTCCTCTTAAATTTCCATTGAGTTAGTGGGAATCCACCTCATTCAGTTATTTTTGAAAACCTTAGTCATCCTTGTGTTAATAGTCTCCATAAAACTACACCGATAAACGTTTGGGAGGTTTTTTCCTAGGAAAAAATGTGATACAAAGTTTATATTTGTACCGTAAGACAGATAAAATCCCCTTTGGCTTTACTGGGCTTTGGAAAACACCTTTTCAGGCAAGATCAGGGATCTTTACGTGGATGTAGAATAGATGCACTAGAGGAATATGAGCAACGTGTTGCTGATTTTTATCTCACTAAAATAAAATTACTTAAAAGATCAGGGCTATAGCATTCCTTGGATCCAAAGCATTTGTTGCTTTGGTGTCTTTCCTCTCTCTTTCTGGATTTGTAACTCAGGTGTTTGAAGTAAATACCTAAATTGTAGTGAATGCAGACCTGAATATGATGGTAATATGATTGTAAATGTACCCTCTCATTTCACTTTTGGGGCAGGAAAAAATATTGTTTTGCCTGGAGTAGTGATTTCTTGTTTGCTCATATGGTATACTTTCTTGATATTGGGGTTTCCTGTATTCTAAGAAGAAAATGTATTTTCCAGTAGAATTCTATTTCTTGTTAATAGAGACCAACAAAGAATCCCTTCAAACTCTACTGAAGAGAATGTATTTCACTCTAAAGTGATTCTGGAAAGCTTGGTGGCATGTTTCCTCAAAGGAAAAATTGCAAATATAACTGTCAAGATGCTATTCATGATTTCTGTGCCTCCCACACCTGGCTTTCCTAGAGCCAGCACTTATTCCAGTTCCATCAGTCCTGCAAACCAGAGATAAGAATTCCTCCTTTTGGTGTACAGTGGAGGGGTTTTAATTGGGTTTTTTCTGGTTTCTGTTGTCTGACAGATCTACCGTGCTTCTGCTGCTAAGATTGGCTGCAGCATGATCTTTTAAAACTTCTCAGTGAACTGAATTCGTTGGGCAAACTGGCACCACCATCCTGATTTCCAACATTTTTTTTTCCAGTGGCACCTCAATGATATAATATCTTCATGCTGTCCTCAAATCTGCCGGTTTTCAGGATGATACACTAAAAAGCCTTTCTCCATAATTTGAAGTAACCCTAGGGCTAAGTGTGCCCTGTGAAGGATTCCTTGCAGAATGCCTGTGATATGGATGTGCTTATAGTCATATGTTTTTGTCAGTATGGTGAGAAAGTCTTCCAACAAGGATAATTTCTTCAGATGTAGTTGGTGGAGTGCAGGCTTCTAAATCTGAAAACATGGATGAAACGTAAAGAGGCATACAAATAATTCTTCTAGAGGAAAAGCAGATTCCTTCCTGTTCCCTCCTGTGGAAGATATTTCTTTAAGATTCTCATGTGAACTCATAGAAGCAGCTTCTTGTTTAATTTCTTATTAATCAGGGTTTTACATGAATCACATGTGATTCCAGGAGCTGATTGTAAGGTGGTTACCCTTGGCAACCTGTCATTTGCCTTGGATCACCAAATAATGACCCCAGTGTATGTAGCAGGTGTTCTCCATAATAACTGCAGGGGAGCAGAGAATACTACAGTAATACTATGCATTTACCTAAATTGGAAGCAGCTCACTTAAGGAGAGACTTCTAGTTTTTGCTTTACAGCCTTGTGCTTCTATGCTTTGCAGTTCAGAAACTGTATTTTGGAGCAAGTAGAGTACAAAAAAATTGAGAAGTCAGGAAAAAAAACTAACGGAAAAAGACAGAAATCACTACAAAACTCAGTGTTTGTGGCTAAGATATCAGTGAGTGCAATATTTATGTGAAGAAGATTTTGGTTTTGATAACTAACCATAAATACTTATTTGTGATTCAGAGAAAACTAGGTTTGGAGTTTTTTTCCAGGAGAAAGTTGTTTGGTTTGAGATTGACTTGCCAGGGGAAGAATGGGGCAGCAAACACTCTTGGATTCTGAGTAAAGGATTTTGAAATCTCTTGATGCTGAATAATGAATCTGGCCTTTTTCACTGATATTAATACAGAATTCTGCAAAGGAGATGTGAGAGTGGAGTAACCTCTGTCTGTTGGGTCCCCTGGAAGCCCTCATAAGGCTGAAGATGATAATTGGCAAGGAGATGGAGTATTCACATGAACTCCATGGTTATTCCAAGCCAGAATAATTGATTCGTTCTTTTCCTTCTTTGACTCTTTCCTGCTTCAAAACAGACACGTGAAACATCACTGGAGAAACTTCTTTCAAGGATGCAGTCTAACAGGAGAGTCCTTTATAGTACATTCCCGTGGGAGCCATTCTTGTATGGAGGGAGCCTGAAGGCAAAGAAATTACTTGCTGCCCACTCTTCCCCTGGAAAAGCATCCTCTGTGGCAGTCCTGAGATAAGTTTTAGGTGTGTTCAATTGCAAATTCTTAGCAATTGAAATTAACAGGAAAACAGCATAGTCCCAGAGTTTTGAAGGTCTTGGATCTATTATTTATCTTTTAGCTTTCTAGCCAGGGTTATTTAATTTAATATTTCTGGTTTCAAAGCCTCCTTCTGTAAAGAGGTTTCTGCACCATTAATAAGTTACCAGCACTTAAAAGCCTAAAATGGAAAGAACTTATCCTTTAATCTAATTAAAAGTAGTCACTTGAAGACAACAGTAGTCCTGAGACCCTCCCCCTGTGTTCATATGGATGTCTGCCCTTCAAGTCGGGCAGATTTGAGAAATGTCACTCCACAGGACAAGATAAATATACAAAATAATATGGGGAGGAATGAGCTTAGATTTTTTTTTTTTTTCAGTCTAAATGTTGGATAAACAGTTTTCCTCTGAATTCAAGCATTTAACTAAACAAAGAACTAACTTGTATGCCTGGTACAGCTCTGCTAAACCTATATTTCTGTACTGTTTTTTTTTTGTGGGCTCAGAGTCAGAAAGTTGGCGCTTCACCGGTCAATCCCTTGAAAAAATTCCTCTTTGCAGTTCCCAGTAGGCACCTGCTACTGCTGTTTTTACTGTGGGGAAAAAAAAAGTTTACTTCTGTGAGAACTGAGTGTTCAGCATCTCTGTGGAGAAGACCTGTAATCTACTTTTAGCAAATTAAAATCTAATACAGATTGTCTATATTCGTTTATGCCTCAGGACAAATTAATGTTAAAAAAAGCCTTTGAAATGAAAATGGTGGGCCCTCAAATTAACCTACTTGTAGTGTTTTTATTTCAAGTTTCTTTTGGGAATTGAGTGTGGCTGTAAATTGCTGGTAGGTAAAACATCTCTGACAATTTGCTTGCATTTTTCTGCAAATAGATTTTCACTCACAAGTATGGTGGAATTTAGAAGAAGAAATTATTGAAATAACCAGCTGGTCTTCTGAAGTTTTATTTTGAGCTTCAAAACTCTAAGTTCTGTTAACAAAGCAATTACAGTCCTAGGAATTCATATTGAAAATAGTAATTAATTACTTTATTTAAAGCCATGTAGACAGGGTTCAGGCCATGTTAAGTTTCCTGTGCAGAGTTTGCTGTTAAAATATGTCACTCTTCTCTGTGCTGCAAGATGTGCTGCTACAACTTGAAATTAAATTTATTTTCATGTGCAAAACACAAGCAGCAAGGTCCAACAGAAAGAGAGATAGCGAGTATGTTTGTGGCTTGACCAGTGTCTGAGGGTGAGGACATCCTCCCAGGTACTTTTCAAAGGTTTTGTCAGCCTAGAGGAATTTTAATGGAGGGCAAAAAGTCCAGCAGATTGTGGTGGAATAAATCATTTCTCTCTGCAGAATGCCCTCCCATAATAAAGTCCACCTGCCTCCAGGATCATTACCTGGCAGGCTGCTCAGGACTCCAGAGCCCACCAGGAGCGTTTCCAGCCTCTCAACCACGAGGACATGAATTGTCAGATATGTGCAGGTGGGAGATCTCAGCATATGTGACCATATGTATTTCTCCTGATAAGAAATAGCTGGCAGTAAAAAAAAAGTTTTCTTTCTAGACTCGTCATCACACAGGGCTTAGAGAAAAAATGTTCCTTTCAGTAGTAGCAAGTATTTATTCTTTGGGTCAGTGTGTGTTGGGAAATGAAGGTGTGTCCCACGTACACTTTATTACTTTCCAACTGAGTATTCTCCTTTCCTCTATAGCCTAAGCAAGCCACTCCTGTATGTGATGTCTGACAGCAGAGTTGCTGAATGCAGGGTGGTGGTACTTAATTACCTTATAATCAATTTTTAAAGTAGCTAAACAAGGCAGAATTCTAATGAGGGAAAAGGTATCAAGGAACCATTCTCATTTTTTGTTGTAGTTTACATCCTTGGAAATTACTCATCTATGAAGCAGAAAAGTGCCTCTGTCATAGCCTGTTCTCATCTAAGAAAATATATACCCACATTGTATTTTATTTAAAATACACATCTTGTTCTACTCTCCACACAAAGCTTTCCTGCAGGTTTTGGAGTTAAGGATAACTTTTCCTTTTTACAATAACATTAAATCTAACTATTCTACAGCTTCTGAGCTCACTGTCGTTTCTTTTCACCAATTATATCTGACTGCTTCAGTGTGTAAGGAACAAATGTGAAAACCCACTGACAGCCACAGTAGCAATTTCATTCATGGCATATAAGCCCAGAGGGTGAGTGTCAGGAAGCCAGCAATCTGTTAAAAGCTTTATCCATGTTATGCACAATATACTTCTTATTAGTTATGTTTTTCATGTTCTGATTGAAGAGAGTCCATTATTTTGTGAAGTCTAATTTGACTTGCTACACAGAAATGCGCTGCTTGAATAGATACTTTTCTATCTTGTCCTGGATTGTTACAAGGGTTGTTAGTCCATTTGCTTCAGGGCAAACAGATCACCTCAGAGATCAGAATGCAATTGCTTTCCATGGTGAAGCAATACTCAGTGTAATAGCCGCTGCAATAAAAGGGATTAATTTTCCAGTACTTTTTACTGGGACTAGCTGTGGTAGGTTTCTGCACTCTGCATCAATCTCGCTTGTGGCAGATAAAGGAGTGACTTGTATGTAAAAGCTTTCCTACAAAGCCTTCAGTATTGACCACCACTAGACTGAAGGTACCAGCCTAAATGGACTGTTGATCAAATTCGGTGCAATATTCCTGCTTCTGCAGCCAAGAGCTGCAATGAAGAGAGTCCTATAGGCCTGATCTTCCCTACAGTCTTGTCTGTTACATAGACTTCTACTTGCCCAAGGTGTTGCAGGGTGGTGTGCTTGCATTTCACACTGTTATGAGCCACTTTGAATGGTGGAAGGTACTGGAAATGCAGGTGTCATAACTTTTGATAAGGACTGGAGAAGCAGACTGCAAAACATGGGTATCTATTATATCTGTTGCATGGATCACTTTTGACCTTTATAATTTGGACAAGTGAAAAGTGGGTATGAAATATTATAAAGTCCTCTAAGCATAAAATGACTTGGCCCTTTATCTGCACTGATGAGTGACAAAATCGTGTACAGAGCCAACAAAGCATGTTTACTGTTTTCTCTTTCTAATATATTGCAGTTCCACTATTTTAACTTGATCATACCCTTAGCAGCTGTTTTTCACAGAAAGGGTTTTTTTGTAATTTGCTCCTAACAATTTTTTCTGTAATGCTTGATATAATGTAAGATTTGACAGCTTATATGCAGTATGCATTAAAGGAAGTCGTGCCTCAAGTTTCACATACTTGAGTCTGACTGAAGATTTTTACTAGTTTGGTCTTGTTCAGTCCATTTCTAATATAGAGAAAGGTTTGGAGGGTGAATGTTTGTCACCTACTTAATGAGCTATAAAGTATTTTGATCTGTCAGATTATTTTAGCAGGTTCATATTACACATGCAGGAATAAAAAGTGAGCCATAACTGCTCAGGCACAGTTCTCAAATATATGGAAACACCTGCCTGCAGTTACCATATCAAACAGGTTCCTGGCTTTAGCAGCACAATAAGCTTTGATGACAAGGATGCCCAATAAGTGCCAAAACTGACACAAAAGCAGCTGGGATTCAAGTATTCAGTTTTGCTTATGGTATCAAAGCACTTTAGCCACATTTACATATGTTCACTTGTGCAAGAACTTTTCATAATGGCATGCTCTAATATGACATGGTAACATTGTGCAGAAATACAGGTTTGAACCAGAGTCGGGGTACCCATATCAGGAAAACAGTGGACAGGATAAAAGAAAGGATTGATAATGCAAGTCTAAATTTGTAAGGAAGTATTCTATAAGGGCTAGCTAAAGACTGTAATGTAATGGGTTTCTTCATAGAGATCCCACTAAGTGATGTTCTAGACAGAGTTGGAAGATCAAATATCTTTACTGGAAAAGGAAAAAAACCTCATTTATAGAGTACATGATAGTCCCTCAGAGGAGAAGCTGACTATGACAGTTCATAAGGCTTTTTTCACCTAACATTTACTTGGTATAGGACAGTGAAGTGTAGGTCTGCTTTCCTGTTGTACTGAGCTGGAGAAACATTTCCTTTTTTATAGCTTTGCATTTAGTGGGGCAGGGGCACTCTCTATATTATACTATTTTCTCTGTATAATAGAATTGGAAGATGTTTGGATGTTCATAAATAAACGTAGAGAATTTTTGGACAGTTATAAATAAAGACCACCTACTGGTACTTATGAAGGTGGCTCAGAGGAGAGAATGTCAAGCTCTCAATGTATTTGTAGTCACAGCCTAGGTCACATAACCTTGCCCTGCCTCTATTTCCACAGCTTAGAAAGTTCCTTGCATACAATCTAATCCACTCTCCTTTGAGAGACAAGCTGCTGTTTAGATCTCATTAATTAGCATGCAAGCAAAAAGGAAAGAAAGTGACCTTTCTGTGGCCTAATACTCCAGCTTCGGTTTGACAAGAGCCAGTGAAGTGCCGTGCAATTAATAAGAGTGGAGAAAGAAGGAAAGGTCTCATTTTATGGTCAGAGAGATTAATTTCACAGAAAGGGATTCAGTGTAATTTTAGGAGCAGTTAATATGCATGCTATAGCAGAGATACTTAATTGAGCCATTCCCTATGTTTTACCATTATGTTAAGAGAAGGATACATTTAATAATGTTTTCTTTTGCATTATGTTTCTGTGTGGTTAGTCATCAAATCTGAAATTACATCTAGGCCTAGTTGGACTTTCACAGCTCCTCAAGGCAGTCATTCCTTGAATTGTACATGTTAGGTTTTTCTTCTTGTTGAAGAATAGTTTAAATGAATCATTTCTCATAAGGCCTCATAAGGCAAGTACAAAGGGGAAAATGCCTATAGTGTCTTTATGTTTATTGCCTAATAGTGTGCTCAGCTGGTATTGCTCTCTACCTATAACATACAATATTTAATACTTTCTTCTTCCATATTATACACCTTAATGAGAACATGAAAGTCTTTATTCCAGGATTTTGTCTTCATATTAATACTCTCTCTGCTACCATTCACAAGGAGAGCACCTAAAATGGACCATTAATACTGAGTTGACAGATATCACCTGTTTAGCTCTCTTTCCTTATGTGAACAAGAGTATGTCAGAAGAGTTAAACATCCAAGACATGTTCATGGGATTGGGCCATGCAGCATCAAAGTCAAAAGAAGAGTATACATAATTTCCTCTTCTCATTTTAATGGAGTTTTAGGCAATGAGCATGCAGGAGGAAACCCTGAAGCCTTGACTGCTCTAGTTAGTATTTGGAGAAAAAGGCAAAGGAAGAGGTGGAAACAGCAGAGTTGCATCTGTCAGCATTGAGAAAACTGTTATTTGAGATAGCTTCTGTTTATTCTGACCAGCATAATGGGACAGCAACTCTGGTCAGAAGGTGTAGTTATTACTGTGAGCACTTTCAATCCTAGATATTTTGTGGTCCAGCAGGAGGAGTTACCATGAATATCCTGCATATGCTTTTAAACTTGTGCCAGCAAAATTTCATTGCTCCAAATGTCCACAGAAGTAAATTCAAGGGAGTGAGAGTATGGCTGGAGTAACACCACGTAAAAGTTCAAACGTATTTATTGGGAATGTGTTAGATGACTCATCTATCTCTGCTGGCAGAACCTTGGGCTTGTAATATTTATAGGGACCTACAATATAAGAAACAATTCCCTCCAGCACAACCATTTTCATTTGCAGTTTTGTAGCAATAAAATCTGCTCTAGCAAAGCAGAGAGGATTTGCAAATGCAGTCAGCCCTAACCCAGCACAGCTTTTATCTGTACATGTGGGTCTCTGTATAGTTCTAGTGTTCTGCTGCCACCAGCTACATAGAACTGAGCCTTCAATAACACAGCTTTGTAGGCTCATAAAGCATCTCCAGAGACAGCCTTTCACTTCAGTAGCATAATAAATACTTTTAAAACAGTTTTTATGTCTATATCTACTGATATCATATAGAAAAAAGAAAAAAAAGATAGAGCAGACTCTTGTCTCTGCAGAATTTCAATGAATTCTGGGGTTTTTTTTAATTAAACTTTTTATAAACTCGGTGTTTGGTCCAGAGGCCCCTCGGAATATCTTTCAGATATAGGCTGGACAAAGCGGTGATAAACTGGAGTCAGAGGTCACCAGCATATGTGAATGCTTTATGTCAAAAAAGAGAGGGGAAGGGGAATGGATGTAATTTTTTGTCTGTAATATATGCATATGCATGCACACACTGATGGCATGGGTCAGAGTTTAATAAAGTGTGCTACTTTAGTAAAATAACTTATAGGTATCTGAACACAGACTATCTGGGAGATCAACCACAATTGGAAACAAAACGTTGGGTGGCATTTGCAAATCATTTTGTGGTGTTGAGGTATCTCTGAATGTGCCCACCTTTTGGGTGCTGACATGCTTAGCATTAAACTGTTGTCAAACCTGGAGAAGGGAATATGACTTTCTCTGGAGAAACAGAGGGGTTCTGTGTTTTGGAAACGTACACTTGACAAATTCTGTTCTTTCCCTTCTGCTGCAGGAACTGAAGGTGTTAGCAGGGTAGCTTATGCTTCCTTCTTGCTGACTGCTTCCTACAATCTTGTAGTATTTGTGCTTTGTATTAAAATTTTTATTAACATAGACTAGTGGGAAGTAACTTGTGATTTATACTGTGAGAGGTAGAACATTGGTTTACTGAACTTCTTTTGATTCATCTACTGCTTGAATTCTAGGTCCTCTGTATCTGTTCAAAGTTACAGTTGCAATTAGAGGAGTGAGATTAAAACCAATACTCATTTTTTCACTTTATGATTTCCATTATATTTACATTCCAGCAATTATCTGTCACCATTCTAAAGACGCTCGCTGTGCAACCAGGCACTTTTTTATCACGTCCTTATTCCTTTTCCACCTATACAGATCTGCACACACAGAACAATAAGCAGGCTCCATTAACCTGCAACAAATTCCCTGATATATTCTTTGATCCACGTGCTTTGCTTCCGCTCTGCTCCCAAGCACTGCGTGGTCTGACACAGTCACAAACACGGCGCTCCCTGTGCTCATCTCGCCGTGCTGCAGTGAGAAAGGACAGTTTGTTATTAACACTCCTCACGCAGCAGATGAAGCACCTAAGTGTTCTGAGGGGAAAAAAAATAAAAGAGAAAAAAAACCCAAACTACTTAAAATTATTTTTAAATGAACATGAAACTGTCACCTGTTTTCATGTGTTGTGCAAAAAGCAGTTCAGTAATCTGCCCAAAATCATCTAAATTTGATTCATTCTGGTTTAGCAGCTATATTATTTCTGATAGCGATTGGAAATTCATGTGTCTGAAAAGCAAGTGTCTAAGCTTTTATTTTGAGATGTAATATGCCATAATATTGTGAAAAATGAACAAGGCATGCCTGATTGGTTAAAAAGTGTGCATTTATGTAAAAATGTTCAGCAGGCTGAGTATTATGTGGGAAATGCCAGCATTCTAAACTTGCTAATGTCATGAGACATTTTAATATAGCAATGTATCATGGAATAATGTTTCAATAAAAGAGACATTTGGTAACATTAGACAAAGTACAATTATGCAAAATGAAATATTTTACAATGTAGTTTCAATGCAAATATTAATCTCAGCACTTTGAGACAAAATGGTAATCACAGGTGAAGACAAAGCTGCCTACACCACAATCCACAGCTGGTTCCTCTTATGTTTCCATATTTCACATTATATCAGGAAAACAATAGAGAGGGATTTTTGAAATGCAGTGCTGTTTAAAGTGTCCCATTTTGAATTTACTTGAATTCCATGAAAACATATGGCACTTCATTATTGAAACACAGCATTTTTCCTCTTTATACTATTAGTACTTCCTTTTTTTTACATTTTTGGTGCTCTGGAAGACAATATTTCTGTCACTTTCAGTGGCATTTGCCTTTCATCTCACTTCTTCTCAATGGCTTTCAAGTCTCTAAGTGGTATCCAATTTATTTGTATTCTGCTGCCACTTCTGTGAAGCATACCTTTCTGTCAGCTGAGTGCAAGCTTTAGGTGGTTTGAATTTGGAAGCTGAGTTATAAACAAATTGACAGTATCAAGTGCAGCCTATTCTCGTAGAGGCAATTTCCACCCATTTGCTATAGACCATTATTCCTCCAGTTCATTCAGCAGAACCTTTTACTTTCATCTGCGTAGGGTTGGGGTTGACTCAATCCCCAGAGCTTGATTTAAAATCCCTTCGATTTGTGTGGAAGGCCCTATGCTAAGCATGAAATAAGTCTCTGTATGCCAAAGATACTGGAGGCAATTACTCCCTTCACTATATTTTTTCATCTCTTTTAGTCAAATATTTAAGTTTTCTTTGGTGTTTAAAGTAGTTCTTCTGCAATATCTTGCTGATTACTTTGTAACTGCCTTACTAGGGTCTAAATTTGCCTTCAAGTGAGCTCTTAGAGATGTTAAATTCGTGCTAACACTTAAGTGATAAGAATTTATTTCCATACTTGCTTTTCCTTTTATTACCTTTCTCAGCTTTTACTACCTTTATAATTTACTGTTTATCAAAATAACAGCAGTCAGCAGTAATTTGTCATTTTTAAGGCCTTCACCATTTTTGTGGTGTCAACAGCTTTTTAAGTGCATGGTTTCTATGTATGTCACCACAGAACAACATGTATGTTTGCAGAATCCAAATATTCTGCATAGTTTCATCAAAAAGCCTATTCGGGGTCTCTTAAACATATAGGTCTGGGTATGATTTGGACAAAACCTGAATTACAACCGAAAAAACCAAGACAGATGGAAGAAAGTCATGGTCCTTTATCTTACAGGGATTTATTTTCCTGTGGGCTGTTTTTTCCAATATTTGAAGATTTAATGGCAGCCACAATTGAGTACAATACCACTATTACTGCTTTCAAAAATATATATAATTAATTGTTAATATAGTGTTTAAAAAATAATCATATGACCCTCTTCATTCTGTAGTCTGATACTGTTTAGAATGCAAATTTGGAAACATGCAAGCTTTCTACTTCCATAGTAATTCATTGCCAAAAATAATGGAATCTGGATCATTTGGTCAAGGTCTTAAACTATAATTTAAAAATATATATTTCAGATTTAGACAAATAACAAAATATGAACATTAAAATATGTTCTGTGTAATGTGGTTTGTCTGATTTGTTTTGATATTTACAGCTTTATATTAGTGAGCTGTAACTAGGTCCCATACACCTAATCTTTGCCTGGATATTTAAAGAGCTGCTGAGTCACAATGTGAACCAATTTTATCTCACTACTGTTTTAGTAAATCCTTCACATTTACTGACACTGAAGATCCTGATGCAATACGAACAAATATTGCCTATTATCATTTCTGAATTGTAATAAAGGATTTTTATTTTGAACAGTTAGTCTTGTTTATGTATCAATTGTAATTGATACATTTCCTTTTGTGCTTTTTTTTCCCCAAAAGCTGTTAGTCTTAGATATCTTCTGGAGGAATAAAACCCACCTATCATCTTCTCTGCAGATATGCTTTTGCTTCATAACTCGTTGTGCAAAGGCAGCCAACAAACCTCTGAGAAAATCAATCATTTATTAATCAGGAAAACCATGATTTGGACATATGTAAGGGGAAGACAGACTGGGAAATTAGGTACCAGCATACCCAACACACCTTTAGAGTGCCTAACTCAGCAACCAGTAAAAAAAGGTAGATGCCAGAACACTGCAGTCTTCAGTGATGCTGTGTGTATCTTGGGAAGGCTTGCTGAGGCACCTGGGACTCCTGGTATCCCAGCCAGCTTGTACTTCAGTTTATCCCTATGTCTTATGCAACTGGACCTCTGAAATATTCCAAGTCTGTGCATGTCTTGCTGCATAAAGAAAATCCTAGTTTTCAGAAAAACAATACATGGCAGTGACTGCTCCTGGGAGATCCAGTGCTGCTTTTATTTCGTACATCTTGATGCCAAGTGTCTGTGTAGCTTGGGGATTGCCCAGACTTTGTTCATCATTTAGTCTTATCCAAAACTACTGAAGGAGAGAAAATGTAATGAAATGGATCCCTGCATTGCAGCACAATCTCAGTCAGGCTTAGAAAGCATCAAGTTATGAAGGCAGGCAGTAGACAAACTGTTGGCAAAGTTCATGACTTTCTCCAAGGCACACTGACATCGGTTGAAATCTTTCAGCAGATACTGACGATCTTTGTTTTGATACAAACAAAAGTAAACAAAGATGCTAGCTGACAGAAAGGGAAGAGGGAGTGGAATAAAAAACACTGAGGGAATAAGAATTTTGTCAGTAAGGAAGGCAAACCAAGCAACATCATCTTCATTAATAATCATGAGAGATTTCCAGGCTATTTATCTCAGCTTTCCTGACAATACCGTAAAATACATTCTGAGGATTTTTTTTTTTACGAAATTAACATAAAATGCATTCTTCTTTCCTATTTCTTAATGCTTTTTATTGCACTCACGGTAATCATTAGAGGCACAAAGGTGTCAAGAGAGCGTGTCATGCCTGCAGCAGGCACTTGAGCAGATTTATGATGGCAGGAAGCTTCCAGTTTCCCTGGTCACCTTTCATGCTGGCTTAATAAGAATGAACAATGAGCTGTTTGTCAACTGAGAGAGATAACCTTTGAATTTTTAGTTTTTGCTTTAAAGTATATGCAGAAGAATAGTTTGTAGCATATATGTAAAGTGAAGGAAAGGCAGACTGAAAAGAAGCACTAAAAAAACAGTAATTTGAAGAAGTTATAAACTTACTTTAGAAAGTTGTAAGTGCTTGCAAAGTGGTGGGGTGAGAGTAGGATAGTTGTATTAATATAACTTTGGCTTACACTACTGACATTGATGTGAGTACAACAATAGAAGATGCTTCTGTTAGAAATTGGCTCCTGATTATTTTTATATCTGGTTGGCATGAGGGGAAATTCCAGCATTCTGGTCTAGGGCATTGCTCTTATATTTTTGAAAGGACAAGAGCTCCAGGCTGGCTGCTCAATTTCCAGTGAGCTGGAGGACTTTAGGGTTGTTAAAGTCCATTTGAACATTCACTAGCAAGTTAAGATGTCTGTATAGATATAGTCACAGAAATTTTAAAATGAAGGCATTATTCTTTCACAGTAATCAATTTCCTGAAAAACTTCTGAGAAGTTCTTGAAGTTCTTGAACTTCTAAGAAGGCTTTTTTAGAAACTGGAGTGTGTTCTAGTGCAGTTCAAAGAACCTGAAAGTCTTACTACTACTTGTTGACTTAGATACTAGATGAAATGGGAATACTAGATGAAAGATAGGAAAGATACATGAACTGATAGGAATTTTAAAGTGAAGGATGGGTATCCTTTAAGTAAGCAAAAAAATAGGTTGACTAGTATTGATATGCCTGGAAATTTTCATCAGCTTTCTTTCAGTCTCCTGCAGATGGAGTTAGACTCAAATTCCCACGGTATTATCTGAACTTGTGTTACACTGTACGTCCTATATCCACCCTCCAGTAAGGCTTAGCTGTGAACTTCCCCATCCCAAAAGATCTGAGCTCTATAAAAGCCTGAAAATTGGAGACATCCAGAAATTAAGAAGTTTTGCATTTGCTTAGTTCTCCCTTGATAGAACTATCTATCTATCTATCTATTGGACATTCAGAGGAAGAAATATATAAAATACAGAAACTTAGTTGATGTTTTTCATTATTAACTACTAGACAGTTACTGTTTATGCATAGTGGGTACAGTCTGGCCACAGTTAAACAAAGCTTTGGTGGGCATCCAGTCCTCACACAAGTAGGTCCTGTACTTGTTCTTCTGTCAATGGTTCGGACAAGAAATCTAGAACTCTCAAATCCTAGCCCAGAATCTGTACATGACTGCCAGAATTTTCCAAGGTTATAACTATTACCTCTACAGAGACTGAGGTTTTTTCTTTATTGCTTGCATAAATCTTGCATGTCTTCAGACAAAAATTAAGACATGAATAAGCAAGACTCAAATCTGCATCACTTGGCACATACTAAAAAAATCGGTCAGAAACGGGTTTTTTTCTGTGAAAGAGGATTCATTTGATGTCTCTTTGTGAATTTTTACTGTGTATATGGTGTTTAATATGTTATGACCAAATGCTGAAGTACCTTGCTCATTTTTTTTCCTGAGCAGAGTTCTCACTGATTTTAACAATAGTAGTTTCTCACAGCTTGGCCTTAAGTCTAGACATATACCTATTATTAGAACGGATTGCCTATAGTCTGTCTGGCTCTGAATGTCTTCCCTCTGTTGTTCTGTCTTAGCCTCATCCCAGCTAAGAGGGTTGAGGGGGGTTGTCTTGTTTTTACATCCAGATCTGACCACTGTGTAATGGCTTTAAGCCCTCAAGCTTCAGGAAAGTTTTAATTGGGAGATTTTTCTTCTTATCGCTAATTTATACCCTAGAGTCTTATTAGGGTGGCTTTGTTGTTTCTGCTTGTAAACAACATCCTTGTATCTGAGCTGAACTGAGTTGGTTGCATTTAACCTCCAACCCTCCAAGTGTGTCACTGGGCTGCTATTACTGTAAATGAGGCTGCCATGGAAAAAATGGGGGTTTGGTTGAACTTAAAAGACCATTTTGCCACACTTAATGCAAAGGCCTTTTCAAATATAAATTGTTACCTACTGGGAAAATACATTGTGCAACAGTCTCCACACTCCTTGTTATTTTTTCCTCCTAGACACATTTAGGAGTACCGGTCACTGGCCATAAAGGGATGCCATTGCAAGAAGGATGTTGCCTATTAAAATTCCATTATGTAGGTATGAAACCAAATTCTCTTAAAGTGTAGAGATTATCCTGCCTTCTATATTGTCCAGCATCCAGACCTTGTATCTGAAGAAGGAATTTGAAGCTTGGGGAGGTAACAGCCTTCACCCCACCTCTCTTCTGCAAGTAGGAATCCTCCAGTTCCGGTATCTTAGATTGTTCCTTTGACATGAATAAATTTCTCTCTAAATGGGAAAAGATTTGTTTTCCATGAGTCACAAGTCTCCAAAGAGGAGACATCCATGCCCTGTGCTGGCGTGTGTGAGGCATCCAGTAGAGCACAGAAGCATCAGCTTAGTCTTAGGTGCCTGACCAGTTGCATTGATTCCATGGAATTGCTTCACTACTGAGCTTAGCTGCTTTTAGAGGACATGACCTTGGGGAGCCGAATTTGAGTTCCATCTTGACAGATGAAGTTCCACATAGAGGTGTGCCTTGTGTTAGTTTCTAAATCTGTCTAAAGTGAGGGGTTAGTTATGGTGTTGTACATACTAGTTATTAGCGTGAGTGTGCTGAAGTAGCAAGTCAGCTATTCCTACTCTCTCAGCATTGGACTGAGGGGAAAACAATGTTTTATCCCTTTCATGACCTAAGAATATTCTCATCTATGTAATTATAAGATGAGGAACTACATTCAGATAAAGAATACGTAAGAAAAAAAGATCTTCTGTCCTCAATCCTCTATCTTCTTCTAAAATACAGGTAGCATGCTGATAGTTTTGTAAAGGCTGAGGAAAAGGTGTTGTTGTTTTCCTTATTGATTTCTGTGAGGGTCTGTTATATAACCCAGCAGCAAATGCAATAATTTGCATTACTATTTTTGAAGAAAGTTCCACTGGGCAGAAGTGAGCCTGCATAAGAAATGCAGCCATTGGTATGCAGAGCATGCTGCTGTGTTAGTGCCTTATTATGGCATCCCACTTGCTTAAAAATGTGTGAAGCTGAAGAGAATGCATATCTCCCTGAAAATATACTTCCCCTTGCCTTGATGAGAATTTAAGAAAAAACACATACTGGGAACAAATAATGTGTTGTAGCTTGTTCAAAATGACAAGCTCACAATTAAATTCTCACTGTATCTAAGATGTTTCCATGTATGCACCATTGCCACATTTCTCCCCCAAAGATTTTACTAACAGCACCTGATCTAAAATTCATACACAACCTCAGTACTGTGCTGTGATTCCTATTGTAGACTTGTGCCTGTAACCTCTTTTATGGAATTTTTTATGCTGCCCTGTGCCAAACACCACATCTTTAAAATAGCATTGTGCACATCACCCTTGAGCTTATGTCATGACCCTTTCTCATGACAAGCAATTTATTTTGAGATTGAGGTGACTTGCTTTGGATCCTGGTGGCCTGTTGTGGCATTATCACTTATTATTTGCTTAGATTCAGGCAAACATTTGCAAAGTTGGATAAAATAATAGTAAGTAAAATAAAGTGGCAGTTAAGCTCTGACTTTTTGGAGACTGTGTAATGTAGGAATGCTTTTAGCTTCTGGCTAAAGCAAAAGATAACAAAACAGTGAGACCTAAATTATTCTCAGAACTCCTGCAATCTGTTGCCAAAACAAATTAAAAAAAAAAAAGTAATCTCAAAAAACCCCTTATAGGTGAAGAAATCTGCCTGCTTTGACAAATGAAGTGTAAATAACACAGAGAAAGTGCAAATAACACAGAAAGTGTGCAGATGTACAAATAAGTGGGATATGAATGCAGCAGAACCCTCTTCAAGCAAGAATGTGAGCTGGTGCTGTAATACCTTTTGCTGTTACTGCATCTTCTAAGACTTTCAGTGAATTTTACCAATTACACCTTTGATTAAACACAGAGCAACCTTTTCTTTCATCCTTAGGGATGATCAGCAGATGCTCAGCCTCTCCTGGGATCTGGCATAGTAACATTACTATCAGTAACTTTGATAACACCTCTTTCTCATCTGAACTTCTATCTGTAGCTAACAGACTGGTACTTCACTCTAAGACACAAGTGCCTCATTCACTCTCATTTTCTCACCATTCCAAGCTCATCTTCATGTGCTCTACTCTAATATATCCTATAAGCTTCTCATAAAAACAGATTTCAGGGATGGGAATCAGAAGAATTTCTGAAAGTTTGAAATGTTTGTTTCTTGAGCCCATAGAGAGTTGTAGGGTCTCTCATGATCTCTCACAGACCTTTGATAATGATCTGATTTGCAGATGCAGTCTCAGAGTAGTGTTTAAAGAAGGGGAACAAGTATCCAGCTGTCTAAAAGGAAGGATATTTTAGCAGCTGTAAAAACTTGCAGCACTTTGCAGAGGTAAACTTAGCATGCATCATGTCCATGCGCCTACTACTAAGAGTTCATGAAGACTCTGATCTTACAAATGTGTCATCTGAGAAATAAGAAAATAGCTGAGTAGCCACGTGTTTTCTACCTAAATTGATTTGTTTTTTGGTGCTTGAAGCTGCTTTTGTAAACGCACAAAAGTGCAGTTCAAGCTTTCATCTCTATCTGGCTTTGGACTCCTGCTGACAGTTGTTCAGAGAGCTTACAGGGCTCTATGCTAACAATAACGAGAAATTCAGGAAGCATCAGAGAAAGTGAAAGCTAAATTATTTTGCCTCTCCCATAAATCTTTCTTTTTTGGTGTAATGTGATTTTTTTCTTAAAAATAATTTAGCAATTAAAACCCTTCACAGGACTGTGAAAGAAATAAACTTAGTTAATTTCAGTGGATATATGAAATATTGTCAACCATGTGTTAAAACTGGTAATCAATAGTCCTCTTCAGACTGCAGATCTTGCAGCAATAATTAATTCATGTAAGAAAGAGCAAATGTTTAAGACAAGTCATAATATTTTTCATCTGATTAATTTCTTATGTATGCAAAAAATGTTCCTATCAATGTCACCATGTAATGGTTTTTCATACTGGTTCTAGTAGATAAATGGAAAAAGTAAGAGATAGCAAGAATATGAACAGACAAAACCCAAGAAAAGCAAATCCCATTCACAAATAGTTCAGACTTTTAGTTTGAGACATTTGCTGTTATGAGTGGCTGTTTGTAAATATTCCTTGTATTCTGCAAACACTCCTAGCTTCTTTGTAAAATAAGCTTTTTAAAAAAGGAAAATGTTTAATGTGACAAGTAAAATCAAAAACTTAAATTGAACATGCACAGAACATGTGTATCAATTTGTATAGATCATAGCAGGTTCTAACTTCAAGAGAAGCTAGAATTCAACTTGGAGGCTAAAATCCAAGCATTTACCATCTAAATCCAGCAGGAATTGCTCTGATAAAATTGGACTACAGTTTGCCTACTGTAAAGTGTGAATGTCGATTCAATTCAAAATTAATAATTTATGAGTTTTGCCAATCACCTAATCTTTCATTTCACCTCTGCAGACTGGGAGCTGTTTTAGGGAAGTGCTGAGATTTTGTATCCTCCATGGGACCCTTCCATTTTTTCATGCGTAGACCACGGTGGCTGAACAAACAGCTGCACTCTAATTTGACAGCTTCTGGTATCTGAGCACTGGTTTCCTGTTTAACATTTTGACATATCACTTGCAAGGTGAGAGGGCAATAACATGACTAAAAAGGGCAGTGTCTTCTTTGTTCTAGTACTGCAGAGTACACTTATTTCATGGTATTTGTATTGTCTTGAATTCCTCTGCATCTCAGTTCTTTTGAGGAGCAAATTTCCTTTTGCCACTTTGATAAGTTGATATTTCAATCAAAGCAAAGGGGCTACTGGAATGTGGTAAATCACCTGCCTCTGCACTTTGCACCAGCAGTATTCTCCTAGAGGTGTTAACACTCATTAGCAGTTGTGGTTTGTTGTATCACTGTGTTGTTTCCTGCAAGTCATTTTATTCATATCAGGGAGGATCAGTAGGGTAGACTCAGGATTCCTCATGGCTTCTGAAAGCAATTCTCAGAGAAGGAGAAAAGGCTTGTTTGGGTTTTTGACACAAACAGCTACACTTTAGACATTCAGAATTCTTTGTAATCAAAAGAGTCCTAGAAAACCTACTAAGACTTGCCTAAAAGTAATCATTGACACTTTTCCTTACCTATTGAGTACTTGAACATGACAGCCTAAGATTTCTTTCACATGGAGGTTTGATTCATAGTTTGGGCTTTTGGTTCTTCTACAAAATATTACAAATATTCCTATCAGACTAATTAGTGTTAAAAAGATGAAGGAGACAAATTAATCATTTGTACTCAGTTTTTGTATAAATACTAGTTAGACTTCAATGACTGAATTCCCTTAGAACCTACAGCATACATTTGGAGGGTTTTTCTACCCAGTTTTGAATTATTTGTAGCATGGACATTTTTTTCCATCAAGTTAGAAATGGATCTGCTGTTAAAATGATACATTTTACTACAGTTTTTAAACCTGCTCTATCACTTTTATTGCATGGAAAATATTTCATTTTTGTCTTGTGACAAAGAAATGTACATTCCTTTTATTTTTATTTCTATTATTCACTTTTAGTTGTAGATTAAAGTTATTGCTAGAACTGTTTTGTTAAAAGACATGGTTTATATTCACTGCATCTTCTACCTGTAGATTTTTTTTCCACGTCTTCTTGCTTTCTTTACTGCTTTTCAGAAAACTCTAAGTCTGATTTATAATGATTACTATCAGCTCTCATTCATATGTGATTTGATTCCAGTAGGAAAGGACTGGCTGAAAGCAGTTTTACTCTTTTCCTTTCAAATTCTATTTTCTTGTGCTTAAAGGTCAATCAATTCCCTGTGGCTGGAGTACTATGCTTTTTTGAGTACTTTACTGTACTGTTTGTGTATACACTGTCTTAATACCCTCATTACTTCAAGTACATTTATGACACTGGATATCAACACCTGCTAGATGCCCAAGAGAATCTTTATAATATTCACAATTTCATAGGCTCATTTTCTCTCCAGACTGGAGACTGCTCCTTACTGATGAACCTTTGTTATATATAATATCCTGTATAGTGCTGGAATGAAGATTTCATCATTTGTCCTTTGTCATTTCTCTATTGTTATTTTCCTGAACTGCTGCTTCACTGCAAGAAGGAGGGTGAAATCATTCAGAAGTTAGGGTAACCACCTAGTATTTAATTTGCCTTTCATTTGATTTTCTAGTAATTAGAAATTTCTAGTCCCAAAGAAAGATATCTCAGCATCCTGTTTCTGGAAGTTGACTGATTATGTCTTTCCTTCTAATGAGCAGATTACAATATCTTGCATCTACTCAAAAATTACAGTGCAATTTCTTTATAAATTAAGTTGGGTTTAGTTTTTTTTTTAGTATAATTCTTAAGTAACTTATAGTCCATATTTCTCCTCCGCTCCTGTGTTTATTTTGATATTTCACTCCATGAACCAGCAAAGCCCTCAAAGACCTTTCTGATTATGGTATGTGTTTTCTGTACATTTTGGATAAGTTTTCCTGAGACAAAATTTTAAAAGAAGTTTATTTCAGAGAATTTTAGAAACTGTAATACGTTGTTCTCTTATTACAAAATAGGTAATGTAGGGAGTATATTAACACAAGATATTCTCCAATTGCTGAAACTGAAAAATAATACTTCTGGAAATTTCCTGATTAGTTTTCCATAGTTTGAGTTAAAACAAATGAAACCTAGAATTGTATTTATGCACTGAGATGCAACAAATGAAAAAAAATTTCCAGTCTCCCTCTGTTGATCTGTTTCATTATGTTTTGCAGGATCTGAGAAAGATTCCTGCTAGTATCACTCACCATGCCTTTGATTTCAGTTCTGATAGATATGTAATCTTGAGTGCCCTTAAAATGTTTTTTCTTCTGAGGATTGTTGGTGTCTTGATCTTCAGACTGGAACATCAGCACTTGCTTCACAGAGTCTGAAGTAAAATGAAATCAGATTTCTTCAGGGACAACGTTACAACACAAAAGACAAGAATATGGCCCTGTAACCCAGAGTTTTGAAAACAAATAATGTGAGGAAGAGTCTCAGAAACAAGAAACTTTTTCATTTAAATTGCAATGAGTTAGGTTCTCAAGAGGTAATGGATTCGAATTTCAATATTTGTGAGTGAAACAACATTCTATTTAAAACACAGGATGGAGTTAAAGAGCATATACAATAACTTCCCTGAAATACTTCTTGAGGAACATTTTGAATAACAGTACCACTCAGACCATTATCACCCAAGCTCTCCACATTTGTTGCAATTTCTAGTTGAGGTGAACATATGTCTGGGATCGAACATGCAGAGTTCAAACAGCCTTGAGGCAACTGTACAGTTGGTTCTCAAAACTTTTTTTGTCTATATACAGATACACATGTATTTATTATGAGTAGTCATGACCTTCATGAATAATTAAAAGTGCGCTTTCAACATTTTATTCCTCATAATAAAAACCTAGTTCTGTAAGCTTTTTCTTCTAAGGAACAGTTCTTAATACAAGTAACTGCCTAATTAGTAGGACATTAAGGGTTTAAAACTGGGCTCAAGCTGATTTCTCAGTTGCATATCAGGAAATTACTTCTAATCACAAAACATTATTTGGACAACTCAGTACTGCATTAGGTATGTAGTAATATAAATTGCTTTATAGTAATAATAACAATACTGTTTCAGCCCTGGTCAATGAACTGCAGGATCCCCAAGGCTGTGCTGATTAATGAGATATCCCATTTTCAGAAATGGCGAGAATGAAGTAGACATGGGGGAGTAACTTTTCCAAGATACAACACCAGGGCAGTGGCAGGGATAATAACAAAATCACTCTAGAAAAAGGCGGTGGTGCATAGCTTTCAAAAGCTGACATGGCCACCAAATGCAGGGGAATGTCTTGTGTAAAGCCTTGCTATTATTCAGGCCCTGGGCTCAGAGTGCAGATGTGCAGCACAGCAGTGTAACTGCAAACACAGCTTCTGTGAAAATATGGAATCAAGTGATTCCCCTTCAAAGGGTCTTGTTTGCACAGGCCAGTTCTTACATGATTACAACCCTTACCAGCCTGAATGTTATTGTTCTCTAGTAAAATGGGGTTATGGCAGTAACAATCAAAACTGGAACTTAAAATCTCTCGGAGGGTGCAGGGCAGGCTTTGAGTTCAACATAAGTATTCTAATAGTTTGTTATTCTATAGATGTGATAAGTTTAACTTCATTGCCCTTTCAGGCCAGAAGGACACGTGCATAAAATAAAGCTGTCAGTTATGACAGGTAGTGTTGTAAGTGTCTTTAGGAGAAAAAACCTGTTCAATTATTTTCACTTTTTTTTATAACTTACCATCTTTGGTTAGAAACCATGGATTGAACAAACATGTAGAACATGTCTTCTCATTCAAACAACTGGCTGCTCCAAGTAGACTGAAGGCATGCTAATTGCTTGGTAATTTTACTATTTTCAATTTTAAAGTGGTTTGAAAATCAGAGGAAGTGGACCTTAAACCTCTCTTTATCCATTTTTCCTTTTATGCTTCATATGGCACAATCAGAGATGAATCAGCATGTGACCAGTAGAACTGCACTCACAATGTCCAATGACTTTTGGCAGTATATTCAAGGTTTTTGAGCAGTAGCTTCACTTGCTTAGTTACAGTCAACTGACCAGTCATTTGTCCTCTGAACCCTGAGCTGTGATTTTCATCAGGTTTCTGATTTTTGTGGATTAAGAAAAGAAATAACTTGTCTCTACAATGTGCTAGGATGACTTTAATGATGTACTGATAAGTAAAGGAAGAATACTCTCATGCTTCTATTGAAAATAATTAATGGATACTTCATTCTGAATTTTAAAACACATTAGTGCAGACTTGTTCATGATGTATCTCATGTAGCATAGAATTCAGGTTAGAGTCAACTTATTTCTTTCTGATGGCTCATCCATGGTCCATTAAAACTGTTCTCAAAGGTAAAAATGACATGATGTCTGCTAAAAATTACTGCACTTTTCACAGCCTTGATATCAAACATGCAGGATGGAACCTGAATCTCAAAGGGGAAAGGACATGTTTTCATGGGCATATGCTTGAGTCAGCAGCTAATGTATCAAAAGATTCCCTAATGTCTAACCTAGAATGTTGCTGTTGCTGATTAGGTCAGCGTTCTGACCTGTTGACAAGAAAGCGAGTTTTCAAGTCTCAGACAAAATGACATTTACCCTTGGGAAGGAGGAAAAATGACCCATGAATTTTCCATCTGCTGATAGAATAAACATCTGTAGTACTCATGACTGGCATGAGCTCAGTAGCTGTGGAGCTTGCAGTGAGTGATCTCTGGCCTCCTCAGCTACTATTGCCATTGAATAGCAATGGCTTCAGATGGAAATTACCTCAGAGACGCCTCAAAAGACAGGATTCTGCCTATTGAAAATACCATAAAAAATATGGCTTGAAGCATGCACAAAGCTTAAAGTTTTACATGAAGGGTGGGTATGAAAAATGAAATATTCACAAAAGTATATGCTGGATAACCACAGGTAACCAAACCATGAGGGCTCTTTGACAGATAAATCTGTTCAAGGGCTCAGTGGCCACAGACGCTTTGAACAGGAAATCAGACTCTGTGTGCATTCATGCTTGTGAATATATTTTTCTATCTCTATTATAATATTTCTCTTCATATATTAAAGAACTACACAAATAAACTTCTATCAAATACCTTAGCTCTTTAGTGTCCAAGGATAAGTTGTATTATACTGTAAATAATAGACACATCACTCCACTGTGCTGAAACCAGAGATTTTCCCAGGACAGCTTGAAAAATAAACTAGCTAACATTCCAAAGGAAGGAAGAAAGTGTTCAAAGAGGACGAAAGGTCTTGTGATTAAAAAGGAAAGCATGTTTGGTTTAAAAGTTGTCTACCTCAGAAATAGCTGAACTGCTTTGTTTAGCTAAATTGCTTTTTGTATTAATGAAAGAAACTATATGCCTGATTCTTAAGCCACAGTATTTGAAACTACCTACCCACTGATGATATATCTAGGAAAAAAACAGGAGACTTGCCCTCAACAGTAACAGGAATGTTATGAAAATATTGAATCATTTGAAAGCAGAATGTTACATTCTTTTCTGGTCTAAATGTAAAAAAAGCAAAGTAAATGGCAATAGGTTCTAACAGGCAATTCCAGGCTACTATGTTCATTCTTTAATTTCTAATGTCACATCTGCATATTCACTTTGCTGTTTTAACTGCAACATGCACTTCTAGAAGTACAATCTGCTAGGAACATTAATGAGACAGTATTTCAATGCATCTAATATTCTGCTTTAGAAATACTTCTGTGCAAATTTCATAATTGATGTGGTTTCCTTTCTTAGTCCTAAAAAATGTCATTGAGTTAGTTGCCAATGTCTATCCCTTAAATGATATGTAAATTTAAGTTACTTCATTTGAGCACTGAAGCAATTTTTTAAAAATATAGTTTGGTATTCCAAGTTATTCAAGTGTAAAGACAAAGAAAAATACAAAGTAAACCAGGTGTGCTTTTATTTTACAATTATTATAATTTTAAAAAGATAGAGACAATCAAAATAATTCCATTTTAATATTAGTTTATCTTCATGCATTTAATCTTTAAATGAATGTTCCTGATTTCACATGTGAATCTGTTAGAATCTATTTATTAGTCTAACAGAATTGTAAACTCAAAAGTTAACATTCCAAAGGCTAATGGTGCCAAACATGCTTAGGGTTGTAATATCTGCAAAAGACTTTGTCTAGAATTCTTACTGTATTCATTTGGAAGTAGATCTTTATTTTCCTTTGGTAATATCCAATTTAAGAGGTTCAGTTCTAGTAGACTAGAAAATTAATTGTGAAACCACTTTTTAGGAAAGCTGACATCTTTGAGTGATACCTGAAACACTTCTAAAGCTTCTTTGTAGCACTTGAAAGGTTACTAAGTTACTATTTCTTGAATTTCTAAACCAAATTTAAGGTCCTAAATTGCTCTGGCACTCAGTGAACCTGCAAACCTGGTAATACCCCATCAGGATCCCATGATGCACCTTGACCCAAAATCATGGTAGATTCCTGCACCTTTCACAGTGGTGCAAAAATCTATGTAATGAATAATTAATTCATAGCTAAGGATCTACAGAACTTTATCTGTATCAAAAACTTTTTTTTTCTTTTGTGTGTGTTTTACAACACAGGATAAGCCTATAAACATTTAATATCCCTCTTGCTCTCCGTAAATCAAACTATCCAATAATGCTGTCCACCATCAGTGGAGAATGGTTGTCTTAAACACTGCTGCTATTTTCCTGGTGACAATTTTTTTTATCTGCATTACACCACATGAGAGCCCAAGGGAAATAAAAAACTTCTGTACTCATCATCTTCCATAGAAAGCTCATTTACATAATCAACTCGATGATCTAAACAACAAGTTGAATGCACATTTGAATCAATTAGATAGACAATCCCAGCTGTTCCAAGTCCAGCCGTTCCACATAGTTGTAAACAGAAATGATAACATGGATTCCCTTCCATGCCCACATCTCCTGTGTTTTGTTTCTTCAGGCTCTGTATCGTGTATTGAACGCTGCATGAACACTTCAATATGTTTATTTAGTAAATGCATAGCTGGTGTATAAAATATTGCATATGCTTTATAAAGACTGTGCAGTATAATATCCCCTGTAAAACTTGTTAAAATAGTTCATTATCCTGAACTCTTGATTGTACCATTGGTAGCAGAAAATACCATAGTTCTGATTGCAGAATAGTTTTGAACATGTAGTGCCCTGCAGAATCTGGGCTATAAAACACCCTTTCCATCTATTCCACAGCTAATTTTTGTGTGTTTTCTGGGGAAAGGTAACACCTTTATGTACTGATCTCTGTTGTTACTCCTGTAGAATTATTTGAGTACCAGGGCTCTCATTCCACCAAACTCATAAAATAAGTATGATTAATGATAATATCACAACTTTCACCAACCAGATTTTTCAATCGCTAAAATTTATGTCATCAGCTTTTATAATGAAAATTGGGATTTATTTGGAATTTTTCTGCTTTTTTGGGGGGTGGACTTCCATGCTTTGCAAAGGAATTGAACAAAGAAAAATAAGCTATGCCCATAGAATTTACACAGAGATTGGGACAGAGTGCACACAGGGAAGATTGATTAGATTGACTGGTTACCACGTTAGTGGCCACTAAATTTTAAGATCACTTCTTCCTCAAGAAATATTGGATGTTAAGTCCATGGTCAACTATCCCAACTCTGTAGAAACAGCCGCGTGCATCTTTCTTCCCTGCCTTGTTCTGTGACCCAGTGAAGGCAGTGGTCATTTGGTCAGTCAATGCAGGATTAAGGGGGATAGCTAAATATTAAATTGCTTATAAATATCACTCTCCAATGGGCTATGAAATAAATGTATTTGGTCAAGTATGAACTGTATGTCTCCCTGCAAAGTTATGAAGTTAATAAATTTCACTAGCTTCAAGTTAGAACTTTAGAAAACGTACACTTTGAGTCTGTACTTATGATATACCATGGATTTAGTCCCTTGCAATTGCTCAAGCCAAGAAACTGTAAACTAGAGGGAAGAGGTATGTGATTTTCTGATGTGGACTGTGCTTCCCTTTAAAATAGAGATGACTTCATTTTACTTAAAAAGCTATCCCTTCTGTAAAATTGTGCAGTTTGAGCCACCCTTCTTATCATCTGTCTTGGCTCATTGGGGTTTTTAAGTATGGTGATGGATGAATGTGTGTGTCCATCTTAATATTAAGGAATTAATTTCCTTGATGCCTCCTGTGAAGTAGGAAGGTTTTTCCAGTTATTGTTCTTTGTGTTCTTAGTAAATTTGAATCAACAAAGGCAGCATTTTTAATCATCAACTGACTTGTTAAAAATGTTTATTGCTAGAGTTTATGCAAGAAACACTTGCTTTCTGTCCTTCAGGATATATTTACCATGTTAATCTCTTACTTCTAAAAAGTCAATTTTGTTTGAAAATAAGAAACAAAATATAAATGGAACTTTTAATTAGAGCACCTTTGAAAGCAACATGTCACTTCAATTCCAGGCGCTGAGTGCATTGTGTGAGGAAATCAACAGAAAAATAATTTAAACTCAGATCTAATGTCATTGTTCATCTTGTAAGCAGTTGGGTGTTACTTGTATCAAACCAAGTATTATTTATCCATGATGTAAAATGCATAAGGTAGTATAACTTTTAGTTGCCTTCTACCATGTCATATTTTCAGGTGTGTTTAGGCACCTATCCTTAGGGATCACTGAAAGGTTGTTAGAAGTGTGACATGACTTATGTTCTCAACTCTTCAAGTTTTAATAGACAGTAATACAGGCTTTGTCCTTACAAGAGTCCTGTAAAAAACTATTTCTAAGGAAGTATTTTTGGTTTGTTAATCTGCAGGTGTAGCCATCACTATTCCCTGCCAAGTGTGTTGTCCTGTAGCCACAGCCCACTCTCATAACTTTCCAAATGCCACAGCCACCAGGGTGAGAAGTTAAGGACCAGACTCCCTCTGTCTTCACTGAGATGCATTCAGACTGAGATAATATTTATAAGTCATCTTTGTATGTACTGTTAGTGAAGATGAATAAGCTCCTAATTTAGTTTAATTTGTCACAGTTCCAGGCACCTGTCTCTCTAGCTGAGCTCCTCCATATCTCAGCTGTGGAGATTTTGAAGTACTTTGGCAACTGAGCTACAACTTCACTAGCTGAACAACATACTTCAAAGTTATTTACAAACTTTATTGATCAAGCTGCACGTTCTTGGGCTGAATTTGCTATAGACAGCACTTTGCAGATGGAATTGAATTCTTTACTAATCATAGGCAAGGAATTAATTTATTTGATTAGCAGTAATTTGCCTTATCTGCTGATTATGTTCTTCAATTCCCACCATTAAGAGCTGTGTTGTGTTGCTAGTGCTGGTTGATCACTTACTACAGCCTACTTCAGAGAGGAAGGCATTTTGGTTATAGACAAAGAGATCCTTCTGTCTTCAAATACTTCCTAAAAGACACTTCTTCCATGTCATGTAGGACAGGATATTATGTCTTTTTAAAAAGAAGAGTACAGGTGAAATCACATTTTTCTGTGAAGGCAGTCTTTTTTACTTCCTTCTGCTATCATTTTTTTTTCTCTTTATTTATTACTGTTATGCAGGTACGGTTTCTATGGCATTGCTATGACAATGCCATTCTTTCTGTAACAGTGCCAAGAAGGGATTTATTGGATGTATGGGTGCCCCCACTGGGGTCAGGTACCCCACTGGACAGTGTAAACTCGCACTGAGCTGGGTCAGATGTGCATGGCAGACAAGGGAAAAAACAGTTTTACTCACCAGTGATGTGTTAGGTGGGTACCACAGTGTGCTCTACACAACTCACTGGGCCAAGCTGCCTTTTTTTTGTATTCTTCAGTGTCTATCTAAACATATCACAGTGTAATTCCTCTGTAAATAAGCAAAATTCATGCAGGAAAGTGTGTAGCCTCGTCTTCACAAAAATCTGCATCTACTCTCTGCTGTCAATCTCTGCTACACAGCTTTTGCAAGTATTTTTTACAAAACATCTTTAAAATGCTTGTCAGTCTCTGTTCTAGGCAATTAAGTCTTCTCCTCCACCTTATGCAAGGAAAATATTCTTTACTTATCTATGTAGTACTTAGAGTAAGACATTTTTCTGAGTATTGAGTGTTCTCACCAACTTAAGGGGTTCCCACCCACATTCACAGAACTTAAACCTTACCAGGGAAGTTTGCATGCTCTTATTGGCTGGGAGGGCTGACACCGAGTTATGCCTACTAGATAGAGCTGTGCCCTCTTATATATCATTTAAAAAAGGCAAAAGTAGCTCGCTGGTAAATAATCTGAAGGGTTAAATCAGCCCTGGTCCCTAAATTGCATCCAGGTAAGGAAATGAATTTTGCATATTTGGCTTATTCAGAACACAGTATATAAAGACGGAGGTTAAAGACTGCAAATGAAGAAAATACACCTGCTTAATAAAGGACGTAAAATACAAGTAGACTCTGAATTATACAAGATATGACTTGGTCAAGTGCATAAAGATTCAGTGATTAATTTTTTTTCTTAGTTGGCTAAAATTTATTGGAATTTAAATTAGGATAGAAATGAAAATATTCTTAGTTTTTGCACTTGCATGTTGAACAGCTTATCTCTACATTTAGTTTTGCTTCCATATTTGGAGGTGTATGCAGCACTTATCAGGAACTGCTAAAAAACCCTATGGTTTCATTTCTCAGAACAAAAGAGGTTTCAAAAAACATGGTTTGCATCAGAAGTAGAATGAGAGCTTTCTAAAGTCTTCACCAAATTTGCACATGAAAAAAGCCGTGCAAATTCAAAGGCCTAACTGTATGTGTAAAGTTACAATTGCTTTGCCATGTATATCACTTTAGATTTTTGTACATTAAATTTGATGTGGCCTTTTAGGGCTTTATCCTTGGGTGTCATGAGGTCATTCTGAAACTCCTTGTAGTTGGTTTACTAGTCTGCAGTTCTCCAAATCCCTTAAGAACTCTCTTGGAATCTCGGTATTACCTCAGCCACCTCTATTTTCTGGCACTAAGGTACTTATAAGCAAAAGGTTACATATTACAACATTACAATAATTTCATACCTTACTGCCTTTAGAACATCTTAGTGAGTATCACTTGGTCTTAGGGATTTACTGATTATTCATTTTACCAATTTGTTTCTAATTCTGTTCTGCTGATACTAGATTTGAGCTGGTCTGTCTGACATGTCCACCATAAAGGACATTTGTGGTATAGCTTAACTAAATTTGTTTTCAATAAGTGTAGGAGGAAAAATTCATTCTCTTGGCTTCTTTAAGGACTTCTTTCTTAATGCAGACATGTGTTGGCCCTACAGAACCTGAGGCAGCATCCCAGCTTCTGGCATGTTTGAAAGAAGCTAGGTTTAGATTTTATGCTTTTAGCAAGTTCATCAGTGGTTTTGGTCATCCTGTTACTTTTCCATCTGTCTTGCCTATATTTGTGTAAAAATAGAAATTAAAAAAAATTTGAGCATCATCTTTCAAATTATATCATTGATATCACTTTTCAATTACACCAATTTAGTTTTCTTTCTAAAGCCTATTAGTAAATAATGTGCATTTTCTCCAAGTCTGTAAACTTGTGACCATTGTAAGTAATCTTTGTACACCTACAAACACTTTAACTTGTGGAATACACCTTTTAAATAAGTTTCCATAATAAAATGAAAGATTTTTTTGTAAAAAACTTTCCCATTTTTATGTAGCTCTCATTTGGAAATTAAAAACTGATAGATCTCTGGGCTCTTTTTGGTGTGATCTGCCAAGTATATTGAATGAAAATGCATTGTACTACTTGTAAGAGTGGTTCTATTTTTTTGTGAATGACTCAAATGGAATTTTCTTTACAACATTCCTTCTCAATTTTCTTCTTCAGTTTTGTTTCTTTCACTTTGTTCTTGATTTTCCAGCTATGAGAAGCAGCTGGGGCTGGTTTGGGTTTCATATCTCTTGACTTCCCCACACTATTTGTGGTTGCTGAATGACTTGTCAGTACAGATTCTACTTTCAAATATAAAACACATGGGATCCCAAGACTCAGAATATGGGAACATACTTTTAGTTCTGTGAATTTGAGTGATTTTTTTCATAAAGTTATGCTTTTCAGACAGTACAACTCTTTTGTTTATCTCCAGTAGGTTTTGTAACATATTCTAAGTCTTTCATGTTCACTCAATTGAATTATAGTAGCTAATCCTGTTTTTCCCTCATTCTTGATAATACATGGTTTGAGAATTTTTAACGCCTCCTGAAATCTACTGAGATGGTAAACACTTAAGGGAAACAAAAACCATCTCCTATAAAAAGGTATTATTTTCCATGTATGGTGTAAAAATAGTGAATTCTAGTGAGAAGGTGCCTCTGCAGTTTTGCATCTCAAGCAAAGTTGCTTTAGATTGTTACTTCATTCTGCTGACATAATTGGTCTGCTGGCATTACACCCACATTACTTTAAGGGATGAAAATAAATTGATAGAGTGCTGCATAAAGCCTGAAATAGCCACCTTTAAGTTTAATCTTCCCCTTAATGCTATAGAGTCTATAAAATATGCATTAATTCAAGTTTTTATTAGCTTTTATTAATCCATCTTTCCTTTGTAAAGCAGACAATATCTAATATGCATGGTCCCTTTCTTTATGCTTTCAGCCTCGTGATAAATCTGATTGTCTTACCTTATTTTAAAGTTACTTTAAGCAGTGTTTTGTTGTCTGGAGCATAAAAAGCAATAAACATCTCATGCTCTGCTAATATTCTTAGACCCAGGCAGTTAATACACAAGGTACATGGTATAGATGTACCCCAGTTCAACTGACTGGTTATTAATGCCTTTCCACGTAAGCAGAAAGAAAGTGGCTCATAAAACTTGAACATATTGGTGAAAGAATCATTGTGGTGTGATGTACACCAATTAACATGTTTCTATTGAATTTGTACTTTTCCTTTAAGGATATGCTTTGAGTAACATCCCTCAGCCTACTGCTTTCCTGATGAACCTTCTATAGTACACAGGAAAACAATGTAATAAAAGAAATTATGTAAGTAGAACAAGGCTATCACTGATTTCAAGTATTCTATCACAAAATAATATTAAAAACTAATAATGGGATGTTGCTTCAACACCTAAAAGTACAATAACTGCAGTCATGCTTAATAATTGACATAAAATACATCAAACCAGAGTTTGTCTGGGACTAAAGAGATGAAATATAAATTTCTCCTCTTTGTTCTACATGGGTGTTTGTAGAATTCAGTAGCTAATAGCTACCATCTTCCTGGGAAAACAAAAAGAGGCAGGGAAGGCTCATACTAGTTTCTGTAGGTCTTGTGGATTTTTGTCTGGAGCAACATACTTTGAGTCAGATCCTCTGTCCTGGGCTTTCAGAATGAGAGCTGGACTGAAGAGTTGTGAGTTGTGAGCAAAGTCTTACATCTCTAATTCCCTCACATCTCTAAATACTCTTGAAGTGTATCAAATTCTTTAATTTTTGCTACTATTTTATCATTATAAATTATTGAAAAATATCCCTCTTGAGAATAGCTGGTTAATATTTTTAACTGAACATGTAACATTACAATGAAACTTATTGCCAACACTTGTTTAGATTCCATAAAAGGCAGAATATTTAGACTTTGATGGGATTTTTGTATCTTTTGCTTCACTAAAATCTAGCTGAATCAACAGTGTTGATTCCCTTTGCTTTCTAGGATAGAAGGGATAGGCAACCTGCTGGAAAAAGTGAGGGGAGAGTGACAGAAAACTCAGTGATTACAGGCATCTGTAGGTGAAAGCAGACTTTGTGCCAGTGACCAAGAGGTTAAAAACTGAGAGATTTGAGATAAAGGAAAAGAACAACAGAGGTCGTCCTAAATTTGTCCGCTTGTGTGCATGTGGCCCTTTTTTCCCCCAGCCTATTTCTGGGGGAAAGCTGCCTGTTGCTGGTTGCTGTCAGAGGCAGAGTCAGAGCTGAAAGGCAGTCCCTGCACGGCCACCTGGAGCCACAGCTTGGCACGTTAGGGTGAGGCAGTGCTGATATTCACTCACCAGGACCTGTGCATCATTAGCTGAGCTGCTTTTGCAGGGAGGGCAGAGGAACAGCACGCACTGTTGCAGGGGTTTCTGAGGGAAGATGGCCTTACCCATGAATCTGAGTGCTAAATTGGAACATTTTTAGGCTCTGTGGAATGGATGAAGGGCTGAAAACCTCTGTGATGGGAAGACCAGTAGATGGTAGTATTTTGTCAGTCTCAGCTGATGGGTTATGGGCTGTGTCACAAACCTTGGGAACGGTGCTGGTGCTGTGACAGCGCAGTCAGAAATGAGCAATCATACCACAGACCCTCAGAAGCCCTCTTGAAGAATTCTGGTCTTTCTATGCCTGAATTAACCAGTTTATACACGTTTACTGGTGTTCTTTTAATTCAGATACATTCTGAGTGAATGAAAAAATTGGCTTCGTGCGTCAATATGGTGACTGGCTTGTCAATGAGCTGAACAGACTGTAGTTTCATGTTAGCAAGTTTTGTTAGGTGATGCCTTTGCTGTGAAACACCAGTTCTGATCATTTAACTTTTCTGGTAGATCCCTGAGTCATTTGTTCATAATTGCTTAGCAGTCCTGGAGATAATGTCATCATTCTGCAGACCTGCTTTCTGTGGTATTGCATTGCAGTACAGCCAGATGTCAGGTGTGAACATGAAACTAGGCATGGTTGCCATCTTAAGCTCAGTCCAGTCTAGCAGCTGCTTACTTTGCAGCCAGGGAGCTGTTGATCCAAACTGAGCTGGGAGAAATAAGCAGTTGACTTGATGGGGACATATTTATGATTTGAAGGACTGAAGAACATCAGCAGGCAGGTTCTGTGTTGGAAGCAAACATCACAAAACAGAAAAAAAAAAAAAAGAAAGTCTAGACCCTGGTCACTGCAACTTTCATCCATGTTGCTGATTGCAGCTCTTGACTGGTATTATTCCAGTTCATTTTCAGAATCAGAACTGAACCCGAAATATGAAAATCCAAACAGGACTCTAAGGTAGCCGATGAAGATAGGAATGATGGGGTAGTGTAGCCTGTCATTTAGTGGACTTCAGTTCATTTCTTTGCTAACCCAAAGAATACTTCTATAATGCTGAACAAATCAGTTTTGCCTGCAAACCTCCTTTGCTAAATTAGAATGAAATTTTATGCTCGCAGGAGAAAATCTGAAGATAAAGTAGGTTAACTTAGATATTATTCAGAAAGACTGAAGCAAGAAAGAGTTTACAAACTATTGGAGGGAATTGAGAGCAGAGGTACTAATGAGGGAGACAGTGTTCACGAAGCAGGAGATGGGGATGGCAGGTCCTCCTTTCCTGCACTGCATCTCATTGAGTGAGTTACCAGCAGTGCAGTTCTGATTTTCTGGCATCATATTTACCTTTCTGCTGTTAGTAGCAGGAAAAATGACTACATGTGGTGCCCAGAACTACCCTGTGAAAGAAAGATGGAATCGAGCATTAAATAAGGTGGGGCGATGGGGAAAGAGAGGTAAGTAAGCTGCTTTTCTCTTAATATCCTTTGCAGTAGAAAAATCTTAAGTTTTAAAAAAATCTGATATATTTTCTAAATATTCAACGGCAGGAAGCCAGCAGAGGAGACCTTTTAGTGCTTTCTTACTTCTTACTACTTTTTCTTGTTATCACTCAAGTGTTGGAAATCCTGGAGCATGTTGTTTCTAAATTCTCATTAATAAGCTACACTATGAGTATGTTGTTTTATAAATACTGCTTTTCTAAACTCTCTGTGGGCAATAAATATGAAAGTCAATTCACTGGAAACTAGCAGAATTAAGAAGCTGTAATGTGATAGCAGAGTCTGTCTCCAGAGACACCTGTTTTCAATCAGCTTGTGGTCAGGTCAGTGTTGCTCCTTCCTGTCCCTCCATTATTCTCTCTTCACTCCACTGGCAAAGCCAAGAGACGGGTGCATTTTCAGTGACATTTCTGCTCAGAAATAAAGTTTTCTCACTCCCAGTAACACTGCTGGTGATGCTAATGGCAGTTAAATGTTGTTGTTAACATAAACCTGAGGTAAGCACATTCATGGTGGGTCTCAGTGCATTGTAAGACAATAATCCTGTGCAAAGGCTGGACATGATGGCTGTGGTGGCTGAGGTTGCTTTGCATGATGCTTGTTGGTGTGGAATGGAGTGCTGTTTGCACTTGCCAGCACTAGTACGATCCGTTCAGTTTATTTTAGCAATGTGGCCTACAGGTGTGTGGAAACCAACCACCAGTTTGGCATCTAAGGCTGCACTTAAAAAGGTTTTAAATTGATGATTTGCAGGTTGCCCATGTAAGATGCCCAATCCTGCAACCAAGGTAGGATATTCATTAACCATAATTATTCATAGTTATACACTCGCCATAGTTAGTAAGACAATTTTCATCTCTCATTTCTATTGAAAACAGTGCACAAATGTAGCAACTGTGGGACACTTGATTTGCAATACACGTTAAGAACTAGAGAGGCGATGATAACAAATCAGACAGTTGGGTTTAACAGATGAAGTTTTTGCAGGTGACAGAGACTGTAAACGGTCATTGCCCACTTCAGAGGCAGCAGGTTGTTGTGAAACATGTCTCCACCATGAAACCTCGACAGAATAGTTAGGTCAGTCTATTTGAATCTCGGAACACCTGAATTTTCTTTCCAAAATGCAGCTAGTGAAATCCTGCCCAGTCTGTCACTTTTCTTTATTACAGCTATGTTTCCTGCTGGCAGAGATGGTGCTGAGCTGACTCGAGCACGAGTTAAGAGTGACACCCAGTGGTTAAGCATTGTATTTCTATGCAATTTTTTCAAAGTATTTTTCTGGTTTATCTTTGATTTTGAAACATCACTCTAGGGTTTTTTCTTCTAAACAGTCCTGATTATGTCACCGAATATTTTTTTTCTTTAAATAAGTGTGCGCAGACTCTCGCTTGTTTTATAAGCAAACATCATTCTTGAATTTATGCTCTGATTCTTTCTGTCCATATAACAATTTGCATAAAATTTCTTTCCTCTAGAAAAAGGCAGTTTCTGGGTTTTAATGAGGTATGTGCTGGGAAAGATGTGGAGCTGTTTTCAAAGATAAATAGGAAAGCAGCGACTGCACTATAATTATTTGACTGTAGAACAGTAAAAAGGTTCCACAGCAAAATGTGCTTCTCGGCAAGGAATCTTCAGGGCAGTCATGCCAGAATAATGCACACTTCTTTCTCCCACGCTCCCCTTTAAATGCTAGATAATGGCAAGCTGTTCCCCTGTTTTCTTTCTCAGCAGAGCTCTGTGAAGGACAGGTGTGAAGAAGCCCACTTACAACCCTACTGAGAAAACCAAAATTGACAGAACTCTTGAATTAGCACCTACTGCCAGAAAGCTCTTTAAATGATGGCCTCATTCATATAATCAGCAAAATAACAGCTCTGATGGTAGTTGTCCCCTCCCTTATCAATCAAACAATGATTCTTGGTAGCTTTGTGAACAGCCATTTATCTCAAATTAGGTAATCACTGTTCCTCCAGAAAGAACAGATCTACCAGCTTGAGCTGCTGTTTTTTGTGGCAAGTAGGAAGACAAAGCCAAGCAGACTTTCTTACCAAGTAACCTGGTTATCCAAGCTAAAGCTTACAGTCCACAGAAGTCCAGTACTTTCATTTTTGTGGTCGAAGAAAGGGAACCAGTGTTAAAGAACGCTTAGGAAAATGACAGAAAAAGAATGTAGCCTATTTGGAAGACAAACCCCACTGGAGGGAATAACAGTGGATATTGCAGAATGAACATTAGTTTGAATGGGATTCTTTGGAAAGTCTCTGAGTTAATGGCCAGTCCTGCTACCCACAAGGAAAATAGTAGTTGTGGAGTTGCTTGTATTAAAAATGGTGCCAAAAAGAGATCAGTTAGAGGTCTCCAAACAAAAGAATACTTACTTAGGTCAATCTGCTATGCTTTCTAAAAATATAACATTTAAATAACAGGCATTTCCCAAAGAAATGGCAGCTATTTGAACTGCAGACACTAAATTGTTTCTCTAAGTGAATTTTGGCATCAATAGTAAGCTCTCTGCTGTTCATGTAGGACAAGTGTATTTGTGCCACTGAGTTGGAAGGTGACAATGTTTTCAGATGGTGCCCTTGTGATCTCAGTAATTATCACATCCCTTGCCAGGGTAACAAACTAGTGGAGTAAAATACAGTTTGCTGGTAGAATTGTGAGAATTCAAGTAATTCAACTGCTGCCTGACATGTCAGGATGGAGTGAGAAAAAACTGCAAGGGACCCCACTGTGTTTTGTGGAAATGTAAGAGCAGGATGACCATAAAGGGACTATAGCTATTTTATATGAATGTTTCCAGTTGGTGCTCTAGTTGCTTTCAAAATTTTAACTTTTTTTTTTTCCAGTAAATTCTGTGTTTGGGCAGTGCTGTTATATTTTTGTTTCTTGTCAATCAGAAGCTGGTAATAGTGAATTCTTCAATTTTGGACTTTTAAAAAATAGTATTTCTCAGTCCATATATGTGTTTTACAGAGGAATTGTGAAGCTCTTCATTAATTTCTTTCTGTGCCTCTTAACTGGCTTTGCTTTGGCAACCTTTTCATGTATTCCATTTATCCACTTAATGTCTCAGCAATCGTTATGAGTCCAACTTTGTAAGACACAAAATAAGGTGTGTTGGTAATAGTTGCTTTCATGGTTTTTGTTTTTTCAGTTTTACTTAGAAATGAGTTTGAACATGGGGATGTTTTTTATACACTTTTGAGTTTTAGATGAAAATTAAAAATTCTGTGTGCAAGGCATTGGTTGCCAGCCTCTCCAGCTGCAATAGACAGCTTCATAAATGTGTTTTCTTCATCTGTGACTTTGCAGAGTACACCATAGGGTAACCTTATGTTCAGGTGATTTGGTTTAGGTATGAAGTGCCACTAACAGCCAATAAACAGCCATTTCTGGCCGTGCCTCTCCATGCTCACCATTTGGGGGTGTGGCAGCTGTTTTAGTGCCAGAGCTGCCTGATTTCCCTAGAAATTTGGTGTTCTCTCATTATGAATGTTAAAAGCTACCTAATAAGAAAAACTGTAAAAAGAACTGCTTATGCCATAAAAGGAATTCCATATGGCTTCACATTTCCTGCATTATAAATCATTTTGCTATTCTTCATTCAAGCTTTAGCAAGTTGAGAGTTATGTTACCATCTTCTTTTGCAAAAGGGCATCAGAGATAGAACAGAGAATATCATAACTGCAAGAAAAAAAGTTACTGTTGTCAATCAACAGCAAACTAGGATGGTTGCAAATCTTTCATTTGAAATTTGTGTCTCAGACCTGAGGCCAGCATGGGAGATTGTATCAGCAGGTGTTTGGAGAGGATGTTGTTTGTCTCTACTTGCAATAGCTTTGTATGAATTTAATTATTAATAAGCCAGGTTCTTCAGCAGTCTGTGCCTTTAAATATCAAGGGAGTTCCAAGATCCCAAGCAGTAGTCACTGGAAGATAAGTACTCAATTTATCTCAGGGTGGTGTAAGCGCAGAGCAACATAAAAATAGCATTTTTCCAAGATGGAGATCCAGGAGGGAGTGCATACTTGTGTTTGCTTTGTTCTAATGTAGATTGAAGTCCTACAGGAAAAAAAAAATCACCTTCACTTGCAAGATCCAGGCAGGTTTTGTGACATATGAGGCACCATATGGGATATTGCTGAGTCGTGGGACTCAATTTAGCTCTTGCTAAAGCTGTTTTATCTAAGCGATATTTGGAATTGTTTTCATACAGTTTGCAGGAGTTAATAAAATATCATATGAAACAGTCTCTGAATCCATCGGAAGCATTTTGAATACTGACAGAAAAAAAGGCTGATAGCTGTTTAATATTTACTGGCCTCCCTTGAGATGCCAATCAAATCAGCTGTAACAAAGTGACCATGAAATTTTACAGCATTATCAGGAACACTTTAGAATTGTCACTTCTTTTAATGTGAACCAAATGTATATTTCTGGTAAGCTCTCTGTTGACCCCAGCAAAATGGATAAGAGGCATGACAATTCTAGTAAGTTTTCTGCCTGGTACTGAAGCAGTGGAGTGCCAGATTTTCAAGGAAACCTCAGAAAATATTTTATAGAGTTTATGCTTTCAAAAGCCATGGGTAGGACCAATTTTCCCAGCAAGAATTAAGAGTCCAACTTGGTCAGTGTTAGCTGAAAGTAAGTGAGGTGAATTCTTGGCTTTGATATTTGCAAGGAGCCTCTGTAGGTCCTATTTGTAGAGTATTGGTGCAGCTGTGTTCTGACACTGAGCATGTCCGTAGCCATGCTCTCACTCACCTGAGAAAAAGTCATCCTTAAACCCTAGAGCAGGCAGGTAGCAACAGCAAGTGGTCTCTCACTGTAATTATGGGTTGTGAACTGGTCTTTAAGTGCCTGGCTCAAGCTAAGTTAGCAATTTTTAGTTTAGGATTTTGCAAGGTGCTTATCCTGTTTTATTGTCAGGAAAATGTCCTTTAGCTCAGTGAAGATAATAGTTCATCCTTTCTGTACTTACATATTCTGTCTTAAGGCAGGCATCATCAGAGATGCTAAGCCTACAGGAAGCCCCCATTTGCTTTTGTTCTTTCTTCTCTTTATTTTAAATGATTTGCTGAGGTTTTCAAAGGCTTTTATAGACTTATCTGTTAGACTCATTACCATAATCTTAACAGAGAATGATACAAAGCAAAATGAAAACAATCTATCCTTTCTGTACCAATACAATACTATCACCTCTCTCCCAGGACAGAGTTTTCCATAGAAATTCTGTATCTCCTATTTAGAAAAACTTTAAGGGAAACAGCTTAAGGAACAATGCATATCATCAATATATAAAATAAAACCTAATTTTGTATCTCTTAATGGTATCCTGTTGATATATGAAATGAAACTAAATTCTCTGTTAGGAATTCTTGTCTCACTGAGGTGCAATTGCCAAAGTGCTTTGTTTAAGAATGTCCTGTGTATTCTAGCTGCTTTTTCCATGTTGCATTCACCTCCTCAGGTATGGGTTTAAAGCAGTATCAGCCCTTATTAGTATGCATTACTAACTGACGAGATATAAAAGATTCATTATTTTTTCATTGTAGTGGTTACACATGAGGTCTTAGTAAATCATTTAATAAAATCATCATGCTGTGCATGTTAACATTAGAGTAATACCCTACTCACACAGGGCAGAAAGGAAAAGAATCATTAATGAAGGACTGAAAACTAAAAATATTCACTCCTTTTTCTGCCAGAATTAACTTGCCTTGTATCAGACACCAGGAGAATCTAAACCTTTCTTATTCTAGGTTTTCTACTTCACTACACTAAAAAGTACAATCAACAGTTTTGCCACCTTTATAAGTGGCTGCTGAATGTTTTCTCCTGCTTCTTACATTCTCACACTTCTCAAGACTTGAAAATCAGTGGTACCTTTGTGCATGGACCACTTTTACTCAAATTTCTAGGGGAAAAATTAAATTTTTTCTGCAGATAATTTTTAAAGAGAAAGGAGTTCACCACAATTTTTTCCACTGCGTTTCACGTAAACCAACTGAGTTATTTTACTCTTGTTCTACTTCTGCTGTTATTTGTCAGAACACCCAACAAAGATGTCTTCTGTATTTTTCATAAAAGGAGAGACCAGTTTGATGACTGGCATAAATAGAAAATTGAAAGAGCAGGCATTTTGATAAATTACTCTATCCCAGAAGAGAAGAACCAGTCTTGTACTTTTTTCATGGTTATGCTACATCAAAGGAAAATCATTGTTCAGTGTACTCTGAGCTTTTCTGTTTATTTTAGTGGAAATTTGAGAGGAAATATTTTGGAAAATCTTGAACCTAGTGATTAATATTTTTCTCCACTTTGAAACTGCCTTATTCTTAAAAGAGTTAAATATAATTATATAGAAATTGTTCAAATGTTGGTTATCATTCTTTCTGCTTGATTTTTGACATTTTGGAAAATAATTCCATTACACTTCTTTTAAATGTTGTAGATCGGACCAAAATACCATTAGGTTTATTGCTGTATATTAAATTTTATATGACTATTTCCACTGAAAATTTGTAATGAAATTTGCAGTAATAGGGTTGTCTTTGTGATTGAAAAACATTCTGCATTCTGATATATTTTAATGAATATTTCAAAAACCTCAGAAATTAATTTAGACATTCTGTGACATTTTGTAAGTGCTTCATTAGAGTTATGTTTCCCTCAGCATTGGCAGGCATTCTTAAAACTGAGTGAATAAATAAACATTGCAAAAGTCATCTAATTTAATTTACATCCTTGTCGCTCTAAACTTCTTATACATTCAGTAACAACCACAAGATATGGCCAATTCAGGGAAGCTGCTCTGGGGAGACATTAGGGGCAAACAATGCTGATTTCAGATATCAGAATTAAGAGCAAAATCTGTGAATGTCCGCTGCACAGCAATAACAACAATATAAATGTCAACAGGAACCTCTCAGCAAGTACGAGGAACAAAAGTGCACCAAATTTGGGGATTTTTAAGGCATGCTATTCAAGACCATATCAACCCTCTATTTTTCCCTATATGGCCCCAATTATTATACTAGAGCAACGATAAGATCTGGAGAATCAAACTTTTATTGCCTGCAGACTCTGTGCTGCAGCTTGCCTTTGGAATAATGGATGCAGAGAGTGTCCTATGGCAGCTGTAACTAAAAAGAAAGCTTTCCTCAGCGGCTGCAGAGATCACCAGATCTGCTAGCATTGTGACTTTGCGAGTACAAGCTTATAAAGGACAGGGAGCACGGATGTGTTGGAAGATCACAGACTGTCAGGCACTGCAGACTGGATAGAACTAGACAGTAAGGCATTCTAGCAGTAGTAGAGAAGCAAATCAGAGGTGTGATGCAATAAGAAAAATATTAACATGAGTGGCAGATAATTTTTTTGAGGCAGAGAGAGAAATAGCAGTGAAGAAGAATAATGGCTCCTAGACAACACTATTTCAAGTCTTAAAAAGGAGCTGTAGGATTTTTTTCATCAAAGTACTAGTGTTTCCATCTCTTTTTGCTCTTTTCCATTTTGCTGGGGTTAATAAAAGCAAAAGTTAAAAATTCAGAGATGGTTTTGCTTGTTGAAAATGTACATATTATTGCAATCATATTGAAGTTCATAACACTTTTGGGGTTTTATTTGTATTTACTCAGAGTTTTGTATTAAGTGAAGCAAAGCTCAGGATCTTCATAGCAGTGCCTTGGATTTAATATTGGGAACATAAATTTATGCACTGTCATAAATGATTTCTGGATCAAGAGAGCAGCCTTGCACTTCTTTTTTCCCAATTTCACTTTGTTTTGTTAAATTCTTCTTGAGGTCTATATGCCTTTTTTTTGTGTGTGTGTGTGTTTTGTTGCAACTTTATATGCAAGAGAAATACCAAGCCTGTATAGTGAACGTTCCCTTCTCATTGGCCCACCTAGTGCTTAACACAGCTTCTGTAAATCTGCACATGGGGTCTTGGTGAAAAGACTTGATTGCTTTTTCCCAAATTCCAATAGTGGTGGACGATCCCGTCATCTTGTCAAGTTCATAGGAAGAGCTAGGATTTCAACTGTTCGGTTAGAACATTTATATACTGTCATTTATGTGTGTAAAAACAACTTTTAAATTTAAGGTGGAACAGCTATTTCAGATTAATCCTTTTTGGAGATTCTTACAATAGAATAGTAGTGCTTTTCAATTCAGTTCAGAGTCTGAGTTGAGAACAAAGCTCTTCAAGTTCTAGAATAAGAGTTGACAAGTGTTATCTACTTGGAAGCTGTTCCCTCATGTGGATGGTCTCCTTAGATTCCTTGCCTGATTAGCTCTTCAGTGACAAGACGCTATTACTGTTTTCCAGTTTTCAATTGCTTCCAATCCAACCAAAATCAACATTGCCATTGCAGGGGGCATGTAAACATTTACTGTCATTTTTTGCCTGTGCAAGGTTTGTGTTTAAAATAAGCCCTTTCCAAAACTTCCCATAGTCATGGGCCCAAATGACTAATCATGCCATTTTTTAACTTCATTTGTTATTTTTTACAATGGCTACTGTATTAGATTAATTTCTTCCAGGGAACTAAATCCATCTCTATATACAGAATCTGCTTTCAGCAACTACAGTTGGTTGCTTTTCTGTTTGATGTCAGCACTACCTCAGAGAGGTTTGACACTCGGGCAGCAGCAACTGGTTTCTAACAACAGCTCAAAACAAAGAGCAGTGCTATTTAAAATGGTAGGAGTTTCATAGTTTAAAAAGTTTTTAGTTAGAAATTGAAAAATATCTTTCACGGAAGGCATTCTGAACAAGATTGTACTTGAACATCTTTGTGGTTTGGGACTGTCCCCATTAGATTTGTGATTTTAACATACAAGTGTCTGTTATATCAGGAATGAACCATGGTGGGCTCCGAGGCACTGGTGAAGTAATGGGATATGAATTTTGTGACCTACATGAAAAGTGCTGGTAGACTAAAGGATTTTTTATTTCAGAGGTAAAATATTTCAGGAACTTTTGACAGAACACAAAACGTTACATTTTCAACGAAAATAAGTGTTATATTTGAAAAAAAAGTTCTAAATCTTTTTTCTTTTTAAAGATCTACTTTAAAATGAAAAATGCTATTTTGAAAAAATTTGTATTCAAAATGGAAACATTTCTTGTAAAATTCCATACTTTGAAACTATTTGCCAAATTTTCAAATATTTTGGCTTCATGGAATGATAATGGGTGACAAATTTCCTGCTCAACAAACAGAAAATTTTGCCTATCTCTTTGCCAAATACCTTGAAACTCAGCAGAAAATACAGATAATTGCACTTCCTGCAAGCTCCTCTTTATAATTACTTAGGTAGTAAAGATGGGCATGAGTCCCGAGCCTGAATTAAGGCAGCCTGGGGTTTTTAGCATATTTCAGTACCATGACAGAGATACCCTCAGGCTTTCCTGCTTTTTTCTGGTTTTTTCAACTGTGTCCATAATTAAGGGTTAGAAGTACTGTCTCATTTTTCTATTAACAAACCCGAGATTCTCATGTAATCATGTCACTGGCTGTAGGTGCTGGCTTTGAAAGCCTGGGTGTGTTCTGCTTTCCTCCTGATCTGGCTCTGACAATAGCCAAGATAAGTTATCCAAACAAATATTTTGTGCAGCTGTCTGGTACAGTTACTTGAATTCTACAAATGAGCAAGCACACGAAACTTGTGTGCAATCAGATCAACTCCTTCCACTTCCCATCCCTATGAGATATGGGAGTTTTATGGTGATTTGGTGCTCTACAGCAAAGTTGATATTCATATCTGAGTATATTGCAGAGAACCTGGAAGTGAAAATCAAACTGAAAGGATGGGCCTTGGCCAGAGGAAGGATTTTAAAAGTACAATTCAGAAGTCTTCAGAAGATAGTTTTGTACTCCTCTGGGTTGGTAGGTGACAGAAGGAGAGCACAGGGAATAATTTCTGTCCCTGGGCTTTAGTACTTAGTTAACCACCTGCAGCAGCACTGTTGTGTTTTCCATAAAAAAGGACAACCATATATTTTTGATCTGACTTTTGTTAACACTGTAAAAGAAACAAAAGTTGAGGTTCCCCTGAGGAAGTGCCACATGTGTGACTGCTGTGAACACAGAACAAAAAGGTTCTTGTCTCCATGTAAAAATGGCTGCTCTTAGAAACTTCAGATTCAACTTTAGGGATTATAAAGAAATTTCAATCCGTAACTACTGCATGTCACAGCAACTGTATTCAAATAATGTTTGTTCAGCCCATCCATCCCATAAGGTGCTCCTTTCACTGTTCTATTTCCAATAAAGGAGGAAGGATTGGCGTGATAAAAAAGATCTTCCTTTATTACAGGGACACTGAAAAATGTGAACTAGTTACTAGGTTGGAAGTTTCAAAAGCACTGGTTAAAAGCACATGTGGATCTAGTACATACCTTAAACAGAATCCACCCATCCAACTATGCTTACGTACACGGGAGTCTTCTCCCTCCTTTTGGCTGCATCGATGGGAAAGACCAACTCCAGCCTGTGTTTCAATGGTGGCTCTCCAGGTGAGGGAGAAGTCCCATGGGAAGGACTCTGAATGTGTGGATATCAATCCCGTAAGGTGGCAAACTGGTTCCCAAACAGTTTGAAAAGTTTACTGCTAAGAGCTTTACTGAGACCCTGACTGAAGCCAGAGGCACAGGTGCTTTTGGATCACTCATTCTTTGGGCTGAGCTTTCTTTGGTCTGTGTCTGTTACACTTTTAAACATCTTCCCCTTCCTATATGCTCTTTTGGGGTGAGAGGAATGCTCGTGTTGCATACTGCTGCCTTTCAAAAATGAGAGAGTGAGCTGTTTAGAAAAGTGGGATCACAGTGGAGGAGGACTGGTTTTAGTTTAAAAATGAGGTGTAGCTCAAATCTTAAATTCTAAAGCACAGTCCTGAACCACTGTACTAAATGGCAGATAAATAGGGCAAGTGTTTGTTCTGTAAAAGAGTGCCATTTTTATGAGATGCAACTAACTGCTTTTAACTCTCTGGCAAGCTGAAGGAAATAGCTGCCTCCAAAATTGACGTTTCTTCCTTTTCCATGAAGGTATCCAACAGAATTGTAACCTACAGGCAAAATTAGCATGCAAGCTGTGTTATCTGGGTAGCAGGATGTAATGTTACTGATAAAGTGAAACTTCCCTAAGACTGATCTGATTTGTAACGAGATTAAAAAAACAGTCAAGACATGAATAAATACTTGGGTGTATCAGAGTCGGAGTAATGGAAAAGGGAGTTTGGCTGAAGTGTTCTATAGGTATGAACAGCATTTTTTTTCCCCTTCTTGAGAAGGAAACTGTAAAACTGAGTAATTGCATTAGTCTGCTTGATATTGTTCATAAAAAGTCCTGGAAACTTAAACATCACTTAGGAGTTAAGCATTCTTCCATTAGACAAATTTATCAGGAGAGTAGTGGAAGTTTGAGTCTTTTTCTCTCAACAGCACATTAGATTTCATTTGTTGAAACACATCTGTACTAAAGGACAAGTCTGTTTCAAGAATTTCAGATGGGTTTTGGTACTGGACTTGCTGACTTTTTCCAAGCCATTTCAGAGGAGGGATGTCTCTTTTCCCAGGAAAAGTTATTACTGGCCTCTAAAATCTGCAGAAATTATGCTGCCAGTACAAAAAACAGGTGGCCTGTGCAAGCTTGTAATCTGAGGCTCCCCTAAAGCCTCTTGTATCTTTGCACAGTTAATCATCACATAAAGTTTGTTAGAAGGCCCTTGGGCATTTATAGGTGCTGATTTTACTACCCAAGTAAATGGGATCACAGCAGTATCAAACAAAAAGAGACCCTCCAAAAAATTAAAATCATTACCAATATATTTAGCCCTTGTATATGCATATTAGCTTCACAAATGTGCTCTGTTGTCCAATATCACCAGTGTTATTTTGTCCTCAGAGCTGCCCTCTTTTGAGGAGGCTGCTCTGAATTTCTGAAATCTATTTGGCACATATCGACTTTATTGATGTCTGGCTGATACTTTCCCATGCAAAGAAATATACCTTGAATGGGATTTGTTCTGCTCGTGTTCGGAAAAGCAGACAGAGTTTAGATGATTCATGATTCATTCTTTTTCTGCATTTGGCCACACTGGTAAACCAACAGTAAAAAATACCTATAAATAAAAACTGTAACCTTAATGTCCCCTGCAAATTTTTAATCTCTCCTCTAAGGACATATTTCTGTGTATCCTAAATTGTGGTTGTAGGTAGGTAAATCAGCCTGTCAGCCCCAAACTTCAACCCTGATACCTTAGAGACAAGACCGCCATCTGAGAATTTACAAAAGATTAGTGAGCAATAAAGGCCAATATTCCACTGAGAAAGGTTACAAGACGGATAGAAAAAATGGGGAAGCATTGGTTCAGCATTTTGCTTAGCTGAGAGGCAACAGAGAGCTGAGGATTTCAAAGAGAGCTCACAGCTAAAGTACTAAGAGGGGTGAACCTTTATTTGTGAATTTACCCTCACACAAGAAGCCAGGTATTTTAAGAAACATTTCCCAGTACTCTACATGTGAAAAATATAGTCAGACAAAGAAGAGTGGAATATTAGAAGCCAGACGAAATAAATCTGCAATGATTTTATAGCAGAGGATTGCAAATTAATCTCCAAAATAACTAAGTTGCAGAAGAATCATAAAATAAAATTTAAAAACCGTTCCATGTAGATGCTTCTGACAGCGTTCTTAATCACACAGCTGCACTATTTAAAAACAGTTCTGTAAGAAACTGGGGTGCTTTTTACATGATTGGAATATTCATAAATTGGTGAGTAGTACAACTAAATCTTTTCTAAATGAGATCCTTATAGATTTACAATGGATGTCTCTCTCAATGGAAGTTGCCATGGTTACAGCACAATTCTGCATGGAGCACACTTTCATCACAAATTGTTATACACAAATAGTTTGAGCACATTTTTCCAACCTCTTTTTAAATGAGAGATACAATGATAACCTTAAAGGAAAATCCCATATTTGTGCCTGGGCACAGTGATGGTCCAGCTGCACTCAGAGTCATCAGATAACAGCATGAAGTACAAACAGCAGAACCCTTGCTCTGGTCCCCTTTCCCGCAGTGGTGTTCAAAGCTGATTTCAAAAGCATCCTTGTGTAAAGACAAATATTTGCTGAATGGCCAGTTGTCCTGTTGAGGAGGTGTTATTAAAACAAGCTTTTTCTTTATTGCTCTGCTGCATTTTATTGTTCTGGCTGTGTCAGAATGTGAACAGAATGGGAGCTCCTGTACTACCTCAAAAAAAAATGCCTGGTGTTTAGAGGTCATCTGGCTTTTCAATGTGGGTACTGGATGATTTGTCAATGTTTGAGATAAAATTCTACATCTGAACACCCATCTATTTAGTTTTATTAAACAGCCTTCTTGGTTTTCAGTGTCTGGACAGGTATTTTTTTTATAGGGCTATGTTAAAGTACTGAGGATTAGTTTAGGTAAAGGTTTCATGCTATAATTTGGGGTTCAAATAGGAAATTTCCCATAGTTTTACATTATGATTCAAAGGAAAAATTGAAAACAAAAAGGAAAATGTAGTATATCTTTGTTTAGAAAGTATTAAGCTGATGACTCTTATGTGATACTTTCATTAACTGATTGCAATACTGTGGGAAAATGTTTTGTTTGACTTTTGCCTGGTGAATTCCACCACCATCAAATCACAAGGAGTGGAGTCACTCAGTAAGCTTTCATTATGCCTATCTGCAATGGACTGACTCCAGGTAGCCAGAGAAGAGGTTCACTGGGTTGCTGTTGAAAATATAGAAAGTTTAAGGGAGATCTCCAGTGCACCAGAGGGAATAGAGGGGCAAAATTTCTTGGAGTGGAGGAGTGGAGTGTTCTTTTAAAAGAGTAATACAAGGTTATTGCATTTACAAATTATCTGATGGTCTGCCAGTTCTTCAGTGCCTTCTTGCTGGAAGCAAACCACACATCCTGTTCTTCATTCACCCTCCCATGATATCTTTAACTCCTGTAATGGATTGCTTTGTTTGTATAGGCTCAGACATAGTTGATTAGAATATTATTTCTGATACAACTCCACAACTCTGAGAAAGAGGGAAGACAATTTCTTTTCAATAGTTTTATAAATTCCCAGATAAACCAGCTTTTTTAATGGCTTTGCCTGTGATTCTCATGTGACTAATTTGGCTCAAGACTTCTTGGCATGGTGTAGGAGACAAGGCACAATTTTTTTTGTTCTTTTCCCCCTCTCTCTTACATATCCCTGATAAGTAACATAAATTAGAAAAACCTGCTGGAGGCCTAGATTCTCCTCTGAATCTGAGAAAGGTTTTCAGCATATGATTATTGATGGCTTATTTGCAAGTAGATCTCAGAGGCAAGAAGGAAATGTAAGTTTCCAAACATGCTGACATGTAATAGAAATCAGACAGAAGTTCTGTGTATGCCTATTACTAAAAACTCCTGTTGAAATTTTTGCCTATTTACAAATATGTCTACATCAAAATAGATTTAATGCAAATTTATCTCACATAATGGCTATGAGGAACCCTGATCTTAGTAAAGTGCTTGGAATTCATCTGGTCTCTGCTGAAGTTTTTCTTTTGTTCCCCTTTAGGGTTTTTTCAGTAATTTTTGAAACAGTTACAAAGTCTGCTTATCACTTACCCCAGCTCCAGAAAAAACCTTCAGTGTGTGAAATGTTGTTTTATATGTGTCTGCACAGCATGCACAGCTCTTTCCTCATGTTCATCAAAAAAAAAAAAATTGACTTTTTTTTTTAATATGAGGAGGTTTCCAAAACACTCTCTGGTCAGCTCTGCAAATGATCATTTAAAATAAAACTCTTATTTAATGATCTCTCTGTTGAAACTATCATTAATTGGCACTGTTTTCTCTACTTTAATGTCTTTCAAAATCTTCCAGTAGAAAAGAGAGGATTTTAGTAGAGTTAATTTCTTTATCATTCAGCAATTGAAAAATCTAATCACTACTAAAAATCTTCTGGGCTTTTATTAAGTTAGGTCTGATTTATGTAATTTGCCATAAAGTTCATTAAATATTTCATTAATTTTTCACCAATCTGTAACAGTCTTATCACTGCTGTTTTTATTAGCTGAGATAAAATTAACTAGATTTGACTTCTTAAATTTGGGGGCAAGTCATTTACCTGCCCTATCACCACTTTTATAATAATTACATTTTGCTTTGTCAGATGTGAAATAGTTCTCTTCTTATCCATCAGTTCCAGTGATTAGGACCCCATGTTTCAGACCAATTGCTTGTACTGACACTTTGATCTCAGCAGTTTATGTTCTCATTAGCTCACTGAATCTTTGTTCTTTCCCTTTTCCAAAAGAATCATTGGTTTTGATATTTCTAATGCTAAAAGACATGGGAAATTTCCATCGACCTGCAGCTTAACTATGAACCCTGAATGGACTGATGTCAACCTGAAATTCATTTGTATTCACCATCTGCCTTTTCTAGAGCTCAGTGGTCCTTCCTTGGAACAAGAAAATATGAAAATCTTGCAGTTATATGTTTCATGTCAGGCCACAACTCAGAGTGTTTTGTAGAATAGGATTCTTTAACCATTTTCTATCCTCTGTTAAAATTTTTCTACTCCCTCATGCACCATCACCTGTGCTGTATCAACACTCATTTGCATTTGACTTCAAATCTCTACCAGTGATTTGCAAAAAGATTGTCATTCCAGCCCTTGTTGGTTATGTGGACCCATTAACGGCCTGGCAGATCAGCTGGACCATCCTGTTACATGGACCAGTGCCCACCAAATCCAGTAGGTCACGTCTATCGACCTATTTTCATTCAATAATCTAAAAATGGCTGCAAGAAAAGTATGATTAAAGTATTTTCAAAGGAAGAATGAAGCCAGGATCCACACTTTTTCTTTCAGAACTGGCACTCAGTCATTTTCTCTAAAATATACCAATATTAATTGGAAATAAACATGCAAACTTGCAAATGTAACCCTGTTTTATTCAGAATTACTGTTCTAGTTTCAAATTCTCTTCCTTGGCCCCTTTGCCTTTGCACTTATACTTGATAGAGTAAGAGAGCTGTGTAAAAGGTATTAATGGTATTTGTAGGATAAGTCTGAGCCTTCAGCCACCACAATATTTGGAGTCCTTGGTGCCAAAGAATGTTTGAATGCACAAAGCAGAGCAATGCACCTGGTAGGCACAGAGAATGTTTGACATGTTCAAATGAACTCTGTTACAGACACAGTGACCTGACAAATATGAGTGTTGTCTCTAATACCCTAAGTTCAGTGGTTTTAATCCCTACCTCTGTGAGGATTTTGATAAACTACCCATTTGAAGGACTTCTGGGATGCACAGGTGACTCCGGTTCACAAAGTGATTTTAAAGCTGTGCTGCCTGTGTTTTTTTGCTGAAGAGAAGGCATGCAGAGAGGCTAAGAAGGAGTCTTTGCACACATTTGAAACTCTGCTTTGAAGAAGGAATAGGTTCTGGCATTTAACTGATAGTTTATTCAGAAATACATCCTTTAAACTTTATTTAATAGCAAAAGAGTGAAAGGGTCTCAGTTACACATACTTCTGACTTCTCCCTCTCAAAAATTGAGAAATGATGAATACAGTTTATTTCTAACTCTTCTAGTAGCTACTTGTAATTCTCCACACATTAAATTAGACTTCCTTTAATATTTAAATTAATATATCTTATACTATTTAGGGTTCTTGATTAATCTTTTTTAAGCTATTGTTCCAGTCTTCAGGTTTTCTCTAAATTAACAATATTTCCTCTTCAGATTGCTCTGAAGAGGAAAGCCCTGTATCTGCGCCAAGCAACATTAACTCCAATGGGAACAGGGGCTTGCTCACATAGAAGTCACAGCTTTGATGGCAAAGACTTAGCCCTCTGAGAGTGTATATGTCAGATGAATTAACCTGCCTGCAAGGAAATTGCAGAACTAGGATTTCTCACTGTGTACTTGAAAGTTTGAATTCACACAAATGAAAAGAAAACAAACAAGGAAAACTAAACAAATTCCTTCCTTCTCTTCTGTGTTTCTTGGAAGTGGTTTATTTTTCTGTTGTGTCATGACATTTTCTAACTTGAAGGTAAGACAATAGCATTATTGAGATAAATTCTTACTGTCAAAACATGAAAGAAAATGTCAGTCTGCAATGAAAAATATGCAGTTTCAACCTTGCAATGGAAAGACAATTGGATTCTTCTCACAGAAATACAGCTTTAGGAAGACTTTTTTGCAATTCCCTTTGAGCCTGATTTGGGTTCGAGGGCTGAGCACCTCTCAAATCAGAATTTAAAAGCTTTTTAATGGCCACAATCTTTCAGGATAGGGAATCTTGAGAGCCTGAAAAACTGCCTGTGTTTTGTGTCAGTTTGCAAAGACACTCTCCAAAGCTCAGGACAGACACGAAAGCCATGGGGGATCCTTATGGATTAAGCAGTGCTGCTCTCTGTGCTTTTTCTGATTTATGTGCAGCTCTGCATCATTTCAGCCACTGTGCAGCTGTGGTTTATCTTTTTTGATGGCCGTAACAGGGTCTTTTGCTGACCAGATGTAGGTGAGGTTCTTTAAAAGCATCGAGTCCTTTCTGATGCACTTGACTGCATGCCTGGGCCTCCTGCTGCTGCTTTTCCAAACGCCTCTCAAGCCCCAAGGTAGTTGAAACCCACTGTTCTCCTCCCAGGTTCTTTTGTTGTGGGGTTTATGCCATCCAGACCAGGGAGATTTGTTGCTCTTTGCTACCCCTAATTACCCCATCAATGCTATCTTAATCCACTTCTTCCATCTGTTACTTCTGTATTTGAAAAACCCTCTGACTCCTCTACGCCTTCAAAGAGACACTTCTCACTACCACTGTTTTTGAAAATAGAGGCATGCACGCCTGGATCTGCACTTGTCAGCAATTTCCAGCTTGGCTATCTCTCTTCTTATTTTCTTTTTCCTGCAGTTGGTATTATGCAGGTGGAGGTATGAGAGTGACCTGAGCAAGTCTCTGCTGGAGACTTTTCTATGTCCTGCACCAATCTCTTATTCCAGCCCTACACGTCTTCCACACAGAATGACAATCCACAGAATTGCTTGTTCATTTCACTCAGGCACACCCACATACAGACAAAATATCCTTTAGGGAATATAAAAAATGTACAGATTATTTTGAAACAAGGTATATAAAGTGTGGTCTTTAGTGGGAGCAGCTGGTATGTTATTCACTCTAGCTGGTGGCTTAGTGGTATAGGTTCTTTTCTCAATGAACACTTCCCTTCATCCTCATAAAATTTTTGCTTGACACTCTTCAATAGCCTTATGAAAATTTTAAACTGTCTTCCACCAGCAGTACTCTGCTTTTGTATTATTTCCCCTAAGATCGCTTCTCAATTTGGCAAAAGTCTTGCTCAGGACAATCTTGCACTCTAGAATTCAGATAAGCATGTGAAGAGGCATAAGCTTGGAACGTGTGCATAAGTATCCTGTGAAACAAGATGCAGAACAGTCAGGGTACAAAGATCTGTCCTGTGCTCGTGTAGGTTTTTCTCAGTACCTGCTGTATTGCCTGTGTTCTCAACGTGTTTTGTGCTGAGCTGTAAGAGCAGAATAGCACAGGGTGTGCATTTTGTAAGAGCTGGCTACTCCCTAGTGAATGTCAATGCATGACAACACAGAGATGTGATTTAGACATTTTTCAGGCATCACTGTCCATACATATATTCCAGTAAGCAAAGGTGTTACATGCTATTTTTGACTTTCAATAGAATTCTGTCTCAGCTTTACAGTCAATTCTCATTGTCTATTAAGAGTAGTCATCTCTAATATGTCCTATTAGACCACCTTGCATTGGAGAATCTTAAAAGTACACCAAGTTACACTATACAGAACCCAAGAGAGACAGTCAAAAAGTGGATTCTCACAGGACTCTCTTCAATAACCAAGGAGAAATATCTTCTCTAAGAGTTGCAAAATATACAAAACAGGGCACAGTAGTAGACATAATAGTTTCCAACAATAAGAAAAGGAAAAATTGTATGGTATTGAAGCTGTTACTCTCAACCTCATTTTTTCCAGATAAAGCCTGGAGAATTTTTATGCATTCATTTAAAGGCAATAAATTACATCACGTTGTCATCCGACTAATTTTTCCTATAGAAACAAAATATTTGAAAACTAAAATCAATAAAAAATTGGTGAATCCAGCACTTTAACTGAATTTCAACCCAGTGCATTATACATTCATTGTCTGATCCACAAAGGTGGTTATTTTATTACTGTGTCTCATATGCACTTCTGTTATTGCATGCACCTTTTGTATATTTAGACCCTTTGTTAGCTGTGAAAGGACACCATTTCACTTAATGTATAGGCAGAAAAGAAACTTACTTTTTTTGCTAAATCTACCTAGAAACAGCAGCACTAATATCTTTTTTTAAATAAAGTGAAAGATAGAGGGAGCCTTCAGGCCAGAAGTAAAGGCATTTTTGTATTCAATGTAGTTTTAACCAAAACACCTGTCAATAGGTCTCACCTTGTCACTAATCCTGGATTCATCATTGATTCTCTTGGGTCTTAATTTATCTTCTCCCTGTTCGGGTTTTTTTATTGTGCATATATACATATACGTATAAACACATATATACTCATTGCTTATAATTCAGAAATAAATACTTAGCCCAGAACTAAGTTATTAAAATGAACATTTTGTTAATGTTTTCTTACTCCTTAATTCAGTCTGTAATATAAAAATACAGTTAAAATACTAGAACCAGCATTTAAAAATAGTTTTATGTTGTGAATTTTTTTTCCATTGGTGATTTTTAGTCTTTATATAAGGTGTTAAGTCTAGGAGACAGGCAGGTTTTGTTGCTCTGGCTTAGTGTCTGGAGCGAGAGTGTTAGTGTGCTCCTACTGCCAGCTCAGTGCATCTCTTCCCCCTGTGAGTGGCAGGGCTCAGTTCATGTGCTGTGTTCAGACAGCAGTCAGATAAGGGGTCTGACAGCGAGGGGCTGCTCCCCAACACCTGATCAGTCAGTAAAACCCTCAGACTCCGACGATTTCAAGTTACTGATTTATGACAGGGATTCTGAGGGAAGGCAGCTGGCTGAGATCAGAAGTAGAAAAAACATCCCTGTCACACTTTGGAGGACAAACAGGACATGGAGCCCTGATCTTTGCTTGGAAGGAACAGCAAAACTTTTATTTTTACAGACATAACAGAGGTGTTGCCAGCTGGCCTTAAAGAAGTCTGATGAGCTGGCAAAGAACTTGGACTGTGGAGTGGGAGATAACTGGGAATAGAGGATAAGTGGAAAGCAAGTCCTTTTTTTGTGAGGTCACTCAGAATCTGGGTTGTGTTTCTTCTCCATCTTTACTGCCTTCTGGATGTAGGGTTGAAAAGATTACTTGAATTTCCTGTAAGAATTAAAAATTCTATCTTCCTTTTGCAAAGAGTGCCTTGCATAAGGCATTTTTGGCATTGGTGAAAATGTGCTGAATTTTGGTGGGGTTTTTTTTAATTCTAATTGAAGAGAAAGAGAATATCAACATTTTTCAGCCGATAGCATTCTGCAAAATACTGAGGCGACTATTTTAAATACTGTATTTTTTAGCAAGGCTGCCATTTAAATTCAGGATAAAAATAGGATACAGTCATTTAAGTGCGTTGTGTGACAGACATTTCAATATCTAATGCATTATTTGTAAAACAGCAAGTAAAAGAGCATCTGAATTTTCTGAAGGTATTGCAGACATAAAAAAAATTTATGAACATATAAAAAATAAGCTATATTCTTTAATTCTGATTCCCTAATATTTTTTAATTTGGCGCTGTGCTCTCTAAATGGATCTTTACCTTTTCCTGAGTAACCATTGATAAATCCCACGGGTAGAACTCCAGACTACAAGATTCTTTTTAAGCTAAAGAACTGATGCAACTTTCAAATATTTCGGGAAGTGTTTTCATGTTGTACATAGACATATATCTGAGTTCACTCAGGCCCTGTAGTCCTGAGATATTGATGTCATGCAGAAGCTTGTCTGACTATAAAAGTCATCAAAATCTGGTGCATTTAAATTACAGCTTCACAACTGAATGTTATTTCTGTGAAGAACTACATCAAAAGTCAGGTCTGAACATATCTAATCTTAGTTTAGACCCAGATCTAAACCTCACATTCCTATTCTTACTGTATTCTATGCTTAGCGGATAAATCTCAAATCTGCAAGAAAAATGGATGATACTTTAAAGTAAATATTAATCACATGTCTGTAATAGTACCCAGTGCTTTTGATTTTGACAGCCTTTCTTTAAATTTGAATTAAAATTCCAATTTTAAAATTCTGTCCAGTGATCAGATTGCTTCTCTGTCTGAGTTGTACTGGAATAATCAATCTGTATTCAGTTCTTGGAGTTATAAATCATGGCTTCCAAAGAGAGTTCTTCCTCAAAAATTATGTAAATCCCTGTACATGCTGGTAGTAAATCCAAATAAACAGGGATCCTGTTAGATTATTTTTCAAATATCTTTTCTTTGTTCTTCGCAGATAAAATGAGAAATATTTATATTTTCTAGTCTGCCAGAATTATCTGGGTTTTGTGTCCTGCAAGAGGGAACCTACTCCCAACACATGAGCCTCTCTCTGACCATGCAAGCAGGAGGAGGTGCAATGCCCAGGTCAAGTTGCCAGTTCAGTTCGAGGCAGTGGGAACTGAAACGTCACAGTAACAGCAAACTCATCAGCTCCATCCCCACATCAAGGCTGCCTCTCCTGCCAGCCTGGCTTCCTGGCCCTTCTTCAAATCTCACCCGAGTTCTTGACCAGCTTCCCTGTGCTCTTGCGAGACCTTGAGCTCTGAGCACTTCTGCTCCCCTCCAAGTTTTTCTTTGTTCTCTGTCTCTTGCCTTGTTGTACAGCTGGACATGCACATTACCACTGAAATGCAGTGCCACCATTATTGGTTTAGAGAGGATGTGGCAGCACAGGTTGCTGCCCATCAGCACCAGGGCACCTGTGCAAGACTGACTCACAGAAAGTGGAGCCAAGCTGCTCTAGCTCTTTGCTAAAGGTCAAAGGAGCAGTTATCCTGGAAACGTTCTTGGGTCAGCTCTGAATTTCACCGTGGCACAAAAGACATGGCCTTATAGGAAATACAGCTCAGGGTTGGAAATACAACTCCTTGACATTCTGTTGTTGTAAAGCACTGCAGAATTCTGCCAGAGAGCTATGAAAAGAAATAGTAGGTATCTTTTATAGAGCAGGCTATGAAAAGTAGAGAAGATTATTTCAGCTATACAGCAGAGCGTGGATTTAAATTAAACAGTGACAAGCTGCATATATTTCTTAAACTCATTACAATTATTTAACAACATTTGTGCTCTGGTTGGATAAATCATGGAAAGCAATGCTCTGCCACAAAGGTACTCCATGATTAACACTGAATAACTGCTTTACTAAGCACCTTTTGCTACTGCTGATAACAGAAGTAGCTGCTTACTCTCCATTATACAATTATCAGGTTCTAATCCTTTTATAGACTATAATCTAGCCTTAGGCCTTTCCTCATTCATAGGGATGCCTTTAATTGAGTTTACTTAGGAAGTGAATTATGCAGTTGTCAGTAACAAAACTGACAGGCTCATTTTTCCACTTCTCAAACAGCTAACCATGCAAACAGCCATAATATCTGGCAGGATCTTGCTATTTGTCTGTCAGCTCAACATTTTATCTTCATTGTTTGTCTAAAATACCTTCTCTCTCTAAAATAATTTGCAGGTTCTTGTGGCTTCCTGAAAGGTAGGAGAGTCTGTAAAAATGCTGCCAATGTGGTGTCCAACACCACAAACTGATCTAGTTGTTGTATTAGTCTACAAATTTTTTTTTAAGGAAATTTTTTACCTAAAGCAAACTATCCAGAGTCTTAATAGAGCTGCTCTTCTGTCTCAGTTCCATTTAGAGAAGTGGTATGAGCAAATCAGACAGAGACAAGTACTTTGAAGCCAATGTTGGACCTGAAAATGGAAAGTACAACTTTGTCACTGATTCAGGTTGAAGTAATGCAGAGCCAAAAGGCAGTTCCTGGTGTCAAGGAACTTTCAAAAGAAATAGTAAGAGGGAACAGATGGGTACAATGGAGGGACAGGATCTCAGAGGAACAATATAGAAAGAACCAGTGGGGTTTAGACATGTCTCTGGAACCAAGGAAAGTGCTTGGTGGTTGCTACAGACGATGGTGATAGCTAACAGCAGTGCTAAGGGATAGAGATTCTTGCCAGGCCCTTTTGTTGCAGTGCAAAGAGGAGAACTGAGGAAACTCAAGCTAGAGTCCAACACAGGTTAGCAGAGATTGCCATGTTTAGTCTGATTCTGCATGGACAGAGAGCTCCAGCACACAGGGACAGGTTCAAAAAGTGGTAATTACAAGAAATTGGGGGGATACTAAAAAAAATGTGAAACTCAGACATGACACAAGTCATCTTTCAGATCCAGATACCCCAGTGCATCAACGACAGCACAGCCCAGAAGTAAGGGTGATTCCACAGTGATTCCAACTTTAATTCGAAAGGTGACAGACTGAGGCATGTGACACACAGGATGAGAGGCAGTACAGGTGACAGTTCTTCCATCTCTCTGAACAAGGCTGTACTCCTACAGATGTGTTCAACTGTGACTGTGAAAGGCACTGCTCTTCTTCAGAGTGGAAAGATCTTTTAATTTACCAGTATTATCATTTTAGCTTGGTACTGAGAAGGTTAAATCACTTGTGCGCCTCAGATGAAAGTTTACAAATAAAGCCCAATGAATGCAGGAGCAGGCACACGTTTCCTAGAAAATACACATATAATAAAAAGCAAACCAATCTCTGAAGTTTTCCAACCCTTGAGTGCTCTCTGTTGCTACCTCACGTTCCAGTAAAGTGGAGGGTAGAGGGTGAGAAGTGCAGTAAGTGGCTGTGTATCACTGATGCTGAGATGGTAACATCGTGCCTGAAGGGGGGAGCAGCCAAGATTTTAGTACCAGCACAAAGAGCAGTTTATGCATTGAAACTAAAAAAAGTGTTTGACCCTCATGTTCATAAAAGAGGAGAATTTCCTGTGGGTGAAAACTTACTTATTGCAGTACAGGCCCGAGTTCTGCTCTGTTCAGCAAAAATCATGTTTCAGTCTGCATCAGCTTTCAGCAGGTGTTTACATTTTTTACTTTTATGTTTTGCAAAAATATAAAGACAATATAAATTTCAATATTTACTTCATTGCTTTCCTGAATAGCTCTATAATGCCACAAAACAAACCTGTTTTCACCAGTGCTATGGCTTCTCTAAGATTCATTTGACAATGTTTCATAATTAAGTTAAAAAGCATTTCCACAGAGATACAGTATAATACAAAATCTTCTCTTCATATAATCTCCCGATTTTTTGCAAGTGTGACTGGCACTCTCAGAACTTGTCAGAATAATAATAACCTTAGTTTCTCAGGACACTTCTAGTGTCTAAAATGAGGGATTTCAGCTTCTGAAGAGTTTTAGAAACTTTTCAACTTTACAAAGTTTTAGAAACAACACATTAAAAAGAATTGGTATTTTCTTAGTGTGTGTGTCTGAGTGCCAATGGTAGTTTATCCAGCCATACCATGAGTGGTAATTAATCACACCAATATTTTCATTGTAATGTCACCTCCTTTCCCTTTTATTCCCACACAGTTCTCCTGAGAAAGATACATTCACAAATATAAAATTCCCAGAAACTACGAAGCATAGTAGCTCCAGATACTTTTTCCAAATCTGCTTATTCTTATGACTGTAAATAACAATAAAAATAATAATATAGTGCTCTTGCCAGTGAAATACATTATTTACTAAATAAAAGTCAGAGTATCTAAAATATTTCTTCAGACTCAGTACCTGAAGTAATGCTGTAATGAGTCAGAGAGTAACTAACAAACTATTGTGGTTCATTTTACTCGAATGCCTCAGCTCATAATTAGCATACATTTAGTTTAGACAGCTAAATAAGATTACCTCAATATAGCTAAAAAAAGAATGCAGTCACATACAAAGCCACAAAATAGTAAAAGTTTGTTACCTAGGGTATTCCTTGTTCTTACTTCATGCCACTGAACTATGAAAGCCTCCAAGAGCCCTCAAGTGTAGTCACTGAGCACAAAAGTAGTATTGAATATCAGTAACTTGGGAGAATCAGGGGGAAATATGACCTTCAGAGACAGAAAATTTGCATAAACCAATAGTTTGTACAAGATTTTTTGTGTTACAAAACACCAGCAAGCTGCAAATCTAGATATGTGTTTATTGCATAATGATCAACATTAAAAATTCCATTATCAGAGCTAATAGCTTTGTGATGGATAAGGCATGATCAGAATATGTTGTCTTTATTGTCTGTATTAATGTCATCTTTCCATTTGCTGATAATACTAAAACCTTTTTTTATTATGAGATTAGGCAGATTTGACTTGGAAGATACACATACGCTCTGATACACATGACATTGTTGAAGGTGCTTTTTCCTCCTTAAGTTTAAAATATGTTTTCCCCCAGTAAGTTCCCTGTAGTATATACATTTTTGTTTAAAACATGTCACTGCTTTTCTTCTCGGAGGCAAAATTGCTAGGCTTTTTATTTTAATTTCCTTTTGGATAAAACTTTAATCTACATTACCTAGAGGCCCAAGAAGTTCTGAAGTGGGATTACTGCTGGAAAATTCTTCTGGAATGACCTTCTTTCCACAATAAAATTAAAGTTTGAGGATTTTATATAAGAAAAGAGACACCCTGCTGCAGTATATCTTCCTCTTGCTGCTTTACACAAGCATAGCAAAGTAATATTCCTGTAACCTTGTTTTCTATGTATAAAGACTTTCAAGACACACTAAAAGTCAACATCATTCTTAACTCAGTTTTTCAGTGGTAACAAGTACAGCATCATTTTTATTTTGATGTGTCTCCCATTTAACACTATTCACCAGCAGATGAACCACAGACTTTTGTCAATTAGAGAAAAAATAAATAGCTCAAATATTTTGTATTTGAGCAGAAAACACTGGAAAGCCAGCTGTACCTCTCAGCTCTTCACAAAGGAGGTCCAGAGAGGTGCAGTTCTTTCTCAGCTGTATGAAGCTATTGTTGGAAATGATGCTCTGTAAAGGGCAGCAGTACAGGGGCAACAAAGCACAAGAAAAGAGTATCACCTTAAAATACCACAGGCAAATTGAATTTATTAGAACCCCATTGAAGAATGTGACTGAATTTGAAAAGAAAAAGAGAGCTGGTGGTAGAAAATTAGCATTAACACAGTTAAGTTCACAATTAGTCTCACTAACTAGGCCAGAGGCAGTGGTCTCTGGTCACATGAGAAATGTGCTCTCTGGAGATTTTTGCCGCATCTAAATACCCTCAGCAGTGGCTGCTAAAATGTCACCTTCTTTCTGCAGAGCACCAGAAAACTGTCCTTTCGTATCAGATCTTAATTTGGCAACAGCGATGCACACAGACACCTTCTAGGCTCTATTATTGCAAACCATCAGAGCCAGGAATTAAGCCGTTTGCCTTGAGACAGCTCCAGTGGAATTAGCCCACTCTGTCATCAGCCAGAGCTGCCAGTTCCCTGCTCCCAACTTTGACCCTGTTCCCTGCCCCAGATCCCTGCAGTATCCCCAGTCCCATCCCCGGGTCTCATCTTTCCAGCGGGAGTGGGCTGCCTGGTGAGAAGCCATCCCTGAAGCTGGCACCAGCTGCTGAGCACTGGGAGAGCACCCTCTCCTCGGGAGTGGGCTGACCACTCCCTCACAGATGGGCTTTCTCCGCCAGGTTTCCAAGCCAGCTCCTGGTTTCTTTCTTTATTCAAACCGCCCACTGAAATGAGGGTGACTTGCATGCACTCAAAATGATCAGATTCCCAATCTCTTTCTTCTGGAGAGTAGTATTTAGTTAATTAAAGTGCTGAAATAGTATTTAGGCCTTCATAGTTATTATCCAAATGATTATTATATGTCAATATTTTTATCTGAAAATACTATCTTATAGTATCTTATTGGGGTTCTTAAAAGACAGTGAAAGTGTAGCTTGCCACTGTTATTACACAAACATAGACTCCGTGATCAGAGACTCATGAGACTGAACTTGCTCAGAATGGACCAAAAGTCTCTGATAACAGCTAAATGCTGATATCTAAGCAAGAACATTGAATACAAGGACAATTTTCATTATGTTCTCCCCCAGTTTTTTACAGCCTTTTCCTTAAGAACTTCGTGAAGGGATTGCCCCTACTTTTGTACTTAGCAGACTTTTCTTATATTATATAAAATTTTTTAGTAAATGGTGATGAACAGAGTCATTCTCCTTGCCAAATATACACACGATGACAATAGATGTAAGCATGAGACTACATTAGCATTGCTAAAATAAAACTGAAGGGTCATCTGGTCTGCAGCGAGCCAAGCAGAGATCAAAACTTCAACTTGTTTTTTTCGTGCTGCAGTCTTATATATGATAGCTTTCTTAAGGAATAGAAGCTCTCTCACAGTTTTCAAATTCTTTCCCAGGAAGGGTGTCGTGGTTTTGCTAAACCTGGTTTTTTGGTGTCTTGGGTTGAGCATATGATGCTGTTTTGTTATCCCATATCGCTGCTTTACACTAAACGTGAATTCTGTGTCTCTGACTCGATTTCAAGAAGTTTCAAGGACAAACATGAATATTCCTGTGCTGGGACTCAGGCGGGTTTGGGGTTTTTTTTCTTCACTCACTCACTCCTAAGCTCTCTGCTCTGCCACAGGCAGCAGGGAAGAGAGAGTTGGGGGTTTGGTTTTTTTCCTGTTTTTGTTTTGCCCCGTTTTTTTTTCATCTCTGTCTTTTCAAGGGACAGAGATGAAAAGCAAATTCTTTTTTTTTCCT
>WBMZ01003185.1:0-12488 GCA_013400975.1 Atrichornis clamosus | reverse complement strand
AGTGTCCAATGCTCTGTCCAGTGGCCAGTGGCCTGACCCCTAAGCTGGGAAGGACTGGTGCCCTGTGGTTTAAACGTGGTTTAGTCCAGGCTTTGCAGGTGCCTGAGGGCCCCGGGGCAGCAATCGGGGATTGCTCAGAGCTGCCACCACGGCTGAAGTTGCAGGAAAAGTTGTGGTGGACTGGGTGGAATTGGACAAAAATCCCATTTCCGTGGCTGCTCCCAGCCTTGGCAGAAAAGAGGAGGAAGAGGAGGAAGAGAAGGAAGAGGAGGAAGAGGAGGAGGAGCCTTTCCCAGCTCTCTCAGCAGCTGCTGGAGGCACAAGTGTGGCTTCCAGCACAATTAATCTCAGTTTTAATCACCTCAGGTGGTGGCATTTTTCCAGCAGCTGGAGGCCAGGCTGGGAGCGGGATCTCCGTGTAAAAGTTAATGAGCAGTGCCAAGGAGAAAAGGGAGATGAAGGCCTGTAATTAACCCGTGCCCCAATCAAGCGGTTCCTCGGAGCTCAGGGATCGAACGCTGCCTGAAGGCACCAGGGCCTGGGGGTTTTGTCTTTCCGTTGAATTCCTGGAGTGCTCAGATCCAGGAGACAGCCCAGGGCAACCCCTCTGATTCCCTGGAGCCCAGAGATCCTCGTCCCCGTGGCAGCTCCGGGTGGGATCCTCTGGGATGGATCCACAGGGCTCTGCCCCTCAGCTTCATCCCAGGCTGTTCCCTGCTTGAGGAGGTTTGCTCTGGGTGCTGGACATCCCAGCTGGCTGCAAAATCCCGGGATAGGTCCGTGCTTGGATTGGGATCTCTGGGTAAAACCGGGGAGAACACCCTGAGGCCAGGGGGGAGAGGGCTCGGGGCGAGCTGGGATGGTGGGAGGCGTCCCTGGGGTGGGACTGGAGGGGCTTTAGGATCCTTTCCAGCCCAAGCCAGTCTGGGATTCTGGGAAAAGCTGAGATCCCAGGTGTCCCTGGGACAGCAGGCGAGCTGGCACTGAGTCACCAAGGTCATTTACCCTAAAAACCAGTTCTGGGAGCAGCTAAAGCCCCGCCCAGGCCCAGCCTAAGGCAGGGATGAAACGCTGGCTTTTCCATTGCCCTTTCAGGGAATGTTTTCCTAAAAGAGAAGTGGCTCCTTTGCGAAGCCACCCCTTCCCCCAGGAGTGGGAAATGGGATCATGTGGCAGTTTGGAGGGTCCTTCCCAGGAAGTTTTATTCCCAGCCCTGCCCAAACCCAAGGCTGAGTTTGTACAAAACAACAATTCCTGCCCAGAAAACGTCACCCGGAGAATTCCCAGCTCTCCAGTAAATAAAGGACCTGCTGAATGTGGAGCATTCCTGGCAGCTTCCTGGACTGGATGGCCTAGCACATCCATGCATCCACACGATCCGGGAATTGGGGATTTCAAGGGAAAAAACCCCCCTGTGCCGAGAAACGGCGAAATCCTGGGAAATGCAGCGGGGCTTTTCCAGCTGGTGGACGGCTCAAAAGGACTGAAAACAATGTCACAGCTTTTCCCTGCTCACCCACTTCTCCCATATGGTGCTTTCCCTCCTCCACACTTCCTCCTCCTGCCTTGGCACCATCTGGGCCTTCCCAGCAAATTCCCTCTGTCCTCCTTCGCCCGGCTTCCCAAATCCCAACCGGGATTCCTCTGGCACTTGATCCTTCCCAGGGATCTGCTCTGGTTCTGCTCCTTCTCTGCTGGAATTTGGGCCACTGGAACTGGGGCTGAAGGGAGACATCCCCTCCCTGCACATCCATTTCCTCCCTGCTGCCTTGGGAAGCATCAGGAAGGAAGTGGGATGCAGGAAGAGCTGGATTTAGTTCTTTTCTCATGTCAGGCTGGATTTGGGATCAGTCCATGCCCAGCAAATGTTCCAGGCACCCTGCAGAGTTCAGGATTTAAACTGACACAAAAGAGGTTTAGGTGGGATGTTGGGAAGGAATTCCTGGCTGGGAGGGTGAGGAGGCCCTGGAATGGAATTCCCAGAGAAGCTGTGGCTGCCCCTGGATCCCTGGAAGTGTTCAAGGCCAGTCTGGACGGGGCTTGGAGCACCCTGGGATAGTGGGAGATGTCCCTGCCCATGGATGGGGTGGGATGGGATGGGCTTTGAGGTCCCTTCCAACCCAAACCCATCCTGGGATTCTGTGAACTTCTCCCTTTTCTGCAGTGGGATTTTATATCTCTGGATTTGGTCTTCCCCTAAAGGCTTTAAGGTTGTTATAAAACTCCCAGGAGTGGCTGAGGGATTTCCCGGGATAAATCTCTGTTGTTCCCATGCTCGAAGTAACGGAAGAAATCCAAGCTGGGAATGCTGATGGTCCCTCCCAGCACCTCGGTCCTGGGGAATCCAACCCCAAAAATGTGTGACAGCTGCTCTGGGCACCCTGTGCCAGCCCCTCCCCACCCTCACAGCCAGGAATTCCTTCCCAATCTCCCATCTATCCCTGCCCTCTGGCAGTGGGCAGCCATTCCCTGTGTCCTGTCCCTCCATCCCTTGTCCCAGTCCCTCGGCAGCTCTCCTGGAGCCCCTTTAGGCCCTGGAAGGGGCTCTGAGCTCTCCCTGGAGCTTCTCCTCTCCAGGTGAACATTCCCAGCTCCCACTGCTTGAGTTCTATTCCATTTGCAGGAAGTCAATCCCTAACGAACGAGGTGCTAATTAGAGGATTTTTCCCAGCCAGGGAATGTCTCCTGTCTGGGACGTCCAGCGGGATCCCAGCAAGGAGAAGTTCCTGAGGCTGGAGAAATCCTGGGAGCCCCCATCCCCAGCCCCAGGGGACACCCTCAGGGATGGGAAAAGCCTTGGAAAAGCCCCCCAGGAGGTGCAGGGAGGAGCCGTGCTGGGGCCGGCCAGGATGGGGAGGTTTGGAAATCCTGGCCCTGTTCGGGAAGCACTTGGATAATTTGTGACCTTGGCTCAGGACACGCCTTCTCCTGGAAGGAATTGCTCTGCTCCAGAGGCAGCCTGGGCCTCTTTTCCAGAGCCATTGGGGACTCCCAGGAATCTCTGGGCCTCATTCTGATCTGCCTGTGTGGGATCCAAGATAATTCCATGGAAGGAAAGGAAACAACTCGGGTGCTAAACCAGCGGTGAAAGGGTGGTCACTCCCCAGGGAATCCCTGGAACAGATATTCCCAATAAAGCAATGGTTTGTTTTCTACAGGGATGGAAGGCAAAGAAATGAAGGAGGAAAACAAATCTAAAAATAAACCCAGGATGTTCCCTGTGTCCAGAACAGAGACCGCCCTAATTAAATCCTAATGAAATCCAAGTTGTGGCTGAGGCTGCTCCAGGCCCAGACTCCCTTTGTCTGCAGCCCTCCCTGGAATGATGGATCCCACAAAGCCTTTGCTCCCCCAACGCTCGGAAAGGCCCCTCTGGAAGTGGGGAAGGGATTTAAAGCAAACAAGACCCGCCAAGCCCAGGGCCGGGACCATTCCCATCCCAGAGCCCTTGTCCGGGAATGCTCCTCTGGAGCGCTGCTGGGAACGTGCCTAATTAGCCTTGCATAAACGAGATCCTCCTAATGAGAATGCAGCTCTTCCCTCCCTCCCGCTCCTTTGGAGTCGGGAAGACTCGTTCACGCTCAGGCTGCTCCAGCCCAGGGAAGCTGGAGCTGCCTTGAAAAAAGCCCGAACAGTTTCCTTGGAAGTGGCTTCAGAGGGAATCCTGGGGCTTCAGGCAGCGTTCCCAGAGTTATTCCTGAAGTTCCCTCAGGTGGAGCTGCCACTGAGGTTCACAGAGAGGAATGATTTCATCCACTTTATTTTTTTCTTAACACGCGTTTGGATTTGGGGTCTAATCCTGATTCCTGCAGTGTCCAACCCCCCTTTCCTCGGCTCCAGGGGAGGGGCTCAGACCCTTCCCGGGAGCTTTCCAGCTCCAAACCCAGAGGATTTTCAGCTGCAGGATTTTCCCTCCCTCAGGGTTTTAATCTCACTTTTTGGGTGGATTTGAAAGAGTCTGTTCAGTCTTTCTTTTTTTTTTATGAAGAATTTTTTATTTTTTCCAGGGAAATGTTATTTTGAAAGGAAATCGTCACAAACTGGTTCCTGCTTTTCCCCATTTCAGTTCATTTTTAGGACAGGTTTTTCCACCACAGCCAAGGAGCCTCTTCCCACTGGTCTCTCCTAAACTTATCTGGCAAAATGATCATGGAATCATGGAATCATGGAATCAGGGAATGGTTTGGGTTGGGAGGGACTTTAAATTCATCCATTCCCACCCCATCCATGGGCAGGGACATCTCCCACTATCCCAGGGTGCTCCAAGCCCCGTCCAACCTGGCCTGGGACACTTCCAGGGATGGGGCAGCCACAGCTCCTCTGGGAATTCCATCCCAGCCCCTCCCCACCCTCACAGCCAGGAATTCCTGCCCAATATCCCACCTATCCCTGCCCTCTGGCAGTGGGAAGCCATTCCCATGTCCTGTCCCTCCTTCCCTTGTCCCAGTCCCTCTCCAGCTCTCCTGGAGCCCCTTTAGGCCCTGGAAGGGGCTCTGAGCTCTCCCTGGAGCTTCTCCTCTCCAGGTGAACATTCCCAGCTCTCTCAGCCTGGCTCCCGTGGGGCTCCAGCCCTGGGATCAGCTCCTCCTCTGGACTCATCCCAACATCTCCACATCCTTCTGGACAACGGGAAGAGCCATCTCAAGGGCTTGCCCTGACGTCCCTCAGGACAGTGCCCCCATTCCTGACTTTTCCCCCCAACAAAACATCCGAAATAAGGAATCCAAGCTCTGCCCGGGAGCTGGGGGTGCCCAGGGAATGAGGGAATGGGATCTGTCCCCATGGCCAGCCTGGCTCCAGGAGCAGCCGGGACTGAGGCAGGGATGTGGGAACACAGCTCCTCCCTGGAGAGCTGGGAAGGCAAGGGATTTGCTGCTAAGGAAGGATTCAATTTATGAGTCATCAAAATCTCCACTGAGATCCAGGGAAAAGGATTGGGGAGGGAACATTGCAGGGAATGGGACTGGAAAAGGAGGAAATCTGTCAGCAGCTCCCTCAAAGGAAGGGAGCACATCCCTAATCCTGATTTAATGGCACCATTCCTTGTGGCAGTAGCTCACTTCGGGATTAGCTGGAGGCCTCATCCATCTGCACGGCTGGAAAAGGAGCTGGAAAAGCTCCTTGGGGGAAGGCACAGAGACAGAAATAAACAACGGCTCCTTTAATTCCACCTGCAGCCGTTGGGGGAGAAACGAACTCGTGTCCTACTTTTTGGAAAACTCGGCAGGCACCCGATCCCTTCCTCTGGCCAACAATCCATCCAGGCCCCTGGGAACAGGGAAAACCCCCTGGAGTGGAAGTTCTGCTCTCTCCAAAGCCTGGAAAGCCTCAGGCATCCCGAGGAGCCCACACCAACCTGTCACAGGGGCTGGGATCACAGTCAGGGCTCCCATTTCCCAAGTCCAGTGCCCTTGGAAGTGTGAAATTCCCTGGCAACTGGAGCTGGGCTCTCTCAGCAGGAATTCCAGAGGTGTGGATTGAGGCCTTGGCAGGGCAGGCTCCTGGAGGGACATTTCCTCATTCCATCCCCTGGCCTTGGATCTCCCTGTGCCTGCCTGGAGTCTCCTCCTCTGCTGTTCCCACACATTTTTCCCATTCCCCTCCTCCCTGGGCCAATCCCAGCCCCTCAGAGCCCTCCAGGACCAGATGGATTTCACTGGAACCTCTGCCTGTGTAGAATTTTAGGGAAACCTCAGTAAAAACCCCTCTTTTGGGGTCAGGCCACCTCAGGGTCCTGCCCGTGACACCTTTGGTGCCAATCTCAGGTGATTCCATGAGGAAAGGAGCCCGGAACATCCCAGCCCATGGAAGCAGCAGGGAGCAGCTCGGGGCTCCAGCTGCCTCCCAGGTGGATGAAGGTGGGGGGAAGTTTCGCCAGATGACAAAACCTGGAATTTTTGAGGCAGAAAGGACCCAAAAGACCCCTCAGAACTCCTCCATTTGTTAAAAAGTTCTGCTTTCCCACTGATTTTAAGCCCCCCAGGCTCCTGCCAATCCCTCCCAGGAGATGCCTCCGGGGTCTGGGATCTTTTCCTGCTGGATGGGAGCTCCCAGCGTGGGGCAAGACCCACCTGGGATTTTACCCCCTGGTTATTCCAAGTTGAGAACATGAAAATTCTGCAGCTGAAGTCCCAGGGTGCTCCAAATCTCTTTTTTTTTTCTGGAAAAAATGGAGTGATCCGTTCTGGGAACACTTTCACCCCCCTTGGACTCTCAGGCACCAGAGCCAGGCCCTTCCCGCTGGATAAATGTATCCCTGGAATGTGGTTTTGTGTGGCTGCCACCCCTTCCAGTGACAAACCCGCTCCTGTCCTGCCCGCAGGGAGATGTCACTTCCCGGTGGGATCAACCCAGCCCCAGGATCAGGAAATCCTGGAACTGGGGAAGGAACAGGGAGTGTTCCTATGTTACAAATTGTGTTTCACTAGAATTCCGTGGAAAAGCTGTAATTCAATAATAAATGTTGATTTATTTCTTTCTTAGGGGGGAAGGCAAAGCCCTTTGAGGATGCTGAAATATTCTGACAACCTCCACGAAGGAACATTCCAGCTGCTCTTTGGGAATGCTCTGCTTTCCCTACCCCACTTCACAAATGCGCAGCAGGGAAGGAACGCGGCGAGCAGCAAATCCTGGCACCAGCAGGGAGATTTTAGGCTTTGCAAGAACGAGCAGCTCCGCTCAGTCCTGCTGTGGAACCGTCTTCCAAACAGGCGCCTGCTTAGGATTGGCTTCGTTTTCCAACTTCCCTAAACTTGGTCATTTCTGGGTGGTTTTTCTGCACGTTGTTTTCCTCAAGTGGCTCGGCCTCGTCCCGCTCGGAGGGTTGGACATTCCGTCCTCCCTCTCCTGCCTGTTCCCATCTCAGTCCTGATCCCTGATCCCATCCTGAGCTGCTTGCCCTGGGACAGCCCTGCTGAGGGTGTGCCCCAAGCCCTGGGATGCACAATTCCTGCAGAGCTCTTTGGCAGCAGCTGGAATCAGCAGTAATTCCCTTGATCTTGGCTGTGGGGGGGACGCTGGGAATGAATTTCCACTGATTGCTGGGAATGCTGGATCATTTATCCATCCTCCCGGGCCTCCCCTTCCCCAGCCCTGCAAAATGGCCTTAAACTGAAGGAGGGGAGATTTGGGTGGGATATCGGGAAGGAATTCCTGGCTGGGAGGGTGGGGAGGCCCTGGCAGAGGTGATTCCATGGATGCCCCATCCCTGGGAGTGTCCAAGGCCAGGCTGGACGGGGCTTGGAGCACCCTGGGACAGTGGGAGGTGTCCCTGCCATGGCAGGGGTGGCCCTGGGTGGGCTTTGAGGTCCTTTCCCACCCAAACCATTCCATAAATCCCTGATCCTACGGTTTAAGAGCACCAGCAGGGGACTGGAACCAAACTGGCAGTCAGTAACCAGGGCCTGGAAACGCCTGGGCCGGAACCGCCCAGGAGCCGCATCCCCAGGGCTCTGTTTGGCAGCAGGGATATCCAAGCAGGGGGAGCAGGACGGACGCAGTGGGAAGTGTTTCAGGAGCTTTCCCAGAACATGGATTCGCCCAGGGCTGACAGATTTTCTCCTCTTGTCAGACACAGGGATAACAAGGAGACCCAAGGGAGAGGAGCCTCCAGCCCAGGAGCTGCAGCCAGGGCTCTCCTCGGGCTCATCCCAGCAGAATTCCAGGATGGCTCTGGCTTTTCCAGCCCCATTGATGGAATTTCTCTGTTACAGCAAAACTGAAAATGTGGTTTTCCTTTTTTTTTTCCCTGTGAAAAAAGGGAATATCTGTTTCTCTGTCTACTCTCCCGGATTTTCTGCAGCACAAACCACCCTGGGAGCCTCTCAAGGAGAGATCCACGGCCAGCAGAGCCCTGGGAGCTCCAGCAAAGGCTCATCCCTGTTCCCCCCTCCTCTCCTGGCCAGGATACGCTCAGCTCCAGTTTTGTTGGGATTACTTTTTAATTTTGCTTTCATTTTGCTTTACTTTAATTTTGCTTTCATCCCAACCAGATGAAAACCCTTCCCCCGAGGCTCTTGGCAAGGGTAGAAATGGGAAATGCTCCTATAAATCCCTGCAGTTCCCAGCCGGTGGTTCCCCGTTGCACCAGGGAAGGAGAGGAGTTCTCGGGATGGTGCCTGGACTGGGCAGTTGTGTTTAATTCCCAAAATCTCCTCCTGCTTGCACTGCTTTCCTTGGTTTTTTGGGCATCCCTCGGTTTCCAGCTCCAGGGCCGAGCTGGGGGCTGCTTTGTTGGTTGGTTGTGCCAGGGGGGTGTTTGGGGTGGGGTTTTTACGGTTTCCATCCCTGGGATTTGCTGTTTTCCCACCTCCCTCTGGGCTGAGATCCTGGCATTGAGCAGGAAGACTTCTGGCAGCACCAAGCTGGAGGAGATGGAGCAGCAGGAGAGGCAGGATCCCGGTGCTGGATAACTGGGACGTGCAGGGCGCAGCTTCTCTTCACTGCCTTCACTGCTCAGTCAGGAAACAACAAGGAAAAAACCCCAGTTCCACATGAACATTCCCAAGTGCCAGAGCAGCTGCAGTGGGAAGTGGGATCACACCAGGGTTTGGAGCCTGATTTGCCGGAGCAGGGAGGGGCTCAGGGGGGCTCAGGAGCTGGGACTTGGGGGAGTTTTAAGGAACAAGGAGACAAATCCGGGCTCCACAATCCCTTTCCGCCCTTGATAAACGCTGCCCTTGACGTTGCTGCGGTGCCCTCCCAGGGCAGAGCTAATGATCCAAGCTGTAAACATTCCATTTCCCTCTCCAAAACCCAGCACGAGTTTAACCCTTGCCCTGCAAACATCAGCAGCTGTCAGCAAAGCTTTTAGGGGCTGCCAGGGCAGGATCCCGGCCCTGCTGGAGTCTCTGGGATTTTGTCACTGCCTCGGGGGCGTTTGGGGGCAAAGGAAAGAGGGAGGCAGCAAGGACAGAGATCGCTGTTATCACATCCAGGGCCCCTGCCACGAGACATTCCAGCTGCTCCTGCAGCCGCTGGGATGGTTCATTCTCCAGCATTCCATCCTCCCAAAGTGGGCAGGGAGAGGGACAGGAGGCTCAGAGGGGCTGGGATTGGGTTTGGAGGGGACAGGTCCTGGCAGGGCTGTGGAAGGGCAGTGGGGATCAGCAGGGCCGGGTGGGATTCAGCCCAGCCCAAAGCAGCTGATTCCCAGCCCAAATTCCACCATCCCTGAGATCCCCATGCGCTCTGCAGTGGGGGAACTTCGAGGTGAGGTGACTCTGGCCCGTGGAGGGGGCACAATTAAACCCCACATTAATAAAGATCCACTTCATTTGTGATTCCCTTTTCCCTCTGCAGCCTCCTGTGGGTGAGGGGCTGTGCCATCCCAACCTCTTGGAAAAGCCTTCTTTGGGCTTGGCCAGAAGCCACCACGTGGGATTTAACCCTGGGCAGGAGATGATGCTGGCGCTCCCCCCTTTCCTGGGATTTTGGGGCTTTCTAGCCCTCAGCAGCTCCTGTGTGTTCACCTCAAGGAATGTTCCCTCCATCTGCTGCTCCGTTCTGAGGCAGCTGAGAGCACAAAGGATGAAAAATGAGCAGCCAGAGCACTGAATTCCCTCCCAATCACCATTAACGGCAGAAAGGGATCAAATGCCCTGATATAAATGAAGGCACTGTTTGCTAAATCCTTCTGCTCGTGACGGGAGAGCCTCTGCCGGGCTCTCCTCGGTGGCTGCAGGACGAGCTCTGACCTGAAGGATTTCCTGCTTCTTGTGCAGCCTCTGTCTCAGCACCCAGGCCTCTCCGTGTCCTCTCCAGATTCCCTCAAGGAGTTCGGCCCAAGTCAAGGCTGAGCAGCAATTTGGTTTTGTTTACTCGGCCAATTAGGGTGCAGTTAATGAAGCAGGGGGTGGAAAAGAGCTTCCCTCGTGTTGGCACACAGCAATCACAGTGCTCTGGAAGGAGGGTGGGGAATTCATGGAAATCCCTCTTCAGGTGTTAAAGGTGAGCACAGCTCCTGCCTGAGCTGCTCTGAGGAGCTCCCCAGCCCGCCTGGTTTTGTGGGAAGCGTTTACTGACAGCACAGGGATGAGTTCATCCTTTATTCCGACCTGGCTGGGGCTTGAGGGAGGACAGGAGCTGGAAAAGCAGGAAGACAAGTCCTGGAGAAGGGATGGATGTGCTGTCTGGAGCTGCTGGCCCGTGGCTGGTGGCCTTGTGCCCGAGGAGCACCTGGGGGACAAAGCCGGGCTGTGGCCAAACCCTGTCCTGGCTTTGGTGGTGGACAAGGGACCGAGGGCAGCAGACGGGGGGGAAAACTTGGAGAACTTTGCTCCATTCCCGCTCCAAGCTCCTGCAGACTCCTGGGCTGGCTCTGCCACAGCAGTGACGGGGACTGTGCCCCTCTGCCCCTCAGGTGAGACCCCCCTGCAGAGCTGCCCCAGCCCTGGAAGCTCAGGAAGGACCTGGAGCTGCTGCAGAGAGGCCAGAGGAGGCTCCAGGATGAGCACAGGATGGAGCAGCTCTGCTGGGAGGAAAGGCTGGGAGAGCTGGGATTGCTCAGCTGGAGAGGAGACCAGGGGTGAGCTCACTGCACNAGCTCACTGCACCTTCCAGGGCCTGAAGGAGGCCACAGGAAACATGGAGAGAGACAACTTCCAAGGGATGGAGGGACAGGACACAGGGAATGGCTTCCCACTGCCAGAGGGTGGGGTTAGGTGGGATATTGGGAAGGAATTCCTGGCTGTGAGGGTGGGGAGGCCCTGGCACAGATTCCCAGGGAAGCTGTGGCTGCCCCTGGATCCCTGGAAGTGCCCAAGGCCAGGTTGGAGCACCCTGGGATAGTGGGAGGTGTCCCTGCCCACGGCAGGGGTGGCACTGGATCCTTAAGGTCCCTCCCCACCCAAACCATTCCAGGATTCCATGGAATCAGTGCAGCCTTCCCTGCTGGCTGCACTTGGGCTCCGTGGCTGGGGCAGGCCCTGCTCCCCCGCGTGGGCCCTGCCTGGGTTTGCTGCTCCAACAAAAGCTCTGATAAACTGGAATTTCAGCTCAGAGCTCACACCTGAACCGGTCTGATGGGACCGTTTGAATTAGGAAAAAACCTGAGACGTTCTGGAAACTCAGAAAATGAAAGAGGAAAACAAAAGGCTTTGCCTGCAGAGGTGGAAGGGCCAAGCCAAGGGACAGCGTCTGGCACACGGGGTCCTGAGGGAAGAAACCACCTGGAACTCAGGAGATTCCCTAAAAGTTGTTCCAAACACCTGAGTTAAGCAGTGCAAGTTTCTCCTGTGCCCGTGAAAGTTCTCCTGCTGCTCTGGCTGCTGGTGCCAGGATTGAAGAACAGGGCCTGGGAGCCTCTCCAGCCTGGGGAGGTTTCACAGCCAGCGCTGAGAAGTCTTCCAGAGAATCCCCCAAAATGCTGAGTGAGGCAGGGAGAGGCTCAGACCGGCTCCTTTGAAACATGAAAAGTGCATGGCCCAACCCGGAACCATCGCAAAACTCTTTGTAGAGGCTGGCAGCAGAAAATTTCCCCCTGCAGGAAGCTTTAGAACAGATGACAAAGCTCCACACTCAGCCTTAAATGTGTTTTTCTGCCTCCATCAGCGAAGTCCCACCACAGCAGCTCTCCAGGGTCACTGAGAGCACGCCGGACTTTTGTTCCCAGGGAAACTTCCCACAGCTGCCTTGGGCTGGTTGTGATTGCCCCGCCCCGGCTGAGCCTGGCTCAGGAATGAGGGAAGGGGGTTTCTGTTCACCGAGCACTGAGGATCTGCCACGGGAAAAGTGGCTCTTGCAGGGCATTTTTAGGTAAATGTCCCCAAATGGTTCATTGGGAGCCACTTGATTAAAGCCAGGGTTGTCGCTGAGGCTGAGCTTCCACCCAAAGTCCTTGAGTTTCTGTCGGAGCCACCAGAGGTACAAAAGTGACATTGATGGAGCCAGGAGTGATGGAATTGCTCAGCTTGGAAAAGCCCTCTGAGCTCAGGGAGTCCAACACCCCCAGCACTGCCAGGGCTGCCCCTGGCCCTGTCCCCAAGTGCCACATCCACAGGGCTTTGAAACCCCCCCAGGGATGGGGACTCCTCCCTGGGCAGTTCCAATCCCTGACCACCCTTTCCATGAAGGAATTTTCCCAATATCCAACCTGCTCCTCCCCTGGCACAGCAGATCCCATATCCCCCCTGGCTGCCCCCTCCTGTCAGGGACTGGTGCAGAGCCAGAAGGGCCCCCCTGAGCCTCCTTTGCTCCAGGCTGAGCCCCTTTCCCAGCTCCCTCAGCTGCTCCTGCTGCTCCAGCCCCTTCCCAGCCCCGTTCCCTGCCCTGGACACGCTCCAGCCACTCCAGGTCCTTCCCCCAGCTCCTCAGCGAAACCCACTCCTGCTCCAGTGCTTTGTTTTCCTTCCAGGATCATTCCTTTGCACTTTGCAGAAGTTTTTAATATTTCAGGCCTGTCAGAAGGTCTCCCCTCAGTGCTCTCCCTGCAGCTGAGCAGCCGAGCTTTGAGTTTGTATTTCATAGATCCTGCTCTGATCCCAGACCCT
>WBMZ01003183.1:0-38487 GCA_013400975.1 Atrichornis clamosus | reverse complement strand
GGGGCCCGGGGCGGTGCCGGGCCGGCCGAGCCGGAGGCCCCGGCGGTGCCGGGGGTGCCGTCTCTGCCGGCTCTGCCTGTTGCGGAGCTAAGCCGTGCTCAACTCGGCCGAAGTGTCTGAAATTCGCGGCTTCCGAGGTTTGTGTTGCGAAATCAGAAATAGGGGAGATGATAAATAGGCTGGTCCAGATGCTTGTTCCTCAATACCGTGCTCCTATTGAATGTATATTCAAACTTCAGGTGCTTCTTTAACCTCCTGAAGCAGGGCAAGAATGGAGATTTATTAACATTTAAAAAAATAAAACCTATATCAAAAGTGCTGCCCTAGGGCTTAAACCGTAGTGGCAGAACTGGGTGTCTAGGGTCAGGGTAAGGTGGAATTTTAATCTGATTCCAGGAAACAAACCTGATTAACCCATCAATTTACTTCCTTGCTGCTGTTTGGCATTCTCACAGTGAACATCTTTCCACCATAGAAAAAGACACCAACGGAGATGCTTTGTGGGTTTGGTGTTACCCGTCTGTAACAGCTGAACTGAGGACTCTGTTGCTGCGAAAGTGCTGCCTTACAGATGAAAACAAATTGCTTCACACGTTTGTGTTTGGCCAGTATAAAAGGTCTTGGTTCTATATCACAACGGTAGAAGTTCAAGATTCTCCAGCTTTGAAAAAGGTAGGACTTGGTGGAGGTTTTCAGTAGAATGCAGTGAGGACTTCTGCAGAGCTTCCTCTGTTTTCCCACTATGGGAAACGTGAGGAGGAGCTATGAGGTAGAGAAGGGATTCAAGGTGTTGTGTGCTCACAGATGCAGCTCTTAGCCTGGTGTCCAACCAGTCCATATTTCATTTTTTACCAAGACATCTAATGGATGGAATTGCAGAATGGTTGAGATACTCATTACCGAATTTAGATTCTTTGTCTTAACATGGAAATGCTATTTCATGCTGTTATTTCTAGTTAATTTGCATTTCAATTTCAGCAGTTTGTTTCTCTCTACAGAGTTTGTTTCTTAGTGTCCAAAATCTTGTTCCTAGAGATCTTGATGCCTCTTTTTCCCAAGGGGTCAAATTATGGAGGTACTTCCTTTTCCACGGCAGTGATTACTGGAAGACAGCAAATATACTTGTATCTTCTGTCTTTTCCCAGTTATGGAAATCATTAAACTGTCTGTTAAGTCTGTTAAATTTTCACGCTTCATGCTGTGTCGTTAAATAGAAAGATAATGTGGCAATTTTGCATGTCCACAGCAGAATGTTGCTTGCCTTGCCTCACTCCAAGCTTACAACTCCAATGAAATAAAATAGAATTAAGTGTCAACAGCGCTGTCTCTGACAGTGGGAGATGCTGTTTAAAGAGGACACGAGAGCCTGGTCATTGTCTGCAGACTTCCAGTCTCGTATCGTCCCAGCCCACAGTCATTTGAGCAAGTTGGAGTAGTTCTGTTTGTGGGCCTGCTATGTGTGTAATTTTTTTTCCAGTCTCTGTGTTGATGCTGTCTGCCTCCACAGCCTCCTTTGGCAAAAAAATTCTGGAAGTTTCCTGCCTGCTATGGGGAAGAAAAATGCCTTTCTGTTTTTTAAAATAACCTCATGGGATTAAATGAAAGCAACTCTTACAGTGTTGGTTAAGCAAAAGATAGTCTGTAGTAGAGCTGACTCACATCAGAAATCAATTATCCAGGCCATTCCTGCAGTCAGGAACTTGGAGCCTTGTCAGAGTGCTGAAGTAAGTTCAGTAATGTGACAAAAACTGTTCCTGTGGGTGACTCACTAAGCTCTGTGTGTTTCTGTGCCTGTGTCATGTGCAGGTGACCCACTTCTCCATTGTCCTGACAGCCAAAGACTTCAACCCAGAGAAATACGCAGCCTTCACGAGGATCCTCTGTAGGTCTGTATAAAAGCTGGTCTGGGGTGCTGCTGTGTGTGTGCTTAGACCTTGCCAAAACAAGAGGTTAAATTCATTGTGTTGCATTTGTTGGAACAACCTGCTGGAAACTCAGTCCTACAAACGGAATCAGATGATAAAAATCCTTGATTTGAGCTTATCATGAGTTAGTGCAGTACGTGTTGGGTGAATGTCACGTGTCCATTGGGTTTCTAATGTATGTCTTCTCCAGACACAGCACCACCACTCACCCTCACACTCATTTTCTCTGAGAATATTTTTTTTTAAAGTGTAAATGTTTGGGAAGAGGTCAGTGCTGGACATAAAGGTCAGGATGTGTATGGTGAACAACTTGCATCCCTCCACAACATCTCTGTAGATGGTTCTTGCAGCTCCTCTGAGCTAAGCCCAGTACCCATAGATGTTTTTGCTTTTCCTTTAGGGAAATGAGAGCCCTCTTCCAACCAAACTGCCATCTTCTCCTTTCCTTGTCCTGTTTACTCCCTTTCCTCCATGTCCCCATTCTCTGTCTCTGCTTCTTTCTTTGCATTTCCTTCAGCTTCCAAATTAGTTAGCTCCCAGTTCTTGATACCAAGAGTATTCCCTGAGATTTTGCAGCTAATTGGATAACATTGTGAGGTTATTGTAATCTTGGGACTTATTATATTTAATGTAGACTTTGGAATGCCCTCAGGCTTACCAGTTCTGCAGGGTACTGAAAAACTGAGATTGTTCTTTTTTGGTGATACATGAAATACTTAGATTTCCTGTGGATCGCATTACTGCTGACTTATCAGTTAATACTTCCTTTCAAATCCAGAATGGATTCTTTTAAACATAACAGTAATTGAGTTTCAAATGTGATGTAGGTTTGTACTATAATTAACATGGAGAATGAGTAGCTGACAGCTTCAGTGCTATTCCTGAAATATCTTAACCTATAAAATAGGTTACAGTGTCTTTCCTCTTCCTGGAAGACAGCTAACAGTGCATGGGTTCTCTTGGTGTGTGGTTCTTTTGTGTCATTTTGGTTTTTTAATGAGTATCAAGGACATACTTATATTTTTATTTCATCATGTAACAAAGAGTACAGAAGAATGGCAAATACTTGGATAAAAAATGAAAAACTAACTAGTCACATGGTCTGCCTGTAATAACAGGAGTTACTGTGGTAGTTGCTTTTTCATAAAGCAGACACCTTCCAAGTCTGCAAAGAATTCTTCATTTGGACACCTGCCTACACCTTTGGGGTGTGTTTCTGTCTAAGTCAATGTTGGTTCATTTATAAAATAGAAAAATGAAATAAGAATACGCCGTTATTTTATATTCTAAAAGGGAGACATGTTTGTGTGCATGTTGGAAGACTTCTAGTTTAGTATTTAAAACCTCAACCAGGTGTCCAAAATAAAAATTCTTGCCCATAATATTGCTATTTGAGATGCTGATTTTTAATTTTTTATTTGTCATATGTACTCTGGTACTAATTGCAGTTAAAATACCAGACTCTCTTCTTTTCACACAGAATCTACTTGAAGCATGGAAGCCCAGTTAAAATGATGGAGAGTTACATTGCAGTCCTTACAAAGGGCATCTGCCAAAGTGAAGAAAACGGATCTTTCCTCAGCAAGGATTTTGATGCTCGGAAGGCTTACCTTGCTGGTTCCATCAAAGGTTAATTGCTGCCAGGGCCTCTATTCTGATTTCTTTTGTGCAGTAGAACATATGTGCTTCCAGTAAACAGTGCTAACAGGATTACCTGTGCTGTTATTATTAAGCTTCTTCAAAAAACAAATGATAATATCAGCATGTATATCTTCTATAAAATAATTTCTCCTCTTTTCTAGATATAGTGTCTCAGTTTGGAATGGAAACAGTTATTTTATATACAGCACTGATGTTAAAGAAGAGAATTGTAGTGTACCATCCCAGAATAGAAGCTATCCAGGAATTTACCAGGTACTTTGTCAGTTCCTTCCTTCACACTCAACCCCAGAAGTCCAACAAATTTTGAACCTTCATTGAAAGAAAAGCCCAGATTTTAGGGAAAAAACCCTCTGTCTTAAACCTGTTTATTGAAATCCTGCTAAATCCCTCTTAAAGCTTTAGCTATATATTCCTCAACTCAGAGAATTTTAATGGTGGAATGAGTGATAAACTCTGCTTGCAGTGATAGTAGAAATCTCTATAGTCATGTATATGCCCCCCTGATGAGACATGGTCATACTTGTTTTTTCTCATGGCATGCATTTTGTACTGTGAAACTGTAGTTAGTGTAAGTAAACATCTGCTGTGTCTCAAGTTGCACTCTGATCCCCCAGGACTTTGCCTGCTTTAGTGTGGCATCGACAAGACTGGTCAATTCTTCACTCATATGTGCATCTAAATGAGGAGGAGCTGGAAGCCTTAAAAGCCTGCACAGGTAGTGATAATTTATTAAACAAAAATATAAGAAAAATTCAGTTTCCATTGGTGCAAGGTCTTGCACTAGTGCACTTTGGAGGGAAAAAATTGTTATTTTTCTATGAATGCTATTGATCAAAGTTAAACAGCATCATTTTCTTTGGAAAAGGCAAATCAACTAAAGCATATGTGAAGATAATTAGTTAACCTGGTGGCTTTGGGTGGATCCACATCAGTCTAGCCCTAATCACAGATGCAAAGAGCAGCCTTGAGACTTCTTTGATGCTTTGATTGGGGAGATTGAAAGTCTTCCTGTTAAACAGAAGCACCTCACTTTAGAGAAGCTACATTCTTTTCCAACTTCTACCCATCACTAGTAACTGAATCTTTTCTTTGAGTTCCTAACTCTGTGAAGTTCCTGGCTTCTGCTTTGATGTCAGGCTCCTAAGCACAGGTAGACTTTACTGGCTACGTAGGAGTTAGGTCTGTGTGACACATTCTGCTGTGTGTGCAGAGTGCCTAATGCATAATCCAGGAACAGGCCCTTGGTTTGTGCAAAGGTTACTGTGACACATCATGTGGCCATTAAGAGGCTTCTCTGTAGAGAAAATGAGCAAGAACACAACTCATCTTCAACACTTCACTTCGTGCTTGTTTCAGCTCACTAAGTACCTTCCACAGAGAAAAACTGCTCTAAGCTTGCTCATCTGACATGCTATAAATAACAAAATCTGCTGGGTTTCTTCCTCTGTTCCAGTCTAATACTGACTTCGTGACAAGGGGCCCCAGGGTGGAGATTTTTGTAATGAGAAAGTTCAGTGGCCTTTTCATTTGTAAATGAGTAATTTTAGTAGGAAGGTAGGAAGAGAGTTTAAAATTTCAGATGGATAATACTGTGATATTGATGTAGTGTTAGCAGTTCATCCACACTCAAGGCAATTTTAGAATTTGATCTTTAAGCTCCTTGGAAATGAAGCATCTGCTGAACACTTTTTGAATGACTGATAATATCAGGAGAGCAACCTCTTGGGTCTAATGAGTACTGTGTCAAATATTCTTGGAATAGACTTTAGGACTGTGATTTTTCCACAGTACCTTGGTTTTGGTTTTGTTTATGAAGATCCTAATCCTGCTAAATTCTGTGCTCTAGGTTACATTGCTGGATTTACAGACTCTGAAGTGAACAGTAGACCAGACCTCTATGATGTGTATGTGAATTTGGCAGACAGTGAGATTACTGTTTCACCTGTAGTAAAAGGTTGGTTGTTGTTTATATTTTGGATTTAGAGGCACTTTACTCCAGAGTTGATAGTAATTGTTGAGCCTCACTGTAGGTGAAGCAATCTTGATCTTTCTTCCATCCAGCTTCTGAAAAGCCAATATGTAAGTTTCTGTCTTTGAATTTTATTGCAACCCTGAAAGACTGGTTAAAGTTGGAATATGGAAAGATGTGCTTTGTCTTCCAACAAATGCACAACTGAGATTTCATAACATCCATGTTAGTTACTTGGAGAGACTTTCAGCTGAATGCAGAGACATCCCATGAGTCTTAGGAAAACACTGCACTAAATGCCTGGAGATTGGGGAACTATTTGAAAGAAATTTCTATCTTATATCTTGCTGCTCCTTATCATGTGTGCTTCAGAGGCCACTTCAGAGGTACTGGCATGGCTGTTGCTATGCCAGGTTTACCAATAGATTTCAAATGGCAGTTATGAAAAGATCCCTCAATTTGGTATGTTATTCATATGAATTTCTAGGTATCACAGAAAGGTGATTTTATATGTGATATTTGGTTTTTTTTCTTACACAGAGGCAATGACAATGGGAAAACTTCACAAAGAAATTGGACAACTAATTGTTCAATCTGCAGAAGATCCAGATAAATCAGACAGCCAAGTCATTAAGGTTAATATTATATTTTTAAATCTAGTTAACTTCCTTCTATTGCTAAATCTTGGATGAATAAGAGAGTAGGAGGAAGGGTGTCACTGAGAATCAGTTAGTCACTTCTGCCCTCTGCCTTTTAACAAATGAGCATTTTTGTTCATCATGCAGGTTTTTCAGGATAACTTAGTTTATATTATCTGTTGGTCTGTTGGGTAACTGCATTGCTGAAGAACAGAAATTCTGTTGATTATAAGACTGGTTTCTGAGTTTGATTCCACAAAGCATGGATTTTGCTCAATGCTTTGTCAGTAGTACTGTCAATACCTTGAAAAAGTCCTGCTGAGATATGGCTTCTTAGCTATAAAATCTGATTTTTATGATGATGGCATTTTTTCACTCCCTCCCCTATCTAACAGATTATTAGACATTTCACTACTGAGTGACTTAGTCACAGAGTTCAGTAAGGCCAGGAGAGGAGATTGTTTTTTATAGTAAGTGTATGTGAAAACATTATAATATCTAATACTGTATTTATGGTTCCTTTTTTTTCTGTTCCTTAAGGACATTTCTCTGAAGACAAAAGAAATCTTGGCTACTTTAGCCTCATTTACTGAAGTTTCTGATGACAATGAAAAGCCAACCCTTAACGCTGAGGCCCTGAAACAAAAGCGATTTCCACCAGCCACAGAAAACTTCCTTTTTCATTTGGCAGCTGCTGAACAAATGCTCAAAATCTGATTTTGACGCACTGCAGCGTTATGGACCAATTCAGAAATGCTGTCTCTGCCATCCAGATAGGTATACCTGGTATTTTATATGAAAATTAAAGGTATGAGTGAATGTCACAGTTACCAAGATATAATGCAGAATATTGGAGCTTGACTGGGAACATATGGAGACGTATATGGGAACATTCCTGGTGTCATTATCTTTCCCCAACTCTGTGTACCTATGGCTCCTGTATTTCACACCACAAAGTGAGTGTATACACAAGCAGCACAGGCCAGTGTGTCCAGGCTGTGCCAGACATTGTTGCAGTGGCTCTTTGTCCTGCACATTCCAGAGCTTGGACAGCTCTGACTTGTCTTCCTGGAGTCTGGAACACGGCTGCAGCACACGTGCTGTAAAACCAGCACAGCTGGGATGTGCTGATCTCTGCACAGGGATACACTGAACATGCAGCTGGTGTGAGTGCTCCCTCTGGGCTTCCAGCTGTGTCAGCCTGTCAGATGCTGCTCTGGCTCTGGGCTGCCTGATACCTGGAAATCCCAAATAAATGGAGAAGTTCTCTCTTTCTACTTGAAAGTATCTAGGTGTGAATAAAGGATGTCTGGGAAAATCTGATGTGGTAGCCTTAGTATATAAAGGAAGGGGTATTTTGAAGCTCAGGTGTGAGTTGAGCACCTCTTTTGGACTCTTGCCTTAGAGGTTTTCCCTGCTTTCACTCCGTCCCATGCCTCTAACGGAGGCATAAGATACAGGATTACTGTGCTTACAGTGGGGCTTCCTGGGGGAGGTCATGGACAAGTGCTGCTTTACAGCTGGAGTCAAGTAAGAAGTTGCTGGGGTTCTCAGCTGAGAACAGACCTGGCTGTTCATTCCTGAGCCACGTGAGAGTAAGACAAGTTAAAGCCTTGTGGATCAGGAATGCTCAGATGGCCAGGGTACCACAGGTACCATCAGCTTCTTAAACAACTGGAGCTGTAACACAGGTACTGTCTGATGGTGCTCTGTGTAAACTAAATCTAGATGGAAATTTTTGAAGGAACAGTGAAAACTGGGGAAGAGTTTAGAGAAAATTAAAATTTGCCTACTTGTTCGGCTGCACAGCCGTAACTCAAGAGGTTTTTCTTTTTCACTGAGCAGCCTGAAACTAACTGCTTTGTAATCTTCTGAGAAGAATTTAGAGTCTTTGTAGGGAAATGCTCTGAGCCAAACAATCTGTATTTGTTCAGAAATGTCCACAACAAATCAGTCAATTCTGCAGTAGCACTTTGTTATTAAACAAAATAACCTTTTTCCTGGCCTTTGTACAGATAGGCTGTAGCATGTGGTTTTACATAGAGATTTTATACTTACGATTAAAACTTTAGTAACCAATATTTATATTGTTAAATAATTGGATGTTTGCTATTCTGAAACTGGTAGAGCTCATCAATGACTATGTGCAAGCAATATTGTTTGGAAAGAGTTGTTGTTTTGCTATGTATCATACCTTAAGGAAATCTATTTTAGAATGTAATTAAGGAATGTGGCATCTGTGTATACAATGGGTAGTTAGTACAGCCAGGAAATGAAAGTGCTTCAGAACAATCCCCTATTTTCAGGGGTGTAAAATTCTACTTTAAACACTTAGTCTGAAGTTAAATTCTGTAGCATGCAATTTTTTTTTTAACTTCTGAGAAAAATATTGAAACTGCCTTTGTTTACCTGTAAGTGCTCTACAGCTTTTTTTCCCCCATTTGCCAATTAATGTTTTTTCTTAATGGTTCTTTAATATTGCTGCTTCTGTTTTGGGATCTATAAAACAGTCAGAATAGAAGAACTGCAAAACTGTGCTGAAAATTCTATTCAGGACCTACCTTAAAGTCCACTGAAATGGAATTCTTTCACCAAGGAAAACCTGAATCCACTTCAGCCAGCTATCTTAACATCACAGTGTAACTGAGAAGAAATTCACATAATTTCTTACTAACAGGCTGCCTTAAGGCATATCTAGAGACAACCACAAGCAGAAAAGCTCAACTGCAAACTAAACCTTGAATGCCTGATTTGATTTCTGTTTTGGAAACATTTAAGTTGAAAATCTTGGTGTTGTATTAGATCTTCTGACGTTTGTGTGACACAGATGAAATGCAATTTTGCACTTAAGGAACTGGACTCATAGCATGCTTATGCCTATTAAAAAATTCCTGAGCAGTCTGCCCTTTAATTTATGTGAATTTATTCTTGAATAGTTGTGACCATGGGCCTTAGCTCTTAGTTCTGCAGTGCTGGGATTGAGCTACAGTTTGGTGTTTGGGTTGGAAATGTACTGCTACGTGTTCAAACACTTCTGTCATTGCTGATTTTATCATCAGTGCTGTACTGATTTATTGGCTTCTCTCAGCTTCAGTGCTTTCAAAGGATTGTCCTTGTGTTCTTGCATTTTCTTAATGACTTTTGACACTGTTTCTTCTCAAAAAGGTTTAAAATAAAATAGAAAAATCTGCAAGGTCAGGACAGGGAAAGATTTCTGCTTATTTCTCATCTCCATTTCCCCAAGATGCACACAAGCAGACTGTGGGTGCAGTTGCTGGTTTTGCAGTCAGATGACATCCTTTCTTCCTCCTAGAAGCAAAGACTGTGTAAAATGAGATTTTTATTCATACCTTTTCATGTTGCTGCCTTTCTGTTCCTGGAGAAATACAAAATGGTGAATGGGTCCTGTGCCATCACATCAGTATGCAGAAATTGGAAGGAAGATGGTGACCAGGGCAGAGGCTTGCAGAGGGGAGCAGGATAAACACTCAGTCCCTTCAGCTGAGATTTTGCCGAGTAAATTGGGTTACTTGCTTTAATGCTTTCATTCCTGGGATTTTAGTTCCTGATATGAGCTGCCCTGCCCTGTTTCCCCTGCAGGCACATGTGTGAGGAGGTGAACGTTTGAGTGAGAGCTGTGTAATGCTTTGTAACCTGGAAAAACTTGACACAGGACAGCTGACAGAATCTATCTTAGAAGTCAGGGCTGCTTCTGCTTTTAGCCTCTGACTGCTACTGAAATGGCTACTGAGGGATTGTTAATAGTGTGGTGTGAGATGTCAATTGAAGCAGCTCCATTTCTAGATCAAAAACAACCTGTAAAGCTCAGTGTAGGGAGTTCACAGCTGCCTCAGAGTGCCTTACACCCTTCCCTAGGCAGTTGTCTGGCTGGAGTCTGAGCCAGAGGGATCTCTGGTCAGGTGAAGTCATTCCTTGGAGCTGCAGAGTGATGGAACTTGGGAGGAGACTCCAAAGACCGGGCAGCAGCTCCTTCCTGAGTGGCACGGTGCAGCATGTGGCATGGTGGTTGCTGTCTGATAGGGGAGGAGCTGCAGTGCAGGACTCCTTCCCTGCCTGCATCCTTCCTTCCTCCACCCAATGGCATGTGAGGAAAAAAGGGGGAAGTAGCATGGCTGTGTTACAGGTCTGGGGGTAAAGCAGGGACACAGCTCCAGCTGGCAAAGGCTTTGATCTCAGTATTTCTTAACGTAGGAGTGGCTGATTTGTATTTTTTTTTAAGTTAAAGGGACCTGAAAGCCTCATTGGATTTTCCTACATTTCAAGATGACAAGCTGAGTAGGTGGGGCACAGCATATTGTGCTATACTAAGATTTATGTTCTCCTTGAAGCTGAAAGCTTCCATCTCTTGTCATTCACCACAACTTAAACTGGTTCCACCACTAATGCACTGTCACTTCACACGAGGGCCAGTGTTTAGGCAGGAGACAGACCTGCCTTGGGCTGGCACATGGTTAAACTATTCCAGCTTACAAAGGGGAAGGTTTCCTGCAGTTGCTGACTCTTCCCAGATCCCTCAAACACGATGCCTTGCTGCTTGTCCCCGTCCTGTTCCCTCACCTGTCCCTCTGGACACCAGGTGTGTGGTCCTGGCAGTTCTAATCCCAGCGATTAGTTCAAGGCTGAGGATGCCAGGGCCTTTTTAGCAACGTATTTTCCCCGCCCTGATCTGGGAAGCAGCTGAATCACCCAGGCTGACAATTTAAACGGCAGGCACCTGCCCTCCTCTTCTGGAAAATTCTGGTTAGGGCAATAGAAACATTTATGAGAAAGGGGGAAAGGGGTATTTAATAATCCTGAGGGAGCTGTGTTTAATATGGCAAATTTCAACTCAAGAATTCAGTAAGAAGTTTGAGAAGGGACAGCTGTAATAACAGACACTATTACCAAACCTGTTCCAGAAGCCTTACTCATGGAGTTGTAATGACATCAATTTGCTTAAAACATCCAGGCGTGGTGCCGATGAATTTATAGCTTGTCTAGTTACCATGACGATTCAAAGTTCACCAATATATTATCTTCTATTTGTTGGCTTTGCTCTAGTGTTAGGTTTTGGGTTTTTTTCCTTGTTCCTGCTGTGGTTCATGTAACTAGCATTTACCTCAGCCATTCCTAAATTATGTTTAAAAAAGGAGTGGGGAGAGGTGCAGGTCTTCACTGCCAGTTCATGTTTACTGAGAGTGGAACCAGACCCCATTTGCCTTTGGTATGTGACTGAAATAGGATTAACAGAGAAACAGGGGGTTGGACTAACTGTAGGATGTTATCTGTGCCTCTGCTATGAAAGGTTTAGAAGGAGACAAACACTCCACTGGGAGAAGCAGGCTAAGGCTTAAGCCTGTTTCACCTGACCCTGTGTAGAATCATGGAATGGTTTGGGTTGGAAGTGACCCTAAAGATCATCTATCTGTTCCAATGCCTTGCCACAGGCAGATGACATCTGGCTCAGCAGACACAATACAATTACCTTTTTGATAAATCTGGGGGGGATTTTACCATAAATGGAAAAACATGGCCCACAGAGGCTGAGTGAGCCTGTAGAGTTCAGTAGGTGTAAATGATCATTTACCTTTAAAAAGTCTCTCCAGCCTTCCAGTGGAGTACTGCAAACTCTGCCACTCTAAGGTTTGGCAACTTGCAGACAGTATCCATATGGTCTTCCTGGAGCAGCTTTACAGCCTGCTCCCCTCTAGTTCCAGGTCCTTAGGATGTTCTGCTGCTCCCCTATTCTCTTCCCTCGTCTGACCTTTCCCTGCAGTTGTTAGAGGAAGGCTCAAAAAAGGCAGAACTGAAACAAGAAACTAAACTCAACCCCCGACTTCCTGCTTTTGTTCCGTGCCAAAATCTCTTCCTGCAAGAGACCAAGGCTGCTATTTTTCCTTACTTTGCTCTATGCTGCTCTCTTCCTGTAGGATGGATTGGACTGGGAAACCACTGATTTCCTTGCACTGTGAAAAAAAATCTAATCTTCAGCAATAGGAGAGCAGTGACCTGTGTATTGCACTCTAAGGAAATTAAATTATGGCAGGCTTTGGAGGCTGCACCTGTGATAATCACTTTTACACAAATAATTTTACATTATTTAGTGTATTTCCATCCTTGTCACACACAGCCTTAGCAGCACCTCACCTAACTATAGGCAGGGGTCATAGGAGTGATGGCTCACACGTCACTGAGGATGTCACAACCACAGGGTCTCCTGCCACACTTGTGGGGCTTCTTTCCATCTTGTTCCTCCAGGAGAAGGTCTGACCTTGATTTTATGGCAGGTCACAAACCACAGGAAAGCAGCTGTACAGAGCTAGACCAAAGATCTGTTCAGTGAAACATCATATCCCAAAGGCTTCCAAAGGCAGGCACAAGTGAATGAGAGCTGGCAAATAAGCTGTTTATTCCTTCCACTCACCCAGAGTATGGAGCTTTTGCTGGTGTAACTTCCATGAATTTAGTATCCTTCAATGGATTCCTTTTGATAGAAAGGCCCAGTTTCCTCTTCATGTTGGCTTTCAGTATCCATAACATCCTTCAGAGTTGAGCTGTCTGCCACTACCCCTAATTCCACTCCTGGTGTTAACAATCTACTCACAGCCCAGACACAAAGCTGGGTTATCCCTTCTGCCACACTCATTACTTTTCCCTTATCCATGTGCTATTTCACCTGTTTTTACTTCTGGTACTGTAAGCTCTTTCTGTGGTTCTTCCCAGACACCTGTGGGTCCCTGAATAATTTTACAGGATCAGCAAAATGTATCCATTGATCAACAGGGTAACCCTTGTGCCACATGTCAAAAGAGTTTTCTTTCTTTGCAAAAGTGGGAATTCCTCATTGTCCACCACAAGCTCAGAAAATGGGACTTCCCAATGGCTTCAGCGTAAAAAAACAGGTTCTAAAGCTCAAGGAGCATCAGGCCTCACAACTCCTTCAAGGATGTTGAGAAAGCCAGGAGTCAGTTGGCAGTCAAGTTTGACACCCATTTCCTGAACACTTTTTATACAATTAAATTTAACCAATATCGTATTGCCATCAGGGTTACTTTGTCTAATACCACTTCAAGGGCTGCCTCACTCATGTCTCATCCTCAAAATGAGCATTGTTAGATCACTGAAACACACAAAGTGTTCTAAGAAGAACCAGCTTGACTTAACCCACAGGAGTACTGATGCCAAAGCCTTCACCAGCTGTGTTCCTGGAAAGCAGCAACAGAACACACGTATGTACTCAACAGTTTAATTACGAAATCAATCCCCCAAGGAAGCACAGGACACGGGATGTGACCAAGGCTGTGTTGCAGTGCTTTCTGGTACAAGTGCCATTTTCAGCACCAAGTGAGGTGTGTTCACCTGCCTCCAGGCAAAGCCGTGTTGTCGAGTTCTGCCTCCTCACAGGCCACCCCACCGTACCCCACATCCGGCACATTTGCCACCACGGAATCACAGTTCAGTCACAAATGCCAGCAGGATTTGTTGGTGCATTCACAACTTTGATCAGAGCACACATTTCTATATAAAAGCCAATCCCTAAATTCCCCTGTGGTAGAATAACTCTGTTTCTTCTGTAGACGACAGAATTTCTGGTTCAAGGTCTGCTCGCTTTATCTGCAATGTAGGAAAAAAGGGAATCAACACCACCACGGCCTGGTAAGTGCTTGTTGAGTCCTTGTCACTGCATTGCACTTTGCACAAATTCAAGTACTGCAGTATTTGGGATTTGGGGCTCTTTGTTCATCTCGGGATTTGACGGATTTTTTTGATTGTTGTTTTGGGGCATTTTTTTTTGCTTCTCCAGTATTTTCTACATGTCACACATAAGGGAAGAAATACTTTTTATTTAAGAATAGTGACATTATCTCCATTCACCATAGAATCGCAGAATCATTTAGGTGTGAAAAAACCTTTAAGATCACCAAGTTCAGCTATAAATATATTTAGGTGACACCCAGGAGATCTTCTCCTGTGGCCTGAGCAATTGGGAAGCTCAAGGGGAACCAACCAGCCATACTCTCAGTATATAATTCCTCAAAATTCCCTTCATTTATGTTCAGTTTGCTTTGTTGCCATAAGAGATTAAGAAATTTTTTTAAAATAAACTATAATGCCAGAAAGTTTAGGCAAATAAAATAAACTACTGAAAACTGCAAGAACCCAGTCTGTCATATTCTAAGAGTATTCAGAGTGCTGATAAGGGAGAAGAAATAAATGCAGAAAGGCTCCTCTCTCATTTGGCCTTCTCCAAAGCCCAAAGTTCAGGGGCTACCTCCTCCATTTCAAACCTGCCAGGAAGGCATTCTTTCCCAGGGAACAGATTACACTTCCCAGTTCAGCAAGGCAGGGTGAAGACCTCACATGTGTGTTGGTTTACCTCTCCAGTGAGCTCATGCTGACTTTGCATGAAAGAAAAAATTCTCATCTACATCCTTCCTTTCTCCTGCAGGACTGAACACAGTGCTGGAAGAGCCTTGGCTTAAATCTTCAAGACAGTTCTCCTGACCTTGCTTGCTTCAGACTGTTGTGAAAGTCTGATAAATCTACATTGAAAAGTGTAAATATAAATAACACACAATGCAACTCAGAAAGTCCTGTGAGTCTCTGCCTGGTATATGGGCCTTCACAAGCTGCCCCATTTTAGATGTATCACATTAATCCTGCTGGTTTTTTTAATATGTGGCCTTCAGACTGCTGACCATAGTTCTGGAAGGCAAATTTAATATCCCGATAATCCTAAACCAATTCCTAAGGAAGGACTTACCTCCCCACACTGCGGGAACATGCTAAATGAGACTGGCAGCATCCCTGCTAGGGTTGACATCATCACAAACGTTCTCACTGGACCCAAAGCACGAGGATTTTTGACAAATTTTGCTCTGTCCAAGACATTGAAAAAGTATGTATGTCAAAGAATAATGTGACAGTGACACAAAGAACATTGGCTACTATTTTACTGGTTGAAATTACAGTGAAATTAGTAATAATCTAGGTTTATGGACCTTAAAAATGTTTCCTTACTTCATTTCCTATGTTCTAACTTCCTGTGCTTTCCCTTTGTTTTGTATGTGCCTGCAGTGTTTTCCAAGCCCAGATTGTCAAAATTAAGAAAATAAGCAGCAAGATCAAAGTGGCAAAAGGAGAGAAGGTGCATCAGTGCTTTAAAGTGTTTCAGTTCTTTGATTACGACATTTCTTGCATTACCTTCAATCCTTTCACATTTAGTTGCTGTGGGCAGTCCTACTTTGCCTAGTGCCAAAATTTATTACCTGATATATATATTTAAAATTTATCTGACACGTGCATTTGTCTTCTGGTTACAGAAGTCCCTTAAGCTAAAAGAAAGGGGATAGAGAATGAATTTAGGCAACACCAAATTACCTGACAGAGATGATCCCTACCTGTACTATTGACAGGACAGAGATGATCCCTCCGGGCAGGCTAAGAATCCTCTTATAAACCATAAAATGTATTCTTCTTATGATACAGGGGTTTAAAATGTTGCAGAAGCAAGAACATGTCTAAGAATATATGGAAAACTATTTGGAAGTTGGGGTCCAGCTTTAGTTGCAAATTCAAGTGCCACATTATCTCTTCAAAAATACCAATCTAAGCTAAGTGCTGTGACCAACCTTGACACAGACACTGGGACTCAAATCAAGTTAGGGAATGTAGGTGCTGGGAAACAGCCTGTCAGGAGAGCACAAACCTGTTTCCGGCACGGGAGCACAGAGGAAAACCTCACTCCTGCAAACCCTCAAAGCATGGATTCAGACATAACCAGATTCACTTAGTGATCCTAAAGACTCACAGCAACTTCCCACATCATCACTTCTACCAAGGCAAGTAATGCTGCAAACCCAAGAAAAAACTGGCAAATGGTACCAGCCAGACTAAAAACCAGAACACCACTGACCAGGCACCCCCAGCCCTTTGCAGTGCCTCTCACCTTTGCACAAAGTACATGAGCACTTCTGGCAGGAAGAATGTTGTCCCAAACAAGACTGCTCTGGACAATGCTGTTTCCATAACAGCCTTCAGGGAGAGAGCAAAACAAGTGTTGTCAGAGCAAGGCTCTGTGCAGCTTCAAACACTGCCTGCTGCTGCAAGTGCTTTTTGTCTAAGACTGGAGTTTAAAGCAACAGGTTAATGAGGGATAAAAATATCTATTAGAGGAATTCTTTCTTAAGTGGAAACTAAGTGGCAAATACTGTGCTTATGACTGAGAAATACCTTAAAAGGGAGGCGAAACTACTGATGAGTTTTCCTGTCATGATAATATTTTGCTGAAACTTGCTTTTCTGAAGTTGTGCTGAACTTCATACAATTGTTTATACCTTCTGGGCATCCTAACTAGCCTGTGTCAAATCTGAAGTTCTCTCTCCAGCTGTCCACAAATCCTTATGCTCATCCAGTTGTTTCCTCCCCCCTGGAAAGCAGTATAGAAAAGGAGGGTCACTGATAGCATATAAAACATGACTCCTTGCTCTAATTCCTGTGCCAGGCTCTAAAGTGGATGTTGATGAGCAAATGCAGTCAGCAAATGCAGCCCAAGGACAACATTCAGCATCACACTGTAAATCAGAGCATCATTCTTTGGGAGGCACAGCCACTACAGAAGTGCACGTGATAAGCACAATACAGGACTTTTCTCTGAGGTGCCCCATCAGAAGATCCAAGAGTCTTGTCTCCTTCTGGAGGTGACCAAGGAAAGCAGAAATGCCTGTGCCAATGTCTCTGTGGTCACCTCTGGCACTCAGAATATTGGTCTGAGGAGGCAGCCAACCCTTGAGCACACAAAGGGTGTGGAACCTAGTTCCAGAGACCTAATCCAAGCCTGCCCAGAGATTCAGCACCTGATGTGGGATTCCTTACTCAATATATCCAACTCTCTTCTCAGAATCACATTCTGCTCTTAGCAGGGAATAAAAGGCAAGTCAGGAGAGGCTTCCACCCCCTCACGTACCTTCTCACCAGCCTTCTTAGACACTCCTACAACCTTGCCATTCCTGTCCATCACTTCTATCCCATTCTCAAATTCTGGGCTTCTCACCATGGCCACAGTAAAACCACTCGTGAAACCTGCAGGGTTAAGGGGCATTTTGCTTTAAAAAATCCAAAAGGACTCTCTCAATAATAACATCACAATTATGTGCATTTTACATTTCCAGTTCAACAGTTCACAACTGAATAACCTGGCAGCTTGAGACTGCCCCATGAAAATCTACTTGGGATCCGAATCTTCGTTTCAGAAGCTTGAGCAAGATTGTAAGGCTTCAATCCTAAAAGGTGCTTTGTCATTATGGATTCAGAGCTTTAAAATAATTGCCAGCCAGCTCAAACCATGAGAACTCTGTTCTTAGGAGAAAGTGGAGGGATTTCTGTTGTGGTTACATTTTGTTCTGCTCAGCACAAAATCCAGCACAGAAGAAAAGACCCTGAAAGGAACAGTTTTAGTAAAGGCTGCATCCCTGCATTGAAAGGAAGGGCATAGACTGGCAAACTGACCTTGCTTGAAATAATAGATTTCTCTTTTTATCAGTTTTTGACAGGGCTGTTCAATAAAGACGTCAGTGTAACAGAGGACACTTTGCAAATGCTGGACTAACATGAATCAATTACCCTCAGGCTTCTCTCTACATTTAAGAAAATGAAGGCACATTTAACACCTGCTTCAAATGAAACAAGTCAGAAACCTCTAACACAGATCCTCAGAAAGATCTGACTAGACATCTGACAACCTGAAACAGAGGAGATGGTATGTTTGAATTTTAGCCATTTTCCCCTAAGAAAGGCCAAAAATTTCTTTCATGGCAATAGAAACATCAATGACATTAAACAGTTAAACTTGTCCTGGTACAACTTCACCATGGCAGTAGAGCTGTTCAGTAATGAACTGAGTCCCACTTCCTTGCAAGGTTAATAATATTCTGCTGCAACAAGTCCCCCTCGCTGCACACCCAAAGCTGTGTCGCACTCTGGTGTCACAGATGTGTCACACCAGGTCATCAGTGCTGGTGTGACTGCCCTCCTGATCTGGCCTGGCAGTCCTAGTGCTTTCAGGGATGTGTACAAAGGTCACAAGGGTGCTGCAGCTCTGAAACTAAAGCCAGCAAGAATCCAGTGAGGTCAGGGACACTGTGCAGTGAGCACTGACTCTCACAGAAAGGAGGGGCCCAGCAAAGGCAGCCAGAGAACAAACAGTTAAGACCACAACAGTTAACAACAGTTAAGACCCTGTGCAAGGGCAAGAAAACTCTGCAGTCAGATGGGAAAATGGCCCTCAGACCAGCTGCACCATGCACAGTTTGTCTGTACTCACCAAGCAGAGGAGGAGGTAGAAGTTTTCTGACAATTAGCTGCATTAATGAACTCTTCAATGCGTAACGATTCATGAAGGCAAGAGGGAGAGCCTAAGGCATGGAGAGGAAACAGGCACCTTTATTAAAAAAACTGTGCAGCATTTCAGTGGAACAGGTTAAGAAAATAAATCTGTGACTTAGTACATAGTTACCATCTATGAAAATAAACAAATGCTTTGGTTTAACATTCCAACAAAATACACACATTCTCTACTTAATGAAGGTGCTTGTAATCACTCAGATAAGAATAAAAAATATTATGATTAAAAAGCATTAAACATTATTACGTAGAGGACAGCAGCCATGTGAATACAAAATCAGAAAAAAGAGAACAATTACCTCTGACTAATATTCCTTGGACATTCGTTCAACTGCATTGTGTCACAGACTACTCTCTCCCCAAACAGGAAATCTGGTTTACTCCTGTATTTTTCCTGATTCTCTGCAGTTTCAGCCCAATTCTATATTCCCATAATACACTTGCAGGAAGTTTCATTTAGGAATAAATGGCCAGGACACCAGCTGGCCATCAGAGTCTCCCTTGGAGGACAAAGGGAAGCACTCCCACAGTGACCCACAGGCATGGCTGCCTGCCCAGACCTCTGTCAGCCCTGAGCACTGCTGGCCCAACTGTTTTGCCCAGTGGGCTTCTAACAGAAGCAGGAACAGTCACATTTTTCTTCCAGAAGGCTTATGAAAATCACTGCTTCGTGTGGGGAGGGAGGAGAGGCATTACAGAGGCATCTAGAATGAGTATCATGAGGATAGCTGAGCTCATTCTGATCTAACAAACTCCAGAAACCACAGATTCCTATTCCAGCAGCACAGCATTAGCTAGGTAGCCCTCGGCTACCTACCCCTCCTGGAAGGCTACCCTACCTGCATCCAGTGTGGTATTTTTATGGCTATGCTGTTCCTGGGATTTCACTGAACACTCTCCAGTACTGATGACTGCAGATTTCACCACTTGTTTGGAGTGAGACAGATCTCTTCCACAGTAACACATCAAAAACCAACTACCACAACCCAGTTGCTTACTCTCTGTTTGTAAACACTAGCCAGTTCCTCTCTCTACCTGTTTTCTGAGCTTGCAAAATAAAAAAGAAAATGACATAAGAGGAAGCTTCTGAGGAAGCCAAGGAAGATATTGGCTGACAGATAATCAGAAGCTCTTATTCTGAACAATTCTGTGGCAAGACATCAGAGCACCAGAGCACAATCCTGAAGGGTATCTGGCACTGTGGTTACCTCAGGAGAGCTCATTAGGAGAGCAATCATTGAGCAAATACATACACCAACACAGGCTGCATAGGAAGTGGCTGTCAAACCAAGCAAGAACTGCTTTTGTTGAATTGAGTATTCCTAAGGAGGACAGAAGAAACACACTGCATGAGTACACTGTAAACCAAGTACATCAAGTGCAAAATGCTATTGTACAATTAAGATGATTTCAAAAATAAAAATCAACACATACTTCAGCCTTTGGGGTACCATTTCCATTTACCAGGGTGAACCCTGTGGTATACGCGTGAAACACGAACTGCAGAAACACGAGATTGAAGAAAAAATGAACTCAGGAGTGAGACTAAAAGACCTGTAAAAGTAGAAAGAAAGAGGCAATTACCTGCCAAAAAAAAGAAGCCTTTGCTTGGCGCTGAAGAGATGAAACGATGACCTAAGAGGAAAAACACAGAAGAAAATTAGGTTTGGTGAACGTAGAAGTTTTTGGTGCAGGAGCACCAAGAGAACTGCTGAGGTACAACTGGCAGCAGGGTCAAAGGCTCCAGTCCGTGCCCAAAGCCACGTGCCTTGGTTCTAGGCTAACACATCTTTTCATTACAGAGGTGACATGCTTGCTTTTTCTATCCAACAGAAAGCACACAGACATATATAAAACACAGAGACAGTGCTTAATACACTGTGTGCAAGAACATTGCAGCAAGATGCTTTCTTACCCAAAATAAAAATGCATTCCTACCTGTGAGGCTTAGATAGATGCAAATAAAATAACTAAGGTAATAAAAGTGTAATTGAAGAAATGGATGAGAAAGGGTCAGATTGGTTTTGCTGGGGATATGAATACTAGATCTAACTGATCTAAGGTCAAAGATTTTAGGAGTTAATTCCCAGCTCCTTCTCAAATTCATACAGTGGGTAAGAACTCCCAGCTTTAATAAACCACAGCCTTTCTTGAGGTCTGACATACTAAGCTCAGGGTGTGGAGCACTCTCACAGTACAGAGTCAATCCAGATAAGAATACAAAATATCAAATAAGAGGAAGGCAGAGAATCTCCAAAGCCTCAGAGAAGGATCAGTAATTCATTTAATATTAGTTGATCAACAATCTTTATTATTGCCAGCACTGACTCCAACCACATCTACAAATGAGTGCTAAGCTGTCAATATCAAAAAGAAGTATTTCTATTAATTTTATTACTGCTCCTAGTGAATTTAACAGCCATCAAGACTTTCATTACACTTTCTAGTAGTGCCATGTAAGTTCATGCTGTAATGCCTGTATGGAATGACATATCCCAGGATGTAACACTCACAGGCCAAACCCAGACCCAAAGACAACTAAATGAATAAACATGCATACAAGTACAGCCACAAATTTTATACAACAAAATGGTGCAAATTTTGAGTACAGCAACAAGAGTTTATTTTTGTATCTTTGGTAATTTACTGACACCATTTCCTACTTGCCAACGCACTGTCTACATAAGAAAAATTCACGTTGTGGGTCTGAAACACAGAACACAAGGCTCCAACTCCCTCCTGCTGCAGTTCCAGATTGTTGAGGTTAAACACACCAAAACCAGGCCTTGTTCTCAATGCTGAGTGATTTCACCTTGCATTGGAAAGATGACCTTCACCCATGCACAGTCTCTTGGAATACTGCTGGCGGAAGGTAGCTAACAGCTCTGGACTTCCAGAGAGAATCTTTAAGGGCTTGATTTCCGGATTACTCAGTACTTCCCATAAAACAGATGTCTTTTAAACAGCTTGTGCTGAAAGTACAATGAAGCAGCCCAAAACCTTCTATTCCCTCCCTCCAACCCCTGGCTATGGAAAAATGTAAGCCTTGCTGGATGCACACAGGTAGCTGTCATGATTACTCACCAAAGGAAGAGTTATGGGCATAAAAGCTGAAAAGCAAGAAAACCTTATTTCAGTAAAAATAACATCTGTGAGTGTGGATGGATGGCTTTGAGCAGAAAATTCCCCTAACTTCCCCCCCTGTAGTTTCAGCTCTAAGTAAAACACTGCCCATAAACCCCAACCTTTGTGTCTCACTCCTCACTCAAGAAGCCACAATACCTGCTCAGAGTTTGTAGCCAAAAGGAGCCCTCATGAACTCCACTCACCAGAGCTACTTGGAAAGTAAATAACTGAAGTTCAACTCTCTATTCAAAAAGAGAGGTGGCCACAAAGGCTGCCACAGCTGTGAGTGGTTACAGGAGATAATGAGTAAACAGCACAAGTATGGTTATACCTGATTAACAACCTGTGCTGCCTTGGCTGTCTAGACAACACCCCAGCACACTTCCTCTGGCACCAGAAAGTAAATTCATCCACAGCCACATCCATCAAGGGACACCTCAAGTTATGGTAGACAGTTAAATGTGGAGGGGTTTGGGAATTCCTTCTGCAGCAACAAAAACCAGACTGGTCAGACTATTTCCATCGGGAAGAGCAGATAAACCCTGGGGAATATTCCTCGAGAGAACCATAGGAATAAAAAAATCTTCAACAGATATGACAATGCAACTAACAGAAGTAAGAGTCTGCTTGCTTTTCTACATGGAGAAGTATCACTGTGGTATCCCAGCAGCTACTTACTGTGAGCTATTCCCCCTTGATGCTTCAGTCACATACACAGAATTCCACCCAGGGGGACCTACCTGGAGGTCTAAACAAAACAGGAGTTATCTTGTCTGTAACAGGATGTACACTGGACTTTAAAAAAAAAAACAAAGGAAAAAAAAAAGAAAATTAGAACACCTTTGCCATAGTTGAACAAGGAAAAAAAAAAGCTAAGTATTTTGTAAACTTACCAGGCTCAGCAAGAAGGCTTGTCTGGTCTACAACAATTTGAAAATTAGATTAGTAATCAAATTTCAAAAGAGACTGGGTAAAATCTTCTTTCTACAATTATTGTACCTCTTTTTCTAAGCAATTCCCTTTATACAAAGTGTATGTATTTATATATTTATACATCCCTTTAATTATATTTTTCCCGAAAATTTCTCTCCATATACCCCCTGTTGAATGTAAGGTTCTCACGTCCCACATGCTGTGTAACAGCACCAAAGCACACACTATGGCAGAAGAGAAGGTTAATTTTTAAAAGTTAAAACTAGCAGGTATTTTAAAACAAAAAACAATTTAATTATGGCTAAAAACCTAAACATTTATGTTAAGATTTTAACTGCAGTCCAAAATACCTGATTATTCTGCATGGGCTCACTTAGGGTCTTCTCATTGATTTGTATTAATGATCTGGTTCTTTTTATTTCACTCTGTATTCGAGAGAAAAAAAACAAAACAAACAAAACTCATATTTCAATATTCTGAAGTGCAATATATCAGTTATAAAACACTCTAAATACAAGCCTAGAGGTAATAATGCACCTTTTCCTCACCTGAGCAGTGAAAGCAAGAACACATCTAAACACACAACCAATCCACAATCATAGAAACTTTCAGATTATTCAGGCTCCCTTGGTTCCTTTGGTATCAGTCCCTCAACCCATTACACAAATGCACTGGATCTTAAAGAATATGAAAACCTCACACAAATCAAGAGTGTTGGTCTTGCACTCAAAGTTATCGAGGTGTGCTGACAAACTCTTCCTTTAAATTTGGCTGAAGTTTTTAATTACAATAGACGAGTACACTTAAACACAGAGACTAAAACTGTAACCTCCTGTAGTTACCCAGAGTCTACATAAAAAGCCTCCCACCTTGGGAGAATTTATGAGATCATCTGACTTTTCTTCAACAGGAACATCTCTCTTTCTGACAATGTATTTTAAATTAAGGAGGCATGAACTAATTCCAGATCTCCAAATTCCTGAACATTTATGTAACATTTTCTTGTCAGTACTTATAGATATATAATGTGCATTTACTAAATTATATTATTTGTACGTGTGAATATATGGAGATATGTACTCATATCATATATACGCATATATAGATGGATAGACACAACACACTAACTCTGCAAGTGACAAGGAAATACCTTATTTTGTACACACATTTTGACAGCTCTTTTGCTCTAATGGAGCTTTCACTTACAAAATTAAAAAATCAATCGACACAAATTTCTTTAACATTCAGACCAACCAGCAGATATCCATACAAAGTGCTGTGATTTTTCTCTGTTAACCCTGGCAAAACTACACTGAAGTGGATTGACAGAAAAACACATCTTTCACAGAATATTGCTGTGATGACAGTTTCTGAAATTTGGAAACTACCCTTAATGACCAATAATGTGCTTAGTGTCAAACTTTCAATAAAGAACGTTACAATTATAATAATGACTCTCTGGTACAGAAAGGACCTACAGATGTGTGGTGCTGCCTCTTAGGAGAGCGCTCATTTCAGTACCTGGAGGAGAATCAAGACCCTCAGGAGCTTCAGCTGGAGCTGCCCCACACAGGTGGGTGCGTGGATGAGCCAGCTGAGATTTGGGGTGCCCGGGGTGCGGGTCAGCAAACCTGTCCCCCCCACACTGCCACAGCTGCCACCACAAGTCCTCCACCATCCAAGCACAGCATGCCCAGGGGATCACTTCATCCCCCCAGAGGCCTTCCTGAAGTTTAAGAAATGGTTGTGTCTAGAAAGGCCCCTTGGTTTATGTAATCAGATACAGAAGTGCATACACGTGTATTTCTGTTTATCATGGAATCATGGAATGGTTCAGGTTGGAAGGGACCTGACAGACAATCCAGTCCCAGATTGTGCCACGGACAGGGATGCCTTTCACTAGAGCAGATTGCTCCAAGTCCCGTCCAACGTGGAACACTTCCAGGGATGGGGCAGCCACAGCTTCTCTGGGCAACCTGTGCCAGGGCCCCACCACCCTCACAGGGAGGAATTTCTTCCCAAAATCCCATCTATCCCTGCCCTCTGGCCGTTTAACGCCATTCCCCCTTGTCCTATCATTCCGTGCCCTTGTCCAGAGTCCCTCCCCAGCTCTCTTGCAGCCCCTTTAGGCACCGGAACATTACATTTACTGCTATATTTCTTATATATTTAATTTTCCTCGTCAGCCGTGCAGTGACTCCATTTCACAGCTCAGCAAAGCCCCGGTCCCTGAGGTCACTCGCTCATCTCGGCCCCGCGCGGTACTCACGGAGGACTTCAGGAGTAGCATGGGATCCAAGGCGTCCAGCCAGAGCCTAAATCTCTGGAAGAAAGACTGAGGGAGAATCGTTTGACAGAGACGAGGCGTTACTTCGGACCTTTCCGAACAGCGAGTCGTGCCCCCATCCCCGCCCCTCTGTCCCTCCCCATCCCCAACCTGTGTCCCCGGTCCCCCGTTCCCGACCTGTCCCTCCGCCCTCCAGAAGCGCAGGTTGGCGTCCATGGAGCCGCGGCACCGGAAAGGCGCCGGGGGAACGGTCCGGCTGCCGCACGCTCCGCCGGGGCGCGGAGCCGCCGCGCCGGGGGCCCGGATCGTGCGCGGGGCAGCGGCTCACGGTGAGGAAAAGCCGCATCGCCTTTTCCCCTTCCAGCGGCTTCCCTGGAAAGGCAGAACCAAGGAGCAGGGCTGCAGAGAACCCCCCCGCGTCCTCCGCGATGACCGAGGCAGGAGAAGGACAGGGCGAGTGAAGGTCGGTGTATCTGCCGCTGCCCCGCCGTCTCGCAGGCACAAACCGGCCACTTCGAGGTGCAGCAAATACCAGGCTTGTTGGAAAAATTCCACGGTTCCATTTCACAGAACAACCAAACACTGTGACTGAAACAGATTTGAGAGTACTGGAACCTGGAGCATCACCAGGCACCGCACCACGTCAGCCTCATTTTTTTACCCTATGTTACCTTGGAGCACCGATCCCCATTACAAAGCTGACTTAGGACACAACCACCACGTTGCCAAGGCGCTTCCCTTGTGCTGCTCTGCTCAAAAGGACAGATGAAAAATAGAAACCCACCGAGTGTCGTATTGATTTACCCAGCCCTTCAGCAGCACCCCCACTACTTTCTGTCCACGGCCTGCTCACCACAGGCTGTGGCAGCTGTGAACAAAGCGGTAGGACAGAGCTTCTAAGGCAACGCATCCAACTTCTTCAAAATAAACAGGACTCTTAGCGGGAAAAGTGAAAGAAAAGCAAAGCACCACACCTGCTGCTGGTCCATGTTAAGATTATTTTATTATAGCTAGAGATCTGCTACATCAGTTTCAAGCAGTACAAGAGTCAAGCATATTCAAGTGACAGCAGACTTGCCATTAAACTCCAACAAGTGCCCAATGGGGGTTCAAGCTTTTACCATCTCCCAAACAGAATGAAAGTTCTTCATGCTTGTTAGTGCTCCTGAGTAGCTGCATCTTCAACTATTTGCAGGATTTAAATGGCACATATTTACATTCATTTCATGTCTTAGTGCATTTACACACAAAAACAATTTTATTTTTTACTTATTACATTCATCTCTTCCTCTGCAAAATTCATTAAAAACAAACTATGTATCAAAATTCTATCCTCTGTCTAGTTTGTATTGTTTCAGACTTTTTTTTTCCCACAGAATTTAATGTTGTGTGAGAAAAGGAAATGCAAGATACTTTCTGGTGCAAAACTAGATAAGGAAAGAGGGAAAAGCCAGTGGAAGGTAACTAATTTGCATACTCATCACATTCAGAAAGATTATTAGTGGTCACAGAAATTCAAGACACTGAAGTTGCAATAGAGGGGGCAAGAGACTTAGTTTTTAACCCTTCTTTTTAAAGCAAGACAAGGGAGTCAGTAAATATTTCAGCATTTAATTTCTTCTTAAACATGAGAAAATGAAAACGTTTATTTTTAATTTTTACAATCACAGCTTCTTTCCTAATGTCTTCAGTGTATGGTAACTAAGACTTCTGTCCACATATTTGCGTGTTTATGTATGCACTTTCTCAAAGTATTCTTTAGAACCTTCTGGGCTTGGTTTGATCTGTCAAGAAAAGAAAGTTTAGTTATTACTTGTTACAGGTTAGATTTTAAAAATTACAGATTTGACATTTTATCCAAGAAATGCACACTTTATAAAAACAGTAATCGATATCTGTTTCTGCACTTGGTTGAAAGACAAAAGCCTAGATCATGTGCAACTCCTACTTGAAAATTTTAAGTATGTAACACATTTCCCCTGTTGAATTACAAGGCATTAAATAAGTAAAAAATTTGAAGTCGGTGGAGTGCAAGTCAAATTTAGAGTTTTAAACAAAATCTGCATCAGTGGACTGATGGGATGATGGATGATGAAAGGACACCAGCGACTTTCTTGACAGAAATGCCACATTTAGTATCAAACAAATAGACTAAACTGGTCCGACTGATGAAAGCCCTGGGTTTAGACAACAGGCAGAGATTCAGTCAAGCACCTCGCGCTCGAGTGGATCTCGGCCCGTCGGACAAGTGCAGCCAGGCCAGGGTCTGTGTTGAGGCAGGTGGTATTTGGCGTGTAGCAGGCACTCACCGTGGGGGAGTCTGGAGTCCAGTTGGCCGGGCACACCTCTCCGTGTGTCTCCACGAACTGGAAGGCCTTCACCAGGCGCAGTGTCTCCTCCACGCTGCGCCCCACCGGCAGGTCGTTGATGCTCAGGTGCTTGATGACCCCGTTGGGATCGATGATGAACAGGCCTCTGGAACGGAGCAGGAATTTAGGGAACGCAGATCACGTTCCAAGGTCAAACACGAGGAACTGGCTGAGCTATTTCAGCAAGGTAGCAGCTCCTGGATGCAGGTGAGGAGCAGCAGTATAGCATTTGATACCTTGTTTGTTAGGGAGGTTATAAAAACCGAGCACCAGGCAACTGCTGTGGTGCTGTGAAATTACAGAGTATGCAGAGTATTCAATTGAGGCAGACAGAGCAAAGGTAGAACTCATAGTTCCACCTGTACTTCAAAATTGAAAGCTGGCATCCATCCCCTCTCTTTTTGATCAAATCTAGAGGTATTGAGTGAAAAGCTGCTTATGCATTATGCTACTAAATTAAATCCTATTGCATACAAACATTTGTGAAAACCAAAGTCCCAATCTTACCAATTAACTTCATCTGTCAGCAAACAAATGTCAAAAGTTCCTATCTAAAGAGATCAGGAACTGAAGGTCTCCAGAAGACTCCTACACAATCCACTGTTTCTCAGGGACTACTATTGAAAAAAGTATCAGAAATAGCTCTTCTATGCTTCTTATTTTCCTAAGTGACGTGGACTTCTCCCCCTCCCTCAGTGCAGAAGAGCTGGTTTTCCCCTGCACACACTGTCAGACAAGCCTGGAGCCATTCTCAGCTTCATGGCCACAATGGCCACGTGCCCTTTTCCTAGGGTGGGCTCCAGCCACCCTGCAGCAGAAGTGACATCTCCCAGTCTTCATTTGATGTCACTTCCCCGCAGGAAGGGCCAGTGTGGCTTATGTTGGCTTAGTCGTGCCTTACCTTAGTGCTATGCCAGGTCCTTCCAGCAGCACTCCATAATCACGGGAGATTTGTTTTGTGAGGTCTGACAGAACTGGAATATTCATTTTGCCCAACCCACCGCTCTAGGGAACAGAATAAGATTCCATTTGGTTAAAAAATGCTTTGTAGGATTATCCTCCTTGAGTTGCTGCTCTTGAGGGTACAGCTGACAACAAAACACAACCATGCCCTTTGCTCTGTCAAAGGAACCAAGTGTGTGGTGTTGTTTGGGTTTGTTTTGTTTGTTTCAAAGTAGTCAAGGAACATTTGGTTTCTTTGGAAAGTGGAAACTTCTTTTGCACTGAGCATTTTAGTGTTAAGAGGCTATCCATGGCAACAGCCATACATTTCCAGAAAAATTTCCTTTGTACCCTATTCAGCAGCTCTGAATACAAAAACTTCTACTGCAAATTTAAGTGTTCAGAATTAACAGGATGAACATGGTGGGGAGGGCAGGGAAAAGGAACCTATGAACAAACATACTTTGGAGCACACATCTGGTGAGGAGTGGCTGAGGGTGTTTAGCCTGGAGAAAAGGAGACTCAGTGGTGACCTTATCACTCTTTACAACTACCTGAAACAGGGTTGTAGCCAAGTGGAGGTCAGCCTCCTCTCCTAGGTAACAAGCAACAGGACAAGAGGAAATGGCCTCAAATTGCACCAGGGGAGGTTTTAGATCAGATATTAGGAAAAACTTCTTCACAGAAATTTTTGTGAACGTTGTCAGGCATGGGAACAGGCTGCCCAGGGCAGTCACCATCCCTGGAAGTGTTAAAAAACCATGCGGATGTGGCACTTGAGGCACTTGTTAGTGGTGAACATAGTGGTGGTGGTGATTGAGCGAGTTTGACTTTATGATCCTGGAGGTCTTTTCCAACCTTAACAATTCTGTGATTCCAAACACAATGCTGCTACCAGCACATTGGTATGTCAGACTTCTGCTGCTCTATTCAGCGCTTTTTTTTTTGCCTCCCACAAATCAATTGAAATACTATTTAGAAAGTCAAACAAGGTATCTTTCAGTTTTTCTACATACTGGGATTGCAAGAGAGATAACGTCTCTAACCTTGAAACAAGGCTGGAGTTTGTCAGCTTTGCTATTCCTGGCATCATCAGGGAATCGCTGTGTAATCTCAGTAACAGACCCTGATCCTGCAAACACTTGTCTGCAGCACTTCTCTACACAGAGCTTTGAGCACAGACGTCAGAGAAACCAAGGCTTTAGCTTGTCTGGGTGTCAGTTTCCTGCCTGTGCCACCATGGAATTCTTTCCAGGGTGTTTTGAGTTGGACTCGATGATGTTGTGGGTCCCTTCCAACCCAGAACAGTCTGTGCATCTGTAAAATATTCTGTGCATCGAGCAGCACGACTGACATACACTGAACAGCTTTTGTACCAAACAGTAAAGTCAGGCCACAGTCACACTGCAGAGCTTTGAACAAAGCAAGCAGAAAATAAATACTCTGGAGCAAACTCTCCTCCCTCCCCTGAGTGTTCCACTGGTGCCAGAAGGCATCCAGCCTGGAGCACCACTGCACACTGCTGTCCACACGGGCTGTGACTGATGGCACAGGCGCTTCTGCACCTTCCTGTCACACCTGTGGCTCTCTGCAACTGTCTAAACGAGTGAGATGCTTTATGTCATCAAAAGCACACATTTTTATATACATTTGAAAGAGGCTCCTCTCCAGTAGAAGGCTGTCTTTATCACTTTCTTTCCCAAAGAAAGCCAAACCCTCCGTTTGTACTGCAAGAGCAGAACCCTTTCAGAAAGTGAGAGTTAATGATACAAGTGCTCCAATAAACTGGTGGTTCTTCTGCTTCCCTCCTGAAGCCACCACTGTTAGGGACTTATTAACAACTGGACAGCTGCTGCTCATTTTCTGTGATAGTTTCTGTGCACTATCAGCTGTCACAGGCACCTTAGGACAGTGACATGTATACTGAACATTTGTCTTTTGAGATAAAGTTCAAGGGTGCAGTGAAAGCAACAAGACTATTAACACAGAAAAATAAGTTAAAAAAACCCCAAAACAAATAATTAAGAAAAAGAGAAAGAAAACAAAGACTGAGGTCAGAATTACATCATCAAATGTAGAAGTTGATCACATATCACTTTAAGGAGTCTATCAAAAATCAGTGTTGGCACAATTATTTATTCAACCTCTCTTCTCTGGAGCTCTTGTGAAAAAAACCCAAACCAACAGAGAAAGCCCCAAAAAGATACTCGATTCATACCTTTCGTGGAGTATTTATCCAGGCCAGATGACAAAAGTGAGAATCCACCGAAACTGCCACCACTTCACAGTTCACATCACGAAATTCATTTGCTTTATTGCTAAAAGCCACAATTTCCGTGGGGCAGACAAAGGTGCTGGTGGGAAGAGAGGTCAGGCTGTAATAATTCTGCAGTCTTCTTGAGAGAAGACTCTCACGTCTGTTTCTAGGCACTAATGCACAAGAGCATCTTCTTTAGCTTGATAATTTTAACCATGTTTCCTGCTCAAGACTAGTTTCAGTCTCAAACCAACAGTCACAGCACACCAGTTACCAACTCTCAGTTCCAGAGAGATTCTTTACAAAGATGGAGAAACTGTCTCTGCTAGATAGTCTCCAAACAGCTTTAGGAAACTATAGCAGAAAGGGCTGAAGGTTAAACCCTCCTCCATGTGCCCATATCCACCAGGATGCTCTTGGTGATTTAAGTCTTGCGGACAGACTGAACCCCCATTCCATTTGCCTTGCAGCCATGTAGCTGCAGTTCTGCTGGTCCTGCTGCTTAAGGGACAGAGTCTCCAAGGCAGCCCCAAACTTCAAGGCATCCCTGGGATCTGACCATAAGAGGAACCACATCCATCCCCCCAGGCAGTCCCTGCAGCTAGAAGATGCTCTCCAGGCACCACATCCACTGCTTTAACACACAATGGCCATTTACCCCCAATCTTATCACTTATGCTCTAGAAACAGGCACATCTGCCTTGCAAGACCGGCCGAAATCGGGCAAACCCAGCAACGACCTGCAGCGCTTGCGATGACCTTCAGCAGGGCAGGAGGCCCATCGGGGAGAATCCCGCACTCACAAGTCCAGGGGGTAGAAGAAGAGAACCAGGTATTTCCCCTTGAAATCATCCAGGCTCAGCTCCTTGAACTCTCCGTTCACGACGGCCGTCCCCTTGAAGAACGGGGCGTGTTGAGTCACCGCCGGGGCGAACCGCGAGGAGCCTGCGGAGGGGAGAAAGCAGAGCTGCGGGCCGGGCCCGGGGGCGCTCCCGGGCGCGTTGTTCCCCGCCCGCCCGCCCGCACTTACCGAGGCTGAAGGCGCGGCGGGCGCAGGGCGGGGGCCGTGCTGTCACCCTCCTCCCGGCGGCGGCAGCCACGGGCACCTGCGGGGACAGGGAGGGTCAGAGGCGGCCGGGCCGGGCCGGGCCGGGCGGGGCGGGCAGGGCCGCTCTGTGGGTCACCCACCGCGGCCCGCAGGAGCCTCCCCAGCGCGGCGGCCATGTCGAGCGGCGGGCGGAGCGGAGCGGAGCGGGCCAGGCCCGCCGGCAGGGCGGGGACCCGGAGAGGGGCGGGGAGAGACGCAGAGCCACAGAATCACTGGATCGATTGGGGTCGGAAAGGCGTGTGAGACCAGCGGGTCCAACCTATGGCGGAACAGCGTTACGTCAAACAGATCGTGCCAGTCTTTCCTTGAGCACTTCCAGGGACGGTGACTCCCCACATCCCTGGGCAGCCCATTCCAATGTGTAATCACCTTTCCTGTGAAGAAATTCCTCCTAATGTCCAACCTAAACCTCCCCTGGCTCAGCTTGAGGCCATTTCCCCTTGTCATTTGTTACATGGGAGAAGAGCCCAACCCGTAGCTTCTTTCTGTGTGTTCCTTCATCTAAACAGTTAAACCGAGTTGAACCCAGTTTCCCTTCTGGATTTTACTGATTTCTGGTTTAATATATTTCTTAATCTCCACAGCCTTTTAGAAAGGGAGATTCCACCTTGTGAACTAGAGGGAAGTCTGGCTCCTCTGACAGGATAAGCTCAGCCATCAGCATCTGGGTCCAAAGCCAGAGGTAGCCAGAGCAATGTCAGCTCCATCCCAGGCCCCTGGGAGGAACTCAATGAAGGCTGAATCTGTACTTCTGGACTTATTCCTGGTACTGATCCGTCTGCATAGTCCAGTCACCTCTGTAAAACTGAACTCTCTCAGCCTTCAAAAGAGGGAGGGTTGTGGTCATCCTTCCTGTTAGGGTTGGCACTAGCTGGTATTACCTCTCCACTATGCCGAGGAACCTTTTGGGGCAGCATTAGTTGGTGTTGTCCAAAAGTGTGCTGACACTTTTCTGAGCATTTAACATCGTGGCTGTTCAGTCACTGGTACCTTTCTGTGGCACTACTGAATTTATTAATCCAGATGTAGACAATGATAGCTGGAAATGTGGCCCTGATAATCTTCTCCAAAAAAAGTAATTCCCAGCAGAGCAGAATAATGTTATCTACTCATATATGCACAGAGATCCTGCATGGCTGGCTGGGCTTATGGTGTAGATGGAAATGCCCAAGAAGAGATGATGAAGATGGAGATGTTCTGCACAAGGGTATGAGAGATGAGATGTTCTGATAGTCAGGGTGAGGTGAGAGGGAAGAAAATGTGGACACTACAGGATACAGATACCACAGTATGGTGTGCACCTGTATAATAGCATAATTGATTCCTGCATCCACTGATTTCCTTGAATTCAAATAGAAACCACTGTTGCTTTTGACTTTGAGTCTGTTCCCTTCAGGCTCAACACCTGCTAACAAGCCGAGTGCACAAGCACAGCCGGGGCTGGGTGAACTCCCAGGTTCTGAGTTAAGGAACTTTACTTACCTCTTGCTTGTCATTAGTACTTTATTTAGGGACGCCTGAAGGTGTATGAGAGAGGAGTTTTGACCCTTGCTGATGAATCAGGGCTGTTGGAAAGTGCCAGCTGCATGGGGACACTGCTGGGAAGATCACTTGCTGAGCAATGGGGCTTGTCTGGCAGAGCTGCTCAGATTATTTGCATGTGTGTTGCTTAAAATTTTGGGAAATTCTTTCTTAAAAACCCCTCAAAACCTAAACGTGGAAGCGAGTGAACTACTTGTACGTTATAAAGTATGTCAGATACAGTATGGGTGAGCTGTGCAGTAGTTTGCAGCCTTGGATCTGGAGAGGGAAGGAGTGGTTGTGGAGAGTTGTGACCACAGTAGAGGTGTGGGAGGTGTTCGTGCTGCAGCTGAGGGCTGCAAACTGAGCCTGGGACACCTGCGGAGCAGTGGCTGATGGTGGAGAGGAGCAAAACCATCAGGCATTACCTGGGTCTTTAAGAGCAGTGCAGGATGGAATGTCTGTGTCTGCAACCTGGCACATGCCCTCAGACGCAGAGAAGTGCTCGCCCACAGAGTCCCCTGGGGCTGGGCAGCAAATTGTGTGCCCAGGGGTGGCTGCGTTCCTTTCCCTCAGCTGCGGGAGCTGCATTGTGGCAGCCAGAAAAGGGCTGTTGCTCGGATTTCCTGAGGATGGCTGTCTCATCCACAGACGATTATTCACGACTTCTAAGTTGATGTATTCTAAACCGATGTCCTTCCCCCCTCCCCGGAAAGTTGTATTTGTTTAAAACTCTTTGTTTAAACTCTTGGCTTGCAGGCGGGGAAATATTGCTCATGCTTTGTTAGCGAGGCAGCATCGTTCAGCTTCTCAGACGTCTGTGCAAAAGCTGGAACTACTGCCATTTTAGAGGGGGGTATTTTCCATGTTGCTTTTTACTGAGCACTCCTGAAGATGCACCTTGTCACTGCCAAAGTGCACCTGGTAAAAGTTGCTCCTTTTTACTCAGCTCTGGCTCTGGCACAGGTTAGAGCAGCTGCTAAACCTGGTTCTTACTGACGTCCAAAGCTCAAAATAAATCTACCGAGTGATACCGTATGCACATCTTTTTCCAAATCTTGTTGGTTGTCTTCTTTGCTGTCTTTAAGCCTGATTCAAATTGAGATCTGAAGTTGGTGAAAGGCTCTCCAGGTATTTCAGCAGGTTTGCAGAAGAAGTTGGTATACAAGGTGCAGAGCAGTGAATAAGGCACTTGAACAGATAATGGGAAATGTAAATATTCTTTTTGGTTAGGATACTTATCTGACTACTCCCATTTTGTGCCTCTCTTTTCCTATCTGGGAATAATTAACGAAGTCTTTCTGGTGAAAAACTTCCAGATTGGTTGATAAAAAGTACTAGATAATGCTTGTGTGTTGTTTCCATTATTGTTTTGTAGGAGTTAGATTTTAAAGAGCTCTTTGAAAGATCATCATTAACACAACAAAATTTTAGGGAAAAAGTAGCTGCTTCTCTCTAAACTTGATGAAAAGGATAAGCAAATCCCAAATCCGACCTGCTGCTGTGGATCACTGAATGGCAAATTCTGTGCAGGGTATGGAATATGTATGTCTGCCTGTTTAAAACCAAAATCTGCTCATCTTCTAGAAGGTTATTTTATTCCATGTGCTCAAATGCTGTAACAATCATTTGTCCTCTACCTTGAGGAAACAGATCACTAAAAAGAGGTTGGGAAATGGAAAAAGCCAACAGAGGCGTAAACATTTTTATCTAAATCAAAGCAAAAAGTTTGGCTTAGGCAACACGATGCATCACCCCGTGACTGTTGGTAGATGGCAGCCTCTGTCCTTGCACGCAGGGGCGCTGGAAAATATTCCAGCTGCCTGCAAATGCTCTCACAGGCCTGTGTGCTCCCACCTGCTGATACCCAAGCTCAGCAGGAGGAGAAAGAATTCTCCCGTTTGTAGCAGTAAGTTTCAGAAGCAATTCCAAACACAGTCGCGCTTAGAGCTAATCATGAATGGGCTTTACTGCATTAATTGAGTATATAACATGGATTTAGGAGGTAGCTGCTGTTAGGGTATGTTTCCAATTGATAAGTGTAGGCAAAAGCCTTTCTGACATCTGGTTCACCGGGGGTCTTATCCTGACATTTCAAGCCGGCTGTGCGGAGGCCAAGCGGCTTTTCTCTGGTGGCAGGATAAAACTGGGTGTGTTGCTGCTGTGTTTCTGGCTGGAGCTGTGTGAGCCCACCCTGCCGGTGACTCATCCTTAGAGTGGCTCAGAATATCACACTGTGCCTTGCTGCTTCCCTGTTCCTATTACACTGATGCATTTGGGTCTCGCTCGGTGTTGGCGTTTCATTTACAAACCTCGCTTTTCCCATACAGGAAAGATGGCTGCCAGCCCTGCTTCATCCTGATGTTCAGCACTTTTAGGTTTCTTCGGAGCCTCTCCTGAATGACTTTGGATGGAAATTTAAAAGCAGAGCAACCAAGCACATTAAGCACCTTAGAAAGCATATTTTTCAGAATGTAAATTTTTTTTGGTAGCCTGTCCTTTTTTTTTTCCTTCCAAAATTGGCTGCTTCTGCATATGATTCAAAAGAAATTTCCCTTTTTCTCCCAGCACATGTTGAATCAGGATCTTTAGGCCAGCAAAAGAGACTTGTGTTCCTTCCCTGCTATCCTGTCTTTGAGTCCATGCATTTCAGCACCAGTTTACAAGAGTGAACAGTCAGATAAGCAGTGGAACAGATTTACAGGTCTCCTGTTTCTTTCTCCCTCCCTCACAGAGAACCTGACTGTTCCATTAAATCAGGTGTGACGTAGCTTGAAATTAAAGGACTGTGTTGTCACAAGAGAAAATGGATATAAATAAATCTACCTCTACCTAATATTTTTTGTTGTTTTTGTGAACTGGTTGTTCCAGGTGACACAAGAATGAAGATACTGACAGCTGTGAAGAACTCATGAGGTAAGAGCCCAAACGCTGCAGTGTGTTTTGCAAAGACCAACTGATGGATTTTCAGGCAAGTGAGTCTGTGCAGTGGCACTTGCTGTGGCAACACGTGGGGAGCCACGTCCATGAAAGGGGCCATCCATCTCAGGCCTGTGCTGAAACAGACCCTTGTCACATGTCAGGGGTCTGTTCAGGCTTAAAAAATGCAGTAGCAAGGAGAGATACAGTGAGGACTAATCATCTTGATTTTGTTTCTCAAAGTAGTGCTAGTGAGTGCTGGTGAACACACCTTCTACCACGTCCTAGTGCACCACGTTGACTCAGATTTATTAGAAACAAGTTTTATTTTGTTAATTAACATAAGAGTCATGAAGAAAACCCTCTCCACTGTTCTTCCCAACAAACATGGGCTCAGAAGCGCTGCTCTCCATGTAGATGTGTAACTAAGACACACATGTTATTGCAGGCCCTCAGCAGTCCGGTAGCAGAGCTCGGCTCTCCACTCCCTGCACTCAGCCACATTTTTGTGACTGCTTCTGGTCCAGTTCGCTGCAAAGTCATCCAGCTCAGCTGGAATAGCCCCTCTGGCAGCAGCACACACACTGCTCCGCGGAGCCTGTCCTTCCTGTGGGAGCCCTCTAAGTGTGCCTTTGGTTGCCAGGATCACGGAGAGCGTCGGAGCTGCGCCGCTCACGAACACCGGGTAGATGCGTGGGATTTCTGAACTCCATATAGATCTGTTGTAACTCCTTTGATAAATATGTTTACCCTTTCAAGAATTAAATATTTGAAAGTACACAGGACAACATCGGCATGTTGAAATCACACTTTTGTTCTTGGGAGCGACACTGTGGATGACTCCACATATCTAGAGGTACACAGAGATGTTAGATAAGAGGAGCAGTAGAGCTGTTGAGTGCACATGCTGATTTGCAATGCAACTCAAACTTGAGACCTTCAAGATATGCCCTCTTCGTTCAGGCACCTCTATAAAAATACCAAACACAGTCAGTGCTCCCTGTGGAGTGTCCCATGAAGGTAAATCCCTCCCCTCTGGACAGGGTCATCCTGACGTGTAGCAGACACAGCGATATCCCACTGCTGCCACAGTGAGTTGTGCTTCAGTAAATGGGCACTTAGACACATGCCTTCATTTTTCCTTTGGACAGAGGAGTTGCTTGTAACATTAAAAACGTTCTGTATAATAAAAGTTCTAACTGTCTTCCAGCATCAGCCATGTTGTGATGTTGGCGCTATCCTTATGCTGACCTTTAGTGGGAGGCTGGGCAGGGATGTGAAATGCACTTGTAACTGAGCATAATCTGCTCCGTTTACAAGCCAACATCAGTGCTTGCACAGAAGAGCTCAAACAACAAGCAGGGCAGATGCTCCTTAGGAGCCTCATCTCTGTGCTAAGGCTCTGGTTTCCAGGAAGCAATTTGTCCCTCAAGAATTATTTAATCAGTGAAAAATCTTCCGGTACTTACAGACACAACTGCTGCTGTATAGAACTTGGCATTACAAAGAAAGTAACCACAACATGGAACGGCTCTGGAGGCTGAACATTTTCTGAAGCGATGGGAGAGAGGCTGTGGAAGATTGCCCATAGCAGTGCCACTTGCTACGCACAATAACTTTCAAAGTTCAAACCTTTGACACTTAACCGGGTACAAAAGGCATTTATTATAGCAATTTTACCCCCAAGGTATTATTCATTAAATGCATTTCTCATTTATTTCCTATGTTCAGAAAATGTGTCCTAGGCAGTCTGCAAGCTCTGCTATTGCAGGTCATTTCTGTGCAGTTGTGGAAAGAAATAGATTGGTACAATAAAAAAGAAGAAAAAAGTACTGTCTACGCTCCACTTACGAGAAGGTGCACGTTAATTTGATTTGCTTCATGCGGATTTAATCAATGCAAATACAGATGGGGAAGAGTGTCAGTGGGAGTAATGGGTCGTTTTTATTCCTTTCATTGCTTGGCCTGCTGAATCGATCCACACCGTTGCTAGGAAAAATCAGAATCATGCTGACACGAGCATCTGTCCTATGTAGACAGAAGAGAATTTATGTTTTAATCTAGTGCTTTAAATTCACAAACTTTCCACAAGTGGCTGAAGCCTCACACAGCTACTTACAAGGGTGAAAACATTGGTGTGGCAGAAAAGATGGGAGTCCCTCAGGTACTTCCTTGGGGAGCTTTTAAGATCCCGAGAAAGGCAAGAACCCCGTGCCATGGCCCGAGGAGAAGGTGGGGGGAGAAGAAATCTGCCAGATGTCGGTGACCCCTTCCCATGGGGTGAGCACCTGCGGGACGGTGTTGAGCACGAAGACCCGGGTCGGGGAGCCCTGGGGACCGCGGGCAGGGCAGAGGGAGCTCCGCGCCAAGCCGGGGCCGCCGGCGCGGGATGGTGCGCGGCACCAGGGCTGCGCCGGATCCGGGACCGC
>WBMZ01003182.1:0-33884 GCA_013400975.1 Atrichornis clamosus | reverse complement strand
CAGGCTCAAACCAAAACACTAAGTTAGCAGGGGCTAAGTAAGCTCATCGGTGAGCCGGCACCAGCTGTCTGCATCTGTGCCAGGGTTATTTCCAAAGCACCTATCAAGTCATGTGAGCCGTCGCTGTCGTGATCAGCACACTGTACCTGGAAGGAGGAGGAAGCAGGCAATGGGCGTGTCCTGCATTAGGGAGACCAGTACTGCTCTCTGCCCCCTCTCTTGTCTGACAGCTCTGCAGCGATGCTGGTGAACTCCCCCACGCCATCACAACTGGGAGTGTTGGCCACAGCACTAACTGAAACCCAGGAGCAAAAACACACAGCCAGAGTGAATCTCAAAAAGAGCAACATGTTCACTTCCTCACCCATTTAAGTATGCATGGTGAAAATTTTAAATAAAATCTTTCCCTGGTTTAAATGTAAGAGATTAAATAAATAAATAAAATCTTAAACATTTAAAAAACCCCAACATTCCAAAGCCCAGATGTGTAAAAGCAAGATAATTCAGGACAAGATATGCTACTAGGGTAATGGGGACAAGTAATTAAAACTTTTTTGTCTAAGCTATTGTCTTTTTTTCTATCCAACAATAGCATCAATTTACAAGGAAACTAAAATTTCCATAGAACAGTGTCTGCCTTTTTCTGCATCTTATACCAACCAAATTATAAATACCTTATTAATAACCAGTCATTTTTCTATCAGCATGAAAGCTTCAGAACTAGATAATGCAAAAAAGCAATGCACTTACAAGTAAAAATATACTAATAACTATGGCTTACAGCAACCACGGTATCATAGCTCTCCACAAAATCACCAATGAGGAGCATTTCTAACATGCTCAGTGCACATGACTGCAGAACACAAGTAATTCCAGAAGTGGTCAAGTAGGGAACAGTTGTAAGCAGCTGCCTCCCCACCGCTGAAGCTCACATGCCACACAGACACAGAAACTCTCTATTTCCAAGACCTGCCTTGAGTAATCAAGAAATGGATCTTACTCCAGTATAGACCATAGTGACAGCTTTCTCCTAAGGACAATGGGACAAGGTGAATCCATTGGTAACACCTCGATAAGGATGTCAAATTCAATGGCTAGATATCTGAATTTGAGAGAGGGTTCTTTTAGGACTATTCAGATCTACTAGGGATCTTCCACTGCTATCAATGGAAAATGTGTACAAACAGCCAGGCGAATCACGGCCTAATGTAGTCACCTAAATGCGAAGCACCATGGCATCCTTCAGTATCTTAATGGGAAAAGATACCATGGAGACTGTTCCCCCTTCTCCTTCTCCATTCTGTCCACTCCACTTCTGCTCCTCTCTTCCAGACACTCCACCATGAAGCAACTCTCATCCCTCCTGCTTGAACTTCACTCTGCCTCTCCCAACAATTCTGATGCTTGCACATCACCCAGAAGCAACTGGATCATGCCAGGGAGGCCAAGGAAGGCAGCTCTTGTGCAGAAGCCAGGGTGTGGATTCCCAGTGCAGGATCTCTTTCGTGCCAATACACCTGGAGAGCTGCAGGGAATTCAGCAGCTGCCACCTCCACACACCTCTTCTCCCCTCCTTCTTGCTCCCGCTTACTCTCACAGCCATGCCAAGCACCAGTTTTGTTATTAGTTCACATGGTATGGCTTAAAACAAACCTCTTTGTGCAAGGGTTTTTCTAAGACTGGCCAAGATTCACTGTAGGCAGCCCAAGGAGTAGTGTTGCTGCAAACAAAACCCTCCAATACTGCAGAACACTGTATAGAGTTATTTACTGATTATTTATTTGCAAATAAACTGTCCAATAGTCATTATGAGCCACAGAATACAGTCAGCAGGGAAAAGGCCCCTTTCATCTATAGGAGGAACTTTCGAAATTCACAGAAAATGATGCTGCCTTTGTGTATATGCCATCAAACCTGTGAATACCAACACCCATAAATTTCTATTTTGCTATTTTGCTACTTCTATTTGCTACATTTGCTATTTCCATTTAAATAAATATGGGAGTGAGACGCTGCTTTCACTTCCTCTTATTTTTAACAAAACTGTCACAAAGATTAGGCTATGTCACAAATTTGAGCTGTTCTTAATAAAGACCAAGGAGGCCATCACTCTGCATCACAATGAAGAAATAATTACCACAATACTAGGTAGGATTTGATCAAAAGATTTACGCTCACACACATAATCAGTACGTAATCCTCATACACAGCTGGCAAAGTTGATGTTTAGGGGATACACCAGAACAGCTGTTCCTGCTGTGCTGAAGTTCAAGTTCTCCCTTCACTGACTACCAGCATTTCATGCACAATTGCTCGTACATAAATTTTTTGCAAGAGTCAGAGGAACAAACACCAAATGAAAAATAAAACACTAGTGCAATATTATATTCTTTAGTGATACTAGTGAAACTCTTGCCTGTCAGCCTGGACTTCCCTGACTAAATTCCCCAGCCTGTTAAGGACAAGAACAGTTTAACCCTTTTTCACAGCTGCATTGGAAAACTTAATAGATTATTTAGACATGCATCAAGAATTTTGGCTTAAATGAACTAACAAAAATCTATCCTTTTGAAGAAGCAGGTCACTCCAAAGTGAATTCCAAAGCACAGAAAGCTTCTGGAAAACAAACAAAACAAAACAACAACATAAATATTTTTTGACTACAGCAAATAAAGCCCCACAAAACAGCATGTGTAAACCATGCCATGTCATGTCAGTTCTAACAAATGACAATATGCACCTCTTAGCCATCTCCTCTACACATTTGCTGCATGCTTTTGGACCAAGATGACTTCTTTCTGACCTAGGACTGTTGATTCCCCAGCAATAAAAGCTCATGAACACCATTTAGAACACTGCCACCTATCAACAAGCCCAGCACACCTGAACACGTATTCCGGGTTAATAATCTCAGTAATTCTTTGGACCTGCCATACTTCATAAAGAACAACATTAGCATGCATGCTTTTTGCTAAATCTTCCAGATCAAGCTTTCAGCATGAGATTTCTTCAGAGACAGGATGAAGCAGTAAAATTCTGCAAATGTAAAGCATTTAGGTATTAGATAAGTAGAGAGAAACTATCCTCACACTATCTATAGATTCAAAACTATCTATAGATTTAAATACCTTTAAATTATCAATGCATTGCTTAGAAGAAAAATTAACATATTAAGTTGTTATCAGATTTCCTTTTGTGGAAACATATTAAAAGATGGGATTGTTCGGCTACCACCTCCACAAGCCAGGACCACCGAGAATTAGTCATCATATACAAGATCACAGGGAAATGCAGTTCTGACTCAAATCTAAATTTCTACTTGAAACAAATAGAAGAAGAGTTGGGAAAAGCTTCCAGTCTCATGAATGGATAAATCTGACAGATGCCTCAAAGTCCTCTCTGTGTTAGTATCCCAAGGTACTCAAGCTTGTCTGCAAGATTCTCAGTTAGCTTAGGAACATGATGAAAAAAATCCAAAACAAACAGCTACCCAACCAAACAGGACACCATTACCAAAGCCCAACGTAAAATCCTGGCCAGAATAGTGAAAAAAACCCATTTATAATTCTTCTTATGACTAATCATTGGAAACTGTCACTTCTGCATTTCCTGACTTCTCAATTTGACAACTCATAATGTTTTAATATAGGCATATAATCACTTAATCTGCCACACTACAATTCTAGGAAGGCAATCTAATAATTTAAGTATGACTAGACAGCCTGATAGCTCATAGTTGGCATCAACAGAGACCAGATGACTTGAAACAACAAGCAATGAGAATTTCTGAAGGCTGTACCTTGATAGGTTTACTAAAATCTCCACCACAGAATGTTTGCAAAGGAACACTGAACTTCCTCCAGCATGGGTTTAAGTTGTGATTGATCACCTTAAAAAAATTACAGCATAATGTCACATGAGGGATACAGCATGCAACTCATTAGGAATCATGACACAAGGGCTCTGCATGGCAGCTAAGAACAGCCTCAAGCAGTTCAACCCTGACACATATTGATGGCCAAGCAACAGCTCTGTAAGAAATAAAAGATTGATGCTCTGGGTAAAGTTAAATTTTAGAGTCAAGCTCAAGCCCACTGAAAAGGAAGAGAGTCCCTCTTCTTACTTGCTGTCCATGGTCAGACTCCTCACTCAGGTAGCTCCATCCAGTCACCAAGCAGCAAATAAATAATTTGCTGTAGCCACAGTGAGCAGAATCCCTTTTTATAGGGTACAACTTGCTCTGCAAAACTGGTGCAAAGCATGACCAGGAGTAGGACTCTCACTTTTGGTAAGAGTAAGCTGTCCGATCAACTCAAGGAAAACATCATGTGGAAATACTACCTCTGATCTGTACACAAGTTGCCATATTCCAATATCATTCTGCTTGTAGAACTCCAAAAATGGATCCGATTTACCTAAGAAATCCTGCAAACAAAAACCCATCAGAAGTAATCAGCCTCCCCTATATTTTATCAAAATGAGTAAAGAATTAGCTAATTAGTACACAATAATTCAAGCAAAGAACAAAGTCAAACAAACTATATATTTGTTTTCTTTCTTCACTTTTATTTTTATCTTTTAAACTGCTGCACTCTGTAAGCCATCAGAATTTATGAGCTCCAACCCCAAGACCTCCTCCTCAGATCATTTTTGTCATTATAGATCACATTTTGCTGACTGAGCAGTTAGATCACTAAATCCCTGGACTGTCTTTGGCTTAAAATAACCTTGAGCAATACACATAAATTTCCACCTTTTTTTCTTTAACAAAAATACAGAAATATCAGTTCACAGTTACAGAACTCAATGGAGACAATTATGTAACTGAACTGCATTAATATACAGAATGTTCCAAAGTCAAAGTAATACCCCAAAACATAAACCTGGCAGTTGAGTTTCTGGTTTGACATTGTGGTTTTCAACATGCAATTATATCTCCAGTTTACTCCACTGTAAATAACAAACAAAACACAGTGAGTCTTTGCTCACACATGGATAACTGGCTTAGCTGAATGCCTGCAAACACAGAGGGATTCCTGCCAAAAGGCATGAAATGTAACTACTAGAGAAGCATGCAATATAATTTTTTAAAAAATCAATAATACATTTCCATCCAAGTTTTGGGCTTCAATTTCCAAGTACACAACCCTGGTATCTTTAATCTCCTCTGCTGAAATCTGTGCCATGGAAATTTAGGGGGGGGGAAAAGTCAACAAGACATCTCAGAGTTTTGCTCATAATTTATCCATAAAAGAAAATGTAGTTACAAAAAGTATCTCTCTCCTGGATACATGTAGCATTTGAACATATACTGACAGGAAACCAGAAAAGACGCTTTATCCCAGACAACATATGAGAGTTTTTTCGCACAAAAACCTTATTTACAGTAATAGTGCCCTTTCCTGCTGGCTTTCCCTGCTTCAGTTCCAGCAGTCGGGTGAACACCAAGCTGGACACAAGCTAAGGTTAAAGGACAGATAATTAAAATATCAAGTTAGACAAAGAGCAAAGAATTATTCTCCAGGTGCAAAGTTTTCAAACTCTCATAAAAGTTCTAAAAATATTTAAATGCATTTCCAACAGTGACAGTCATCAGTCTGTGCCCCTGAACAGTCTGAAAATTATCTTCTCTCACTATCCAGGAAACAGTGCCCACAAACACACCTCCAAACTTAACTTGAGCTTCCTATTTTTGCTACCTTTGAGACACAAGAGGCATTGTCATCACAAGTAGCCAAAAAGCTACTAAAACCAGAAAATACTATTTAACTTATCAACTCTTTATTTAATAATATGAACCCCACTTTTCTTCTCCTACCTAGTTACAAGAACCCCTCCTCAGGAAATGAACACAGAACCTCAAGTAGCCTTATTTCCCCAAATCTACCCTATGACAATCACTTGTGCAAAGGAAACTCCACGACAGCCCTCCAAGCAACATGACTCCTCACTCCCAGACTGCCTTTAGTGCTACAAGTGCCTTCTAATTTAAGCAAATAATTACAAACCATGTATATTTCTAACCTTTGCTTTGTGATTGACAAAATGATTTTTCTAACTACGTTCAACAATAACACAACAGCGTGTTTTCAAATTTGAATATGTTGAAGCCTTTGGCAAAGCAGATTTTCACCTCATTTTTCCTAATAAACCAAACTGTTGCTGCTACTTTGGAGATCACTCAACACATGTCTACACGTACCTGTCCCAGCGTGCAGTCAATCCCTCCCAGGTAGTCATCATCATTTAAATCAAAGGACTTGTTATCAATATCATACACAGTGAACTTCAGCTTCTGCACCTTCTCAAAGTAGTAGTCCACAACCAGTTTCTTGAAGAATTCAGGGTCTTGGCAGTTCTTAATCCTCTCCGTGCGATCTAGCTGCACAAACACAGGAGCAAAGCTGTTGATGATGAGTAAGAAGTACATATTTTCCCACACAGCTTTGTACCTGCACAAGGTGAACACAAGCACCAGCAAGGCTACACACCCCAGACCACACCTCATGCTCGGCAACAAACTGGGCTGACCAATGGCTCACCGAGAAAGGAAATGGCATTGAGAAATAAACAATAATGTATGGGAAATTTCTGAAAATTAGGGGGAAAAGGTTGGTGAAACACTATTCTGCAATGTGTGCTCTAGGACAAGTCATACTCTAACAGGCAAATGAGCCTCCTGACACAACTGTGAGCAAACAAGTCAGCAATTAGTGAAATCACTGAAGGTTTGAGTGTGGGCAATGGGACTGCTCACTAATTGCAAATCTGAATGAAGTATGTCGTGCACCTGCCAGGAAAACCCACGGGGTGGAAAGGGAAAGACCCGACGTGTTTACCCCCACTTTACCCAGCGCGGGGCCGCCGGCCGCCCTTACCTCAGCCCACCGGCCACCACCTGCGTCCTGCAGCAGGACGCAGAGGGGGTCCGACCTGGAGCCCAAGTCCCTGTCGAGGAGGCTCCGGCAGGACACGGACAGCTCCACCCGGGACACGCAGGCGGCCATCTGCGGGCAGAGCAGAGCGTCAGACGGCCCGGCCCGCACCCCGCGCACCCACGCGCGGGCGGGGCGGGGCCGCGGCTCCCGGCGCTCCGTGGCCCCTCCCGCCCCCGCCCCGGGCCAGGCGGGCACGGAGAGCGCGGTGCCTCCGCGCAGTTGGGCGGCCCGCGGCCCGTCTCGCGCCGCCGCCGCCCTTCGGCTCTTGAATTCACCTATCTCTATCGGGCTCTCCCCGCTGCTGCCGGCGCCCCCCGCTTCCACCGCGGGGCCGTTCCCTCTGCCTCGGTGCGCGCTGCTCCCTCAGCTTTCTATAAAGGGCCGGGCCTGTTGTGCCCCCGCTGGGGCCGCCGCTCACAGCCGCGCACAACGACAGGGACCTCCGTCCCGCCAGCGCCGCAGCCACCGCTCCGCGCCGAAGACTCGCCCCGCGCGGTGAAAGCGCTGCCGAAGCCCCCCCTGCTCGCTCACGTGAGCCACAGAGTTCCCTGTGCTTTGCCGTGCTGGCTTCCAAAAAACCGTAACTAGGGGATAACTAAATTTTATTACACAGTAAACTGCCGGCGCTTCTGTTCAAGGAACAGCTATAATTCTCAAAACGGAATTTAGAAGATAAGCCTTCAAGCATCAAAATATTACAGAGAATGGACATTTTGAGGGCTCTAACAAGTGCTTTAAACGGGAATATTTCACAGAGAACCTCCTTCTGAGTCTGGAAAGTACGGAAATACTTGCTTGGTCTTTCTACTACCCGAGTACCCCATGGCTTCCTCATACTTCCAGGGTGTAAATATTTAACTCAAAGAGATGAACTTTTATTGTACAACATTTAATCCCCTGGACATCCCAGTCTGCAATCTACCCTGGACAGATGTTAACAACATCACTTAATAAGCCAGTGCACGCACTTGGGTGCACCAGTGATGGTGGCAGGACGAAACCGGCACTCAGTAAGAATTAGCAAAGTTTTAGGCAAATCATAATGCAGCTTTCAACTAAGGTCATCATCATCATCTGCTTTAACACCAGTATTTTCAAAGAGACTTGTTTGAAGTAATCTGGTCAACTGTTCAAACTACTGGCTGGAGCCATCTATCTTCCACTCAGTTGTCTTCAACCCCAAGTAAGATTCACAAAGAAACCACTGACTTTAATAAATACATTTCTCCTAAAATCACAAGTCACAGGTATCAGGTTTTCTCTTTACCTACACATACCATTCCACCAGACCAGCTTTCATCTCACACAGACTCACATCTGTGTGTTTGGGGTTACACAGACAAGTGCAGAAATTTGTCTAACACCTACTGTTTGACAAGTTTAGGACATCCAGTCTGGGCTTCTTTAACAACATTTTGCCTCTATTTTCCTGTACTGCAACACAGATTTCTGTACAGGAGGGACCTTTCCTCCCCACTAGAGCTCAAAGGATCAGGAGTAAAGTTAACCTCAAAGAAACAGCTCCCCATAAGCTTTAGAATCCCCAATGAGTAGTGGTCCCTTTCTGGGAGGAAGCCATTACTACAGATCTCAAGCTGCATGCAGAACAAGCCTATACACACTTATTTCATGTTAGAAAGACACCAAAAGAAGAATTTGAGATGGGAACTGTTAAACTACCCAATGAAGCCAGGAGGTGAAGGGACACAAGTTCTCAAACCTCTTATCTGCTACCTGAATCTCTTCTCCAGATCAGTAGCAATGAAATTATGAAAATACTCCACTGCATTCAAAGATTTGACTTCCAGTACCCTAATACCCAGAAGACTGTCTCATCTGACTGTTCTGGATTTAGTAACGGAATACGATTTCCCTTGAAATACAGCCCAAATGTTTTGCTGAACCCCTGGGGAATTTACAAACTACAAGGGAACCTTTCCTGCTGTATCCTCTTGCTCCATCAGGAGATCAAAGGGCACTCACTGATGCACATGACCGCAAAGACACAACAGAGGACAACCAGGCCGGCTGTTTGGAGTGGCTGAGCAGAAACTGTCTTAACTGGCTGTACTCCCTCCTCATCAATTCAGGGGATAACATGAAAGTGAGTTTAACAACTATAGACAGAATCCTTATGGAAAGAAAAAATCCAGATTAAGACAAAAAGCAGATTCAGACAAAAAATTCAGACAACAAATTTAACAGATTCAGACAAAAAATTCTTGTTTAACCTGAAAACATCAGTTTGAACCTCAGCCAGCAATCATTTATAATTACTGTCAATGGATGTTCTCAAAGAGCCTACACAACCTTCTTTTCACTTCATGACTTCCCAAGCACACTGTATGGTGTTCTTCAGTATCAGTCCATTCCTTGAATAACAGCTGAAGAAAATCCAGGTCACAGACATCCCAGTGGCAAGAGTAAGGACCAGCTGCTCTGTTAAGACACAGCATCCATTTCAGCCATGCGTGAAGACCCCAGGTAAGCAACTCTGCCCAGTTACCCTGCTCATGCAGTTATTGAGCAGCACAGATCTCTGGAAATCTGCCTGGATTTGAAAAGCTAAAAAGGTCAAAAGCTTAACATATTTTCATCCCGAAACACACAAATACGAAAAAAAAAAACCTGAATGGGAAGAAAAATTACTGAAGTTCCCCACCAACTAGAAAAACTAGCTCCAACTTGATTTTTAAACGGGACTTCATTATGGTAATATTGGCTCAAATCCTCCCTAAAGCAAGTTTTCCAGAATTTACTTTCATTTTTCATAGTAAACTGCAGTTTACTACACTAATTGCATCTCTCTTTCTATAAAGAAGTGAATAGTTTATGTGAAATATATTAGCTTTCATCTCCACTTCTTTCCATAAAGTCCCAGTTCCCTTCCTCCAAGAGAAGTGACCATCCCAAAAGTTTTCAAAGCAATTAGTGCTTGGACTTAGAAAACTTTTGAGAAGTGACCATCCCAAAAGTTTTCAAAGCAATTAGTGCTTGGACTTAGAACCACCCCACACCTAATACAACCCCCATCCTGTTCCTCTTTAAGCAGAAGCCTATGATGCTTTCTCTGTTCTGCACTTTCACACAACCCTGAAACATCATCTTGGCATTTCACAACTCCAAGCTGCCCAGCTGGCACGTGCCAGCTCACGGCCAGCAACAAGCACTACAGCATCACACAGCACTGACACCACCGGAGCAGAAACAATTCACCACTTACCGGTGCTGTGCAATAGACACAAGGTGGCAGAAAAACGTTCCAGTTGTTACTAAGCTCAAATAGTGCATAAAGGCTCTCATCTCAGACTAAGCATACAGTTTGGTGTAATTAAACTGAAAGAACTTGGGGGTTTATTATTTTTATTAATAGCCTTCTTTTTTTCCTCAGCATGCACTTAAGAACACGGATTGTATTCAGCTTGTAGATTGAAATGAACATTTCAAAACCACATTTCATGTTGTTTCACAGAGTTTTCATAGAGCATACTTATTTGTATCCATTCATACACACAAAATAAGTTCAGCTTTTAGACTTGCAACAATATATACAATGACAGAATACTATTTACATTTGTTGCAACACCCATGTTTTTTCTATTTTTCAACAGTTTCTAAAATTCTAAAATGCATTGCTTTCTTATTTTCCCCCACGCAACCACCCTCAATAACTAATATTGATGTCTACTACTCAAACCTTCTGGTTTACAGAAGACAGTACATATTTCCAAAGAAAAAACAGAAACTAAGGCAAACTGATTTCCATGAAGTTATCACATTTCATTTATAAAGGATTTATTATACACTGATCTTGATCAGCTTGCAGTAATGAGTGTTTAACAACCTTCAACTGCCACTCGTACATTAAAGTAACAGCATGGTCTGGAAGTCACAAAACTAATCTAGCCACAGAAATTCAGATTGCCAAGTAAAAATGAACTCCAAAACTGATAATAAATTCAAACTCTTTAAAATACAGACAACAGAGCTACTGGGTACATCCCATCATAGTGGGTTCAAACGAAAAGGCAACATAAGCAAGCCACCAGGTAACTGCTGTTGCTTGAAATAGCCTGTAAAAATCACAACTGAGATTGTGTTACCCCCATGATCAACGATTATATGAACAATAGTCACACACATCCGATCCAGTGCTCCTACAACTTGAGGATCTTACTGGTGAGAGGCATCACCTCTGAAGTTTCATCTTGAGCCAAATTCTCTACATTTCTTCAAGGGAAGAGTTTCAAATACACAGCTTCAGATCCATCAGGTACCTCTATTTTTTGCTCTTACTTAGAATTGCACAATATAACACCACATTTTGAAGGAAAAAGTAATATATTGCCTACGTCATTCCTACAAACTCTAGAGCAAAATACTAAGCATAGAGATTGGCAAGATCCCAAGCACATACTCCAGACAAGTCTTTCACTGCCCAACAAAATGTTATTCCCACTTACTCAAGTAAAATACAGAATGGCTCCATACTAGGTACACTTTAAGAAGGGCTCAGACAACCAAACTGAGGTCCAGTTTAAAAAGTCAAAATCATTTTTACTATGCATACCACCTTTTCCCTGTAAAGATGATCAGAAACTCCAACAGATGTGCAATTCATCTGAAAAGATAAATCTCATCTTTTCAACAGAGCTCTTCTACACTGAAAAGAAGCACACCAGTAACGAAGTTGGTCCTAAACAATCAAGTCAAGACCAAAAAAAATGCTGCATTCTAGGAAAATCATACAGGACACCTATGCTACATATTCAGAAGAATAAGCAATTACCTGCTACTTTCCGAATTTTCATATCAGCATTTCAGAACTTTCAACCCTTTTCACATTTCTGCACAAAAAGCAACTTCCTTTTATACAGAACATTTTCCAGCATAAAGAAAATCAACACATAAACAAGTCTAATATTGAATTTATTATACCTCTAGTGATTCAGCTTAATCAAAGCTTAAAGCAAGTCAAATGTAAGAAAAGAAAGGACTGTACACTTATGGTTGAAAAAAACTCCAACTAAAGAGTGATTAACGGCTTTAACTGTCCCAGTTCAGAGCTTTGGAGGGTCTTGCATTTCCCCAAAATGCCATACATGGGTGCCTGAAGCATCAACAAACTCCTCTGTACTTAGCCCTCCTATCAGAGTGCCACCATTTAGTCAACTAAGGATCAAGTGTTGGACCACCTAAGGTGAGAATTATTGAATTACATAGTTTGTCTCATACACTTCCATCCCTCAGTAAGCCTGAAGGCCAGAGGTTCCTCTTTAGGCTGGGGAGGATGAGGTGAAATCAGCAAGCACTGGGTGAGATGGGCATTGTGATCACCCCAGCACAGCAGCTCACAGAACCCACAGTCACCCAGAGGACAAGAAAAATCTAATAACTTCATGGCATCAAACAGCATCAACAGTATTTTTAGCAGTGTCAGGAGGTGATGCCTTCTGGAGAGAAATCAGTAGCACTATCACTGAATACAGCCTTGTGGGTCAGCCGGGTTTCACTGCTCGGAATAAGATGAAATATAAGCAAGGATTCAGCAAAAAAACCCTGCATGTTTTCATATTTAGTCACACCAATACATTCTCATCAACTACATAACACTGTACAGGATACCCAACCAGCTCTTTTTTAGTGTACACCGAATATTAGACATTAATTTAACACCTTGGTTAACTCAAGCTTGAGGTTTTAATGCATATGCTCCAGGACAGCTGATTTCCAATGAACTTACTCTGTACTGCATTGAACATAGCTCCTGCCTTTCATTCTGCTTACAAACCCAGAACAAATGTCAGCAATCGTGCCAGCAGGATGTACCGACTGCAATTTTCATCACCTTGGCCTTATGATAGCCAACAACTCAAGAGATGAACCCAACACATGTAACAGGGCATTAATTAACACAGCCGTTAATTAATCTTGCACTTACCAGAAACCTACTGTCCCCCCTCCTTGTCTATTGCTTAGTTTAATCCCACAACTTGCAATTATCACACAACTTTCTTCAAAACTCCTTCTCTCTTTTCCTGCTGTGATCCCAAAATATCCAGACCAGCAGAAGCAATGCTTTCTCTCATTACTAGTTCATTTTTGAGGGGACAGCCTGTCACATTTTGGGTTTTGATATTACGAAGTTGATCTTGGTGCTGAGGTCAGGATCATTTTCTAAATGTATTATCAAAATAAAAATTCTAATTTGATCCTTCTTTCCTGAATGCCATAAGGCTCTAAAAGAAATCAATAGCTAGGTTTGTATCACTAGACGCACTAAAATGCATCTTTAGTTTAAACTGAGATTAAGGGAGTCTAATGAGAAGGACCACAGTCCACAAATTATTAGTCAATAAAGGCCTTTTCCAGCATGCCAGCTCTTCCATGGACCACAGAGCCTCATCTCACAGCCCTAGAAGTTCTGCAGAACATAGAAATGGCTACAACTTTTTCTACCATTTTATTATTCCTGGCAGCTTGCAGTGGGGATGCAAGTGGTTTAAGACCAGCATTACTACAGGTGGGGACATACGGTGTTCCAAGCTATCTATCACCATACATACAAGGGGTTAATTAACTGCTATTACAAATTTGACATATAACCTGAAACAAAAGGCATCTCCTAATTGTTATAAAGAGAATAGTGAATACTATTAAGAACAACTTTCTAAACAAACTGCTCTGTTAGCTTGATTCAGTCGTGGTACAGAGTGCCCATGGTTTATCAGCCAGCCTTAATTCCCGGGATGAGAGCTCCCAGGTAGGACAGACACGTTTCCTCCAGGTGAAGCAGAGGCTGTGCTGATGCTGAAACCCTGAGCCACGACCAGCGGCTGAGCTAGGGACTGGCCTGCAGGCCTCATCAAACACTTTATTGACTACCAAGCACCTAGGGGCCTGCTGAACAAGCAGGAAGTTACAACCTGGCTCTACTCACTGAGTTGTCTCCACATGAACCCTGAAGCTCCAGTATCACCACGAAAATTCGGGGTTTTTTAAATCCAAAGTCAGCCAACGGGTACAAGCACTGAACGTGCCCTCTGACAACCCAAACTCCGAGATGCTCCTGGAAACTGACTGAGGAGCCAAAGCTCACATTTATAACAACAAAAATAACAAGCTTAGAAGAGTTTTTAAACAAAAAAACAAGCTGCAACAAAGAACAAAAATCACAAATGGAATGGTAATTTCCAGCAAAAAATGCAAACAAGAACTTCAATGAGTTCATCTTCTTTACTCCAGCTTCCCTCCCAAGAAACAAAAGCCAAGTCCCAAGTCTGGGGAAACAGCATTTTCTAAAGGTGAATACCTTTACACTGTTCAATATTCACTTTTACCTTGTACCCACCAATATACCCCTTAATCACAACCAACAAGCTCAAAGAAATGCCCATGCATGCCTTCAGTATAGATATATTCTCCACTTTTCTGAGAAACTAAGTTAAAAAACTCATAGGTCAAAACAAACTATTTCAAGTATTAGTTTGGAACATATTAAATTACAAAGAGGTCCAAATTAACACCTGGATTTAAGCAAAAGCTATTACTTTTGCAACCTCTTCATGCAAAGAAAACATGTTTTAAAGTTCTTCATAGCATTTAACAGCAGAATATCAAAATCCATTTCCTTGAAAAACTAACTTAAAGCAGTTTGGGGCTCTGGAGACACCCACTGGACTTAAGCTACAACAGTAATTGCAATCCTAAAAGTGCTCAATGACTCCTCCCACCAAATAAGACTTTTTCCCATTCCTTTCATATTTATTCAGACACTTCTTCTTTCCCCACACCGTAATTCTCAAGTATTTATTACTGAAACATAAAGAACAACTTAATTGAAAACCAGACTTAAAAGCTCAACCACAGTGACCTCTGTAACAACCACAAACATGTATTTAACATTGCAAATCATTTCTGCCTTTCTCCAGTAAGGTCTCGTTCTTTCCCTTAGAACTCCAGCTATTTCCACTTCAGACAACAACTGCTAAATATTCTGTCCCATGCCCCAGGTAAATCCAGCTGGCTTCACTCAATCTTCCACTTTTCAGTTCAAACTCCTTAAGCCAAGATCAAAGACTACAGTGTATTCCTGTTCTTTGGTTCTTCAACTACACTGCAGCTTCACCAGCAAGTACCTGCACATACCACTTCTCACTTACACACACCCATGATTTTTTGAGGTGATGTCTCAGCATTCATTCTGTCAATCCCTTTCACAACCTCCACCCTTTCCAAAGCTTAGAAATCTAAACCATCCTGTAGTTATGCTACATCCATATAATTTTACCCATTCCTCTAAAACTAGCCATGGCATTATGCAGGTGGCTTCAAGGCAGAAACTCATTAAGTCCATCTGTCTAGACTAGTACACATATTGTGTGAACAGCACAAGTTCAAAATAACACTTTAAATACAAATATGCCAGCAATGTTACTGGTCTTCACTATTTTATAAAATTCACATGAAAAATTATGGTGACCACATAGTATCAACAGCCACTTAGTCAATGAAAAGCTTGCCACACCACCTTCTCTTTATTACACTTGCTGAATCATCACCAGAAAAGGCTGAGATACTCCAGAGAAATTCTTTAGAACTATTCTCAGTTGCCCTGGACTTTTTACTGCAGAGTGATAACTCTTGCCTAAAACATTACTAAGGACATAAAGCAGAAATGACCTTTCAACTTCTCACACTTTAGAGAACATTATTCCTTCACATTATATAATTCAGGCTTTCTTCTTTATGGACTTTAATCTTGAATCTAGCTCATGAAGTATGATCCAGAAAAAAACCCAAACCTTAATATTGACTCTGCAGTACTCCCAGGAAATTGATTTCTTTGATTTATTCAAGTTCAGCCTTTCTAGTATCAACATTTTCAGTTCTTTCTCCTTTTGAGTGTGTGCTTGTTTTTAAGAGAGACATTTAGCCACTATTACCCTATGTAGTATGAACATCTTAACTTCTCCATCCTAATCCATTGCAAAATTAACACCACTTCAAAAGAGAAAAACCTGAAAATCCCACCACCACAAGAACCTGACATTAAGAAAGTAGAATAAAGGGAAGGATATGGCAAGGGATTTTAAAAGATGGGTTTTTTCTCCCCCATCTAGACTAACAACAGAACAATTTAAAGGCCACAAACACCAAACTGACCTCATGTTCCCTTTCTGTTCTGTTCCAGATCCAACTTCTCTTGTCAGTGCACCTTCACAAAAGTAGAAACCCATTACAACAGTGGATTCAAGCAAATCCATTTGTCTCAGAGCCAAGTGGGCCAAAATGACCCATCAATCTTCCCGCATTAAGAGATTCCACAAATGCAGACAGCTAGCTATTTCCTCAAGTGCTCTTCTGTGTCTGCTATCCACAGTAATACTTTCCAACCTATACTCTGAAGAGTCTGTTGTCATTAGGTTTGCATTTGCTACAAAGGTGTTCCACACCCTTGAGACAACATGTCTCAGCAAGCCAAGCACCTGAAAACCCCTACAACTCCCACCAGGAACCCTCTTCCTTTTCTCAAAGTGAAATGCATAGTTCCAGGAAATTTTTAAGGAATATGATCGAACTGAGGCAGACAGAATTCTCCAAGCAAAAAAACCTCTCTGATGAAAAACCTACAGCAAATTTAACAGCTGTAAAAGAATGAATTAAATTACATTCACTCAAAGCAGAGAGACTCAGAGTTACCACCACTAGGCAGAACCTGCAAACTGGGGTTACAAACTGCAGAGCACTACCTGCCTGAACCAGGCAGCAGCCAGGACAAACATCAGACTGACTCGGCACTGCAGTCATTTGTCCATCACAGATTCTTCACCACCAGAGCTTTTATGTGGACCTAATATAGCAGAAGAGGGATTTGGAAAGCACAAAAGATTAAAACAGTATCTGTGAGCTGCTCAAAAAATTTCAAAAAACAGGTTCTTCCTACCTTTTCAAGCCTAAACAAGACAGAGAAGGTGGCTACATACTACATCACCACATTGTGGCTGGCACAGAACTCAGTTACAGGGATTCCTCTCACATTTCATAACCAAATTAAGTGATCCTATGGTCATATTCACTCCAGTCACTGCACTGAAACAGCTGGTATTTCACAGAGATACATGACCTGCAGACTCATTAGGATTCATTGTATATTCACTTATTAGTTTAAAAGCATTTTAGGTTTCAGAAAACTTACTGTTGTTTCTGCTTGAAGTTACTTTTACACACCCAGCTATGGACAATATTTAATACAAAAAGTAACACAAGCTGTCAAACAGAAGAAAAAGACTGCAAAGTCTACTGCTCCTGGAGACATTAAAGCAGCCAAATATTACCTATTCCAGCAAAGAAGTAGCATGACACAGTGCTTGCACTGCAAGGACAAATGCCATTTGGATTATCATCTTAACAAAACTATGGTGTCAGTTACCCAAAGGGAGGGCTAAGTGTTCAGATGACAAAAAAATGCCTTCAAAAAATTCAAGATATTTGTAAAGTAGGTCATGGTGTTGTGTATGTAATCTTAAAGATGTACTTGAAACGCTTTCTTAAGAGATACATCCAGTTAAAATGCTTTTATATATATACACTGACTTAAGTGACAACAACTACAGGTGTCTTTAAAAACCTTAAAAAAGACTTACCATCAAAAACTATTGTGAGTTACAATCTAAGAAAACGTTAAGACTGTGCAGGGCTCAGGTTTAACTGTTTAACAGCAACTCATTTAGATCAATTACCTATCTAATACATTCTATCATTAACAACTGAATTTACATTTCAGATCAGTTTAAGAATATAACTATTTAGTCACTGGTTTACTGTGCTCTTTTTCACATAAACTCAAGTTTCTGCTGAAGTTTCTAAACCTACAAACATTCTTCATTAGATTAGTGCAGCACTTAGCTGTTTTCATAATATCTAAAGAATGAAAGTTTGGCCTCAACCTTTCAACTTCACCCCTCATGTCCCTTCTCTGATGATAATGTTGATGTGCTCTTCAAGTGAGGATGAAAACATTCTGCCACTGGCATTCTGGTTACTGGGAGACAAATTAGCCATACCACTACCACTGTGCACACACACCTACAGGCACTCAAGTCCATATATGTTAAGAGCTCTAAGAGCTATTAAACACTCTTATCTATTCATATGAGACTGGACCTGCGAAACAGAAGACTGGCTCTGCAGCAATGCTGGAATGTAGTAGGGGAATCCTAAGCAGATGAATTAGTGATATTAAATAAGTCTGCCTTCCCTCCTTAAGGAACAGGATTTCCTGTACATTCAGTCAATGAACTGCTGGTGCCTAATTTTAATTAGCCTGTTCACTTTTACAGCTGGTTGCACTAGTGTTGCTCAAGCACACATGATCTATAAATTCTGCCCTTGTATTAGAATCATTTGCCTAATAATGAAGAAGTATTGGTAAAAATCATTTTCATTTTACAGTTGAGCTTCCTGTTCAAACAAAGAAAGACTTTCCACATTCCATGTCCACTCCTCCCATCAAAACAAGTGGCAATGCTTTGGTTATACTGCTGAAAACAAAAATGTTTCATAAAAAACTCATTATGAAGCACATTCTGGCAAATGCCACCACAGCAAAGTCACTGAACAAATGAGTGCTACACAGAGGCTTCAAATTTCACTGACAGAGGTCCTCTGAATTGCATCATAAAAGGCACTCATCTGAAACTATCTAAAAGGAATTCTTGAAGTTGTTAAGATTCTGACTATATCACTATTTTCCTCCCCAAATCTGCCTTAGTGACGAGAAAGCATTTCTAAGCTTTCTACTGTCAGACAGAGCAATGCTACATCCACATATTCACATCCAATGGAAAAGAGTCGACATGAAACTATTTGTTCCAGACTCTGAAATTGCTAGCTGAAAGTTCCACCTGCCTTCAGATGGTCAGAAATCAGAGTCATACAATCCAGCCAATTTCTTGGTTAACAATACTGTAACTACAACATGAAGAGTTCAAAGAGTCACCAGCCCTCCAGAAGCAGTGACTGGCTCAAAAAGCCAGGCAATGCCGGAGAGTTTTAGGCAGGATTAATTCCCATTTTCCCTGTGCAAGCCTTGTAAATCCTTAATTTTCAGTTTTAAACTTTACAGGGAAATTACACTCCCATGTACTGTGCACTGTTAAGGGCAACCCCCACTCCAGCCTCCAAAGTCTTTGCTGGCTGTGATCTATGATCAACCAGGTCTAATTCACTGGTGATTCATAGCAAAAGAACTCTCAAAAGTTGAGGAAAAACAGTGAAGCTGGTGTGATAATAGCATACAGAGTTACAAAATTGATTTTGATGAGATCGGACTAATGCTAAAAGAAAACACATTCCCTGTTTCTGAAAGCTACTTTAAATGTATTTGGGAAGCAACCATTTGAATTTCAGACTGTAGACGTGAGAACACATAAGAAAGATAGCCACAAAGGAGCAAGTTTTGCCTCTGCAGAAGCAGTCAAGGAACTCAGGAGATAACTCATCTGGCTGCTTCTCTCTGAAGCTGCCATGCTGTGAATACACAAACAAACCCAGACAAAGGAAGCCGCACAGAACTTTAGCGCCAGCAAGTGAAAGGAGTCACAGCCAAACTATCTGACACCCATGTTCAGTTTGAAGCTATGGAAAAGGAACACTTTTAGGGCTGCTTTTCTTCCATGTGGTGTTTATAGCCAGGAGTGAAAAGCATCCAGGTCAAGGAGGTGGGAAGCACTCCCTGCACAAAGAACACCCAAAGATTCCACAAAATAACAAAGCTCCAAGAAAATTACCAATGTCATCTGTATAGAAAACAAGCCACAGTTAGACCTACCTGATCATGAGATAGGGAAAGAGCAGTGGATTTCAGTACACAGGCACAAATCAATGTGCATACTACCAACCAACAAGTTTTCATTCTGTGGAAAAGCCAAACTGTGGAAGAAACAAATCTTTGAACTGCAATCACATTCTCACTGCTAAACACAGATGGGAAGAGAACACCTTGAGGTTACTCTTCCTGCAGGAGTACTAAACAGTCAGATTCCCTTTCTCTTCGTCTGTACACAAACTCTAGCTCAGTTTTCCCAAAGCCATGAAAAAAAAAAAACAAACCAGCCACAGAACAGAGGGGAGCATCAGCAAACCTGTAAAAGAGCAAAGATGAGCAAATGTGTTTGGCAACTCCGCCTCCAGACCAAAAAGCAGTTTCTGAAAAAAGCTTACAGCAACAGAATTTAGCATTTCATTTTCTTTTCAAACACATGACCATCTAAAGGAGCAAACTGACATCAAACTCATTTGTGTATTTCTCTAACATCAAACTAAATGTTTCCTAATATGTCCAGTCTCCAAACTGTTCTTTCCAACCAATTAGCAAATATAGCAACTAGTCTTTTCCTTGCACTAGAGTCCATATTAAAGAGCAATTGCAATCCTTTGTTTCAGGGTCTAATCCAAGTATCTGAATAAACCTAAACCAGTTGCTCTCAAAGAGTGGTCCATTGGCCAACCAGAAGCTTTAAATGCTCATTAGCACACAGTAGTTTCAGTTCTGCAGATCAGAAGGCCAACACAGTTCAGTGCCGCTGAACAACCCACTGAGGGCCAACAGCACGTGCTACAGGAAGCAGCAACTTTGGAACCACCACAGCACAAGACTGAGGAGAAACAAAATACAGAAAGCGCAATCATTATTTACATTTAATGCACCACTGGTGTGCCTAGGAACTGGAAACATACATTTTTTGTAGTCTAAGTCTTTACTGCTCCAAAATACTCTCAGTGAAACAAGCTGCTGATGAACGACTTTAAGGACAGCATGAGCAACATAGAAATGAGCAGCACATGTACTTTTTATAAGGCAGACCTTCAATGTCATCTGGTACACAACTATAGTCTTCACTTTTGCATCAATCTTCCTCTCCACTCACCACAAATTCAGAGCACAGACATTCAAGGAAAATGCTACATGCTCTGAAAGGAATGCTACTTAAAATAAAGCATCCTTCAGGTTTCTTTACACCTAAAAAGCCTCCAACCTCTCATAAACGTGCATTTAGACCATAGCAACAATTCATCAATAAAGAACTGGTTTTAATGCTATGATATTACAGAATTGACTTGTGTTAACAACAAAGTCCAACTGACATTTCTGTGTAACTTCTTGAAATTCGGTAATACTAAGTCACACTTTCATCTAACTACTGGGGTTCTTTCATGTAAGTCACAATTTTATCATTGACTACTTGCATTCATTTCTATTTAGAATGGGAAAAAACCCCTTATGTTAAACAAATCACATTGTGAATGCAACATTTTACCACTTTTTTTTTTTAGCAGTAGTACTTGGACACTAACATGTAAGGAACTGCTAAAAACACCAAACTAGCCAGTTACATAAACACAAGTACCTTCTTTCCATTATTTGAAGAAATTGGGAAGAGTGTCACTGACTGTATTGTTCCAATGAGGCTAAGAAGGATGTCACTTCCTGACACTCAGGCATCAAGGCCAAAACAACTCCACATCTGAGCAGCGTCTATTAGCTGATTCTGTCTGTTGCCACTTCTTGCTAGCAATCAGCTTGGGGTGTATATGCAAGGGCAGTTACGTACCTTCCACATTGGAGATGGGACCTCAGAGGTCCTACCCCTTATTTTTAAGACTGCTCATATAGACAAGAGCTAAGTAAGCAATTTTATCAACTCTAGATGTGTAGTCTGCTAATATAAGGGTATCACTCATAATTGAGCATAACATGCAGTTTAAGGCTGCTTCTAATACGAAATCAAGTTGTTACAGAAAACTTCTTACATTTGCATCAACACTTGATAATTTTCTCTGCATATGCTTTAAAGGATCAACCGTAATCATTTGAGTTGATGTACTGTTTCTCTTGTATACAGAAATCCTAAATATGCTAGGACTTTCTACTTTTTTCCAAGAGCCTGCTCTTAAGGAAGAGGGAATATTTACTAATTGATTTATACTAAAATATAAGGAGCATCAACTACTTGGCAAGATGAAGAGCCCCTGCCCCACCCCAAATCCTCCGTTTAAAAATTCCACCCAAGTCAACATTCTCAACACCGATGGCTTTTTGTACTGGTTTGCACTTCTTTTTCAGAAACGCATTCAAACATCTTTAGACCACAGAGAAAAATCAAGAATCAGAAAATAAAAGCTTTCCAAAACAAACCTGCACTTTTAGCAAGTTCAAAGGAACAGGCATACAAGCACATTTCACAGCATATGCCATGTCTAACCCAAACACTAAAAGCCTTGGATCTATTACCAAGAGGATCACGATGTGAAATCAAAAGACAGGAACACAGAACTGTGTATCTAATTCCAGATGCCTGTAGTTTAATTACATTTCACAACAAGGCAAGCATTGTTGTGATTCATTTTGAACTTGAAAAAACAATTATCACCAGTTTTGGCAAGTCAACACACACTAATATCTTAAATCAATTCTGTGAACAATGAAGCCAAGTTTTCCTTTTCAGTAATTTTATTCTAATGTGAAACATGAAGAAACAAGCACCCAAAAAACTCCAATATAGTATTAAACTTTAATAAAAGTTGCTTAAAAAACAAAGAGCAAAATTTCAAAATAAACTGAAAGACTTGACTCCTAATCACACATCTTTCTGACATCAGCAAGAGTACTTTCAGACTTTCAGAGAAAAAAAAAAAAGAAACAAAGATCTGCTGTTGAAATATTACTCCCAAAGACTGTTGAAACGCGTAACATGAAGCTTCAGAGACAGACAGTTTTATTAACAGGAGGCTTAATTTTAAACAGTATATACAAATCACATGACTTTTCCAAAGTTGGGACCACCTAGTAATCTGTCAAAACAAAATTATGCTAACGAATTACAGAAGCATCTGTGTAATGCAACCGCCTCTTTATTGAAGTACACCTTTATACAATCCTTCCACAGATTCCTCTACTGTGAAATCCTCTCAGGATGCAGCGCTGCACAGGTTTGCAAATCTCTCCTACACACCACATGAATAAAACTGTTGCCACTTGCACCTCTCAATTTTGCCTGTCCATACACTTCAGTGTTTCATGGTATGCAACACCAAAAGGCACTGTTCTTCTTTCCCAGAAAAACCCAAAATGATTTGAAGTTTACTATGTTTAAGTACAATGATTTGCAGGGAATAGCTGGATTTTTTTCAAGCAATGCCCAAGTCTTAAAATTTATCATAAGCCAAGCAAGGATGAACCAAAAAAATTCTACATTTCACTTGCATAATTACTTCCTTTCCATTTCTCTGTTTTTCCATGGAAGGCTTCACTGCACAACAAAGAAAATGGCAACTCTTTACAGACTTTGAATACAACAATACAACTTTATTGCAAAAATATATAGTAAACTCAGTATTTTCAAGTTTTGGAGAAAAATAAATTTTATCTCTGAATTCACCCATAGCAGTAATTCACAGAGTTGCTGAAGATACAAGTTTCTTTCATTATAACCTAATTTAAAACTTTATCTGGACTCCAATCTTCTAGTAATAATCACCACTTTGGTTCTCTTAGCAGAGACTCTGTGAGGAATTGAAGAGACATGTGAGAAACATCAGTATCCAACTACTGTCAAAGATCCTTTCCCAACTGATTTGAGCAATCCTAACAAATCAAGCTACTTAAACAATAATGATTCTTTTCAACTGCAAATGTTTTAAATGTACTACAAAACTCGTATGATTTATGTTTGAGGTTAGCTATACTTGTGGCAAAAGTCTTATTCTGCACAGTTATAATCGCAATATATAAATAACTAAAGGTTATACCACAAAGAACAGCTTGAATTTTACAGAAAGATTCTGCTCATACTCATAAGAATTAGTTTGGTAGACACATCAGCAAAGGGCATAATTCAACTGTTCATACAGTGAGAATTTTGGAAAAAATAAAGATACATACACAAAACAATTAATTGTGTACACTGAGAATTCATTCAGTTGCAGAAAAAATCAGGACTTTAAACAAAGCTTTGACCTGTAAACAAAGCAAATTCAGCCAGCTTTTAACCAAATCTAGAAAGAGCTATCTATTTTACAATGGCTTACAAGAACACCACTGAAGAGCTTCACCAATTTCATCTATTTCCCTTATCCAAAACTATGTCAAACCAACCTCAGTTTCTCAATAAGCACTGCGTCCGGTAGAGTTTACCAAACTTCTATGACGAATAAGAATCTGTCCACCTTCTCTGCATATTTGTATGAGGAATATCCACTGCACGTCTCTCCTTGCAGTGTTTCTCATGTAATGGCTAACCCAGTGCTCTGTCTTGTCAAAACCAACCTGTTTTACAATTTAAACAGTCCACAGGTTCTATCCTGGAAATACTATAAAAACCAATCCAGATGCATTTATCACAGCACTATGAATATCTATTCTACAACTACTTCAGGTGAACAGCTACCCTAAAACAAGTTTTACTTTTCTGGAGCCTATAGGCCTGTCATTTAAATCAACAACAGCTGCCATAGCTTCATCACGGGACTCAAATGCAACCATTGCTTCTCCAGTGGGCATGCCTTTTTCATTGTATTTTAAGCACACTGAACCAGGGATCACTTGGTAACCATAAAAGAAATCCAAAATTTCATCCACCGAAACAGTAAAGGGCATATTTTGCACTTTAATGACGGTTGGCCCTGGCTTCCCAGACCCTGTTCCAAAACCTGGGGGTCCACCAATATGTATGTTTCCTGGTCCAGGTCCAAACCCTGGAGGTCCACTTAAATGTCCAAGACTGCTAGCAATTGCTGGAGGACCAGTACCAAAGGCAGGGGGCCCACTTAAACTGCCAGGACCATTACCAAATGTCTGAGGACCCCCTGCGAAACCTGCTGGTCCACTCAAATTAGCAGGACCACCTGCAAAACCTGGCACCTCAATACTTGCACCAGGTAAACCACTAGTTGCAACTGCGGGTATTCCTGGTCTAGAATCAGGAAATCCACCTATTCCAGGTGGTGGTAAAGGGGGACCAAATGTGCCAGACCCACTGAAGTTACCAGGAAAATTGAACGGAGGACCATTGTTTGCTTCTTTAGCATTTCCCCCCAAGAAGGCATGCTCATCCCCACCAGGGCCCTGTGCTCCTGGCACAGCCGCATTTCCCTGGATCGGTATTTTCAGGATCTTTTTCCCTTGAGATGGTGGGTTTCTCTCAACATCTCTCATTTCTTCCACAGTTATCAAACGCAAATTAACGTCTCTTCCATTTAGTTTTTTACGGTGCAAACGCTCTGCCTTACGAGCATCATCTTCAGCTTTAAACTGAACCAGTGCTTGTCCTAAACCTTGCCCATTATTATCAACAAGAATTTGTACAGAGTTTTCTTCTACTGCCAATCCCTCTAGAAACTGAAGTATTTCCATTTTTGTTATATTGTATGGAATATTAGATATATGTGCACATAATTTTGGCAAGACTGGTTCTCCCTCAGCATTCATCAGGATTTCTCTCTGGTCATAGCTGAAGTTCTGCAACCTTTTACGAATCGTATCTATCTTTTCTAACATTGCCTTTTTAGTAATTGGATGAACCTGAATAAAGCGATTCCCTATATACTGTTTATGATGACATAAAGCTGCTTTATAATCAGCTTCATTCCTGAACTCAACAAACCCTTCTCCAATTGCCTTCCCATTAGGTCCATAAGCTATATAAATGCTGTCTTCAACTATATCCAGCTTTTTAAAAAAATCTATCACATGTTTGTTCTCTGATTCAAAGGGAAGACCTTTCAAATACACACAGAAACCGTGCTCATGGGGAGATCTCGACCGTGACCTTTTCTGTCCAGTGGGAGATTTGGACCTAGGGTGAGTCTGGGGAGGAGGATGTGCCTGCCCAGAGGGACCCATGGTTTGCTTGAAAGTTATGTGGCCTCCAGCAGCTACCCACTGTCTCTCTGTTGCAGGACTAACTTCAACATAGCGCTGAATCATCAGCATTCTGTTTCGCTTCAGTGCTTCAAAGGTATCTTGAGGAGAAAAAAACTTAACTAGTCCATTTCCATTATTTCGACCTACATGATCCTTCAGCATATGGACTGCATCCACACGGAGCCCAAGGAAAAAGTCTTTCACATCAGATTCTGTTGCAGAAAAGGGCATTCCATGAACGCTGACATACAAATCATCTGGATTGATTGGAATTGGCTTGACACTACCTTGAGAATTCATCTGGATAGGATTTACAGGATTCATGGGACCAATAAACAATGGATTCAAGCCGCTGTTCATATTCACTGCTGCTCCAGACCCATTCATTCCAGTGGGTAAGGGTGCTACAGGTGGAGGATTCATAGGAGGCATTCCTGATATGGGAGGCAGAGGTGTCATTGGAGGTACAGGGGGCACAGGGGGTATGGGAGGAACTGGAGGAACAGGAGGCAGTGTGGGTACAGGAGGTGGAACAGGTATAGGGGGAATAGAAGGCATTGGTGGCAAAGATGGCATAGCTGGGATAGGAGGGATTGGTGGAGGAGGTACTGTGTTCATTGGAGATGCCGTGCTAGGTATAGTTGAACTAAATGTTGGACTACCAAAGGTACTCCCAAGATTTGGAGGTGCAGTCCCCATACTGGCAGTAGAAAATGTGGATATGTTTTTATTGCTTTCATGCACTGTAGTAGAAGCAGTTACTACACTAGGAGAAGGATTATTAAAGTTAGGTACAGTAGTAGGTAAGTTAACCCTTCCACTCATTCCAGAACTAGGTGGTGGTCCTGACCTGCTAGCATTTGCTGGTGGCATATCTAGACTGGCAGTTTCGAAACGCCTACGACTGAGTTCTATCATGTTCTGCATTTCAGTTTTACTGCTCAGCAACAGCGTTACTTTTGACCCTTTAATTGTACCACCTGTGCGCATCATACCAAGCCTTGCATCTTCATCAGTGGCAAAAACGATGAAAGCCTCACCCAGTTCACCCCCTACAATATGCACGCCCCCATCAGGAATGGTCAATCCAGAGAAGAAGTGGCGAATGTCCATGGTCCCCGCCACAATCGGGAGACCTTGCAAGCGGATGACCACAGCCATGCTGCGCTGAAACAACACACACCTGCAGATGAGAAAAGGCAACGGCTATGTCAGACTACTGTTTGTGACACCATGCAATTACCTACAGACACCATCTACTATATTTGGTTATATACACCTAATAACATCTTGCAAAGATTAAGCATGTTTATATTCCAAGTTCCTTATTCATGTTTGTTTACTTCATACAGACTGAAGTATTAAGCATTTACCAATATAATCAGTGTACATTTTGCACTAGAAATTCCAAAACAGCTGTCAGTTAAAAAAAAAAAATGAAACAACAAACTAAGGAACATCAAAAATCAGAACTATTTTATCAGCAGTTCAATATTTAAAGGAACTAAGAAAAAGGAGTATTTTAGCCAAGCAAACAAAATTAATTTACTATACACTGATATGGTATCCACTGTACCTGACAAAGTGACTGAAAAATTCTGCCCAGCTATGGGAAATAAACAGTTCGCTTTCATTTGGAGGGAGATTTTTATCTCCTACCAGGTGAAGATTACTAGAAACATAACAGTGGATTGGTTATGAATAAAAACCCATTACAGACAACTAGCAACTGTGAGACTCACAAGACATCCTAACAAGGAGCATCTGTATTATACTGACCTGATGTTTTTTCTCCTAGCAAAGGCAAGGGGTCCAGGTGACCTGAAGCCTGCTATTATAAACTAGCCTCAGACATTTTGTGACAATAGAAACCTCACATAAATTAGATTAACATCTATGCATATTTAGCTATACAGCCTTCACAACTTTCAAAAACAATATATAATTTTTTTATAGTTGCAGATATTCTGTCTAGCCTGACACCTTCCATCTCAGACATAAATAAATGAATTTTACCTCTGCAACTGACATTAGTAGAAGCTTAAGGTAATTCTATACAGCTAGATCCAGACAGTTACCTTGCGACCTCAGAAGTCTGAGGTCATCTCAGAACTAAAAGATAAACAGTAAACTAGATGTTTGTCACTTATTCTTGACAAACCTTCAGCAAAGGCTGAAAGCATCGTATTAATAATCTTAGCACAATTTAACAGTTCAGAAGCCAGTCTTTCATCTTAAACCGTCAGCAATAGCACTGTGTTTCACCTGAGCCACTTCACATCTGAAACTTCCTGACTTCCTAAGTACAAGCCAGTTCAGTATCTGCATGGAAGATCTCCAAGGCTCCCATGAGTCACGTACAAATGGTGTTAACAAAGCATTTGAAATCAAGGATGAACCAGATCACAGAATCACAGAAATGTTTAGGTTGGAAAAGGCCTTGAAGTCCAACCAGATGCCCCAACACAACACCACAAAGCCATGTGTCAGACTCTTGCCCATTACCAAAGATCTGACCAACTACAATCAGTAACTACCTCCCAACAACTCACATTCAGCTATATCCCAGTATACAGTCAAATCTGTAAGTCGGCTCCATTTGCTTGTCCAGGTCTTCCAATCACTTTAGAAGAGACAACTCCTGAATGACTACATAAAGCCACCATTTAACCAGGTACGCCTGAATTCAATACTTAATGAAAACGCGAGTAACAATTCTTCTACAGGGTGAGGAAGCTGCAATTCTTTTGTTTGCATGATGGACCTTCAGGTTACTAAAATGGGTCCTTAAGTATTTTTTCTATTGGCCAATACACCAGAGCTAAACCCTTCAAACACATAATCAATTCAAGCAACATCCTGGGGTATCACAGGGCATTGCCCCACAACTAGCTGACAACAGAAAAGTGTGGAAGACCTTTCTCCCTCAAGGAAACAGCAAAACACGCCCATTTACACCAAGTCAGCTCTGCTGCTCTGGTTGCTGTGCATGAATATCTGATTCCTTACTGCACCTGACTTGAAACAGAGACTGAAACTTGCAATACAAACATAAGATGATCTAAAAAAAAGAAAAAACACCATTAAGAAAACCCCTATTCCACCAAGGGAAGACAACAACAGAAAGACAAATATATACTAAGCCTCAGGGATAATTTTTTTGAAAGCAACTTTCCCATCTCCATGGTGAAGTAACAGAAGCAACATCCTTGCCTTTATCTCTTAGAGTGGCAGTTAAGTTTAATTTGAAATTAAAATTCATTGACCCATCATTTCCCAACAACAAAATAACTCACCCATAAGAAAAAAAAAATACAACAGGTCAAAGTAAGGACTACCTATGCTATCTAAACATCTAAAAACGTATCTAAGACTTTTTGCACTGTTTTAAAAAGCAGTGTTTTACAATGGTTCTGTAGTTTTATTTTAAATTTGCCTAACATTGATGGCAATCTCTGAAATGAAAGTTAAAACGAAAATTCTGCCTCCTTTAAAGAAGCTATACTAAAGAGCATTGCAAACCCAAGGTTTACTATGTCATGCTACAGGATTGCTTTTGAATTAGATGATCCTGAGGCAAACAAGTGATATGAAAGCATCGCTGGCTTTGCAGCTATGCTTTCAAAACTGAAATACTACTAAGAGCAGACCTTGCTAGGAAGTTTAGATTTTTTTCTACTACTTATTATACATGGAAATTAGTTTCAGAAATTTTTATGTATCAGAAGTTAGGACACTTGAAGTGTTAAATGGGAGAATACTTTTAGTTATTTCCTTAACGCAAAAGGGATGACAATTTGATATGGCCATTGGTTGAACAAAGGCAACTTGGGAATATGTGTTTACTGAGGTCTACTAGTTTGGAACACCTTATATTCTTTAACAGAACTGACACCTGCCAGATAACTACAATTACAAACAATTTCATGAATTCAGCCCAGAAGACAAATCAACAAAGTCACAAAAGAGTTCAAGCATTTGAACATTTACGTAACTTCTGGGATAATACAAGTCTTTTCAGTTTTGCACTTAATTCAGAACTTCATAATAAATGCTAAGGGAGTCCTTGAAGTCTTGCTCCTAAGTACTCTATTCAGGTCCACTAAAATCACTACTGACAAAAAATTCCAAAGAGCTGCTTAAGCATGTAGTCACTAGAAAAACTATCTGCAATGACTTCAGTGTAGTCAATTCTATGCAGACTATTAAGCAAGTGCTTGCTTAATATTAAGCAAGAGCTGACAGTAGCATGGCTTGAATAAAAAGAATTTTAAGGATTTGACTCATCAATTATTTTTTACAAAGGAATATTTCATCAACACGTAACACAGCTGCTTAATTTTTTCAGAATTTCAGTGTTCAGAAAAAGTCATAATGTCACTTCCGTGATTTAAAGGAAAATCTCAACAACCGAAAAGGGCTAAATTTTACATTTCTAAACACTCACAAACCATTTTTTTTCCAAAATGCACTTAGGAGACAATAACTCACTCGCTCAAATTTTCCAAGTAATCAAAATGCAAAGCTTGCTCAAATATCTCACTGTTCACTTACGAGGACCAACATACACAGAGGCAACATTAACTTCAGACACAGAACAAGCCGCACACCAGTTCAACAAGCACTGAAGGCTTTTTTGTTGGGATGTCAGACACGTTCTCAGGCTGCCTGCTTTTCTCCTGGTACAAAAACATACTTTAAGGCAAAAGAGGGTTTTGCTGTCATTTTGTGTGTTTGGTATATTTGTGGAAGAACAAAATCCTGGGGGTGTACTATGGACAATTCATCCCCATTAGCAAGCCAAGATCAAAAGTGGAGATTAACAGGCTGCTGACAATCAACCTGATTCATTTGATGAATCTTAACATGTCTTGACAGTAATATCTTTTAAAATGTGGATGTTACACTGGAAAAAAAAGTGTAAAAGATGAAAATACTACTTCTTTTATCTATGTGCTAGTCAGTAAAATAAGAATAATTTGGGTCATACGTATAAATTCATAAGCATACCAGACTAGCCTTTTTAGATAAATGCATTTTGCAATAGAAAAGTTCAGAAGATTCAACCTAGTCCCTGGGGAGTATTAAAGTACAATACCCACATGATACACACACACACACAAACATATTGGGCAATTCTTGGGTGAGGACTAAGAACTGTAGAAACACTGGTATTGGAGGAGAAATTTTGAGACTGTCTAGCTAAAGTTAAAACTGCAGACCACAGTTTTGTCTTTTTCTTTTATAAGACTAAAACCAACCTGTTATAGTCATCTCTGAGCCAATTTGAAACTATCTGATCCCTTTAAATGCTGCAAAACCTAATTAGAACCAATTGATGTACACTTCTACACTCCAGTAATTATAAACATGCACACCTGTGGCCTGCTGCAAAGTAACTGCATTTTCCAACAGTGTAAAATAACGGGGAGAGTGTTCCGGACTACCACATGCTGATGAAACAACAAAACATTCATTTGGCAGAAAATTCTGTTTACAAAAAAAACACTGCCAAAACCACCATCACCAGTGGGACTCGAAGTAGAGAGACAAGCTATAGACTATTTGATCCAAGCCTTTTGATACAAATTCACAGATTCCAAAAGCTTCAAGTATTTCTTAGGATATACTCATATGCATAGAAAGAAGTCTTCAATTCAAAGGCTCTTACCTGCAAAGACAGATGTTTTTTTCTTAACAAGTAGCAGAAGCCAAGCCAATCCTGTGGGCAACCAATTAAAACCAACTTTTAGACTGCAACAAAGAATAAATGGAGGCAAAAATCAATGCAGGCAACACAACAGCAGTAACAGTCCACAAAGAACTGTACACATAGAAAGTTCAAACCTGCGACCACCACAAGGTACTGCAACATACAACAACCACAAGGGTGCATTTTCTATACCTTATCTCTATATGACTTGTTGGCAATTGCATTGCAGAGCTTTTGTATGGTTTCAAGACATAAACAGGCCTTCCACAAAGAATACAGAAAGAACCAGAAAACATTCAAAGAGTCTTTCAAATCTTCCCATCATCAATAGATGAACAAATCTCTCTTTCAAAGGCAAAGAATGAAATACTTGAAAGCCCTGAATTTTAACAAACCCTTGCTTCATCAATAATGATATTATTTCCTCCAACTATGCATCTTACTCAAACAAAGCAACATAAGCCGTACCTCAGAAAACTTCCCCAGAGCTGCAGGTGAAGAATTCAAGAGTCACACTAGCTGGTAAAACTAAGTGACATTTCACAGCCACGTCTAGGCAGTCAACTCTACAGAGCACATAGCAAGAACTCCCACAAGATACTGTATTTTCAGTTGTCATCAGACATTTTATTATCCAAATCCTGATCAAATGCCCTTTTTTTTCATCCCTGTATAAAAATTATCTTCCCAGGATTACAACTCAACAAAAACGCCAAGCATTTCAAGTGGCAACACATGTATTTAAAGATGGGATGAAAAACCTTTGTCTGCCATTGCTTTGGCAGACCATCTCACACTTGAACTGTGATTCTTTGGAAAACCACCCAGGAATGAATTTCACTAAGCAGAGATAACTGCCTCCTCCTCACACAACCCAAACAAGCTGGTTTCAATTATAAGCACCATTACCAAAGCAAACTTGGAGCAAGAAGTACTAACCAACCTTCCACAAACTCATTAACAGAGGAAATTAAAACAAACACAGAAATTCACACATCTTCCAGGACATTAATGCCAGACTTATAAGTGAGAAAGATACAACTACACTCTATAGACTTATATTAAAATGGCAAATGCATTTAGAAAAATGAAACTTTTATTAGACCTTTAAGAGAAACATGCAATCCTGTATTAGAAAGGCTCAACTATAGACTTTCATCTATAGCAGTATCAAGTACCAGTTTACAAAGAAGGAAAGAAATGTAATCACCTGAAAAAGTTTCATGCAAAAACACACCTGCTTCAAGCAGCAGATAAATCTCTCATGCACAAGGAACTTCCAATTTAGAAGAAAAACCCAAATCATTAGCTGGATTTCCAGTATAGCAACCACGCTGTTGCCTACCTTCCTCTTTATAACACTGAAAACAAGCTGAAGATTTGCAGTGGACTAAGACAACACAAACAAAACCAGGCAGCATTCAGAAAAGATGCAAAACTCCACTCTGCTATGTTTAACCTTCCCACCAAACACCACCTACTTTTCAAGTCTCAAATCTCTTAACTTTAAAGAAAACCATCCACGCCTCCTGTAGGTAAAAATATCCTTTCCAGTCAACGGGATGCACAAGAGCACATTAACCAGGCAAGCAGTACCGGCTAGAGCACTGGTGTTCCCACGAAACGCTGACACCACACCTCTGGGAGTTCACCGCAGAGACTCCACAACACCCTGCCAGCTGTACAGAAAGAACCAGCATCCACTGGACACAAAACAACCGATGAAACAACCTTAAGAGGAGTCCACTAAGGAAACAACCGGACGATTTTTCTGCCTAAACCCAAAAGATCAAAGTGGGGAAGCAAACCACGAAGAATAACATGTAAGTTTGAGAGTAAGTAAAACCAGAGCCATGAGGTTTTTTCGGAAGAAAACTCACACTGTGTATTTCTGCGACCCATTTGAACGCTACTTTGGGTTTTTTCTGGGAAGGGCGACCTTAGGTTGTTTTTTTTCATTTAGGGGTCGGGGTCTTTCTCCTTTGTTTGGCTGCCTGTTGTTGCTTGGGGATTTTGCTTTTTTTTTTAATAGAGCTGACTTTTACTAGCAGAAGAGAGCGTTACTTTACTGCACGGCAACTTCGCTGGTGTTTACAAGGTACCCCCGACAAGCGCTGGCAGAGCCGCAGACAGAGGGGACCTTCCTTCTTCCCCGCAAATGCGGACTGCTTGCCTCGCTTCATCCCCCGGGGCCGGCCAAGGCGCAACCGCCCCGCCGAGCAACCCCGGGACCAGACCCGCCGGGGCCCCGCGCCGACAACGGGACCGCGCAGCTCCCGCTCCCCGCCCGCTGGGCGCCGCTCCACGC